>ML781383.1:231333-353147 GCA_009831015.1 Picea engelmannii | reverse complement strand
GGGGGGGGGGGGGGGGGGTCCGGAATGAGATCTTTTCTCTGGCGGGCCCCCGTCTATACGTGGCATCGATCTATCGGTCCCGAGTCCCATCACCTCCTACCGACTGACATACCTTCGTCACCTCTTGATGTCATCATCCACCTTTCCCGAAATAGTCACGTCCCATAACTTCTGTCAGTCCTTCCCCCCCATTCGCTCATGGCAATCTCCCTCACCATGACCTTTACCCCAATCGGTAACCACCACATCACCCATCCGTATCCCTCAGTCACCGTCACCCGCCATCTCACACCCTAAGTGATCCGTTGGCCATTTATTACTGGATAACCTATCCATTAACCAACTGACTTGTCTCCCGCGCCCAACGGACACCCGTTTACTCAAAACTACCCTTTTTCTCCCTACTTTCACCATTTACCCACTCATCGCACCAAAGAAATTCACACCGTTTTCTCCTCAGTTACAGTCAATTTCCCCCACCAGCAGCCACCCCGCTAACGTTGTTTTTCTTGCAGATACTGTTGCAGTAATGGCGATAAAGTCCAAACAAGCAGAAGGAGAGGAGAATCCTTTTCTCCTGCCTCCTGTCGACCTTGATAGGATCCCACTGGTCGACAAAGACCGCTTAATCACATATACAAAGTGAAATTTTGATTTCACAGACCTTTAGTCGTGGCTGAAGGAAGTTTTCCTAGACTAGAGTGACGAAATCAGACTTTGGGAGTCCAATTTACCCCTTTACCTTTTCCCTCAGATTCACCCTTTTCAAGAGTTCGCCCTCAAGTGCCAAGCCCACTACATTCCCAAGCAAAGAGCCGTCGTCTCCTCGTCTGGAGAGATTCTTTTCCTCATCACGCCTGAATCCATCGACCAAATGATACAAGTCTCCCGAGCTGACTCTGCATCACCCTTCAACCTGGAAATTCTTACAGAATTATACCAGAAAATGACCTTCCCCCAAAGAGCTCAAATATTCAATCTTTTCCTCCCACCATCTACTCAATTTCCCTCCTCAAATCCCCCTTATCATTCTTCAATCTTTTCGACCAAAGGAAACCAGATCATCTCATCCCTGTGTGGCTTGATGGGATACTATTTAGATCAGTGGGTAGATGAGCCCATTCTGGGATTTTTATCCATCTTCTCTACCGATGAGAAGCCCACCACCCAGTTCAATTTCAGCATGTTCTTGGTGAACAATATTCACGAACAGTTTGTGAATTTCACCACGGAAGGCATGTTCTGGTACTCATCCATACTAGTGTATTTGTTCGTGTTCTTCCAAGTGGAAAAATTTGTCTTTTCCATGCAGAAGATGGATGGAGATGGTAGACCTCAGGCAATGACTGCATGGACATCCTTGCTCAAGCATAACTCCACAGAGTTCAGTTTCAAGGAGTTCATTGATCAATTTTACCACCCAGTGGTAAGTATGATTAGCGGTAGGCCCGAGCCTCAGATAAATGATGAAGTTCAGAGGATCCTGCATCTTTCGGATCACACAAAGACAGGTGATTGGTATTTATACCAAAATCACACTGAGATCAGAGTATACGGGTGCGAGTTGGCACCGTATAAGCTGCCCAAATACCTGCCTGTCAGAATTTTTTCTTTGGAATATATAAGGCAGATGATAAATTCTGATGATATCCATTTTGTGTCGCTAAAGAAAAAACAACAGCTCAGAATCAAAGGGCAGATTGGCTCTTTCATCTACAACAATCATGGCGTTGGAGAAGAAGCAGACAGATTGCTGAAGGAGATGAAGTTCTTCATGAGTTTCCCATGGCATTACGATCCTTGTGGGATCATCTCCGAGATGAGAGTGAAAAATAAGAAAATCCCATACGCGCACGAAGCTAAGCCTGAAGTCGAGAAATTCGCAAACCAGTCAGTATGGGAGTCTAACACATTGGTCGAAGCAGAACAGCAGGATCCCCCGGCCACTGTATCACAAACCACCACGCCACAGGTCCCGAAAGAGAAAAGGCCTAGGCAGGATTTATCTCTGCCTGTCACTGAGGTATCATCAGAAGAATTCTAGTTGCATACTAAGAGGCCTAAGACCATTTTAGTTCCTGGCTCGACCGGAGAAAAAGAAGCCTCGTCTACTACAATGACCAAGGTTGATAGGCCACCCCTCGGTGCAAGCCTCTAGCGTGTCATAACCTCAGCATTGCCGAAGAAATATACAGATTCTCCGCCGACCACCCAACCAGGAAAGGTAGGACCGAAGCTGAGTATCTTTGAAAAATATGAGTTGATCAAGAAAAGAAACCAGACCCTGACCAGCAGCACTTGCGCCCAGTTCTGGAAGCAGACGTCAACTGCACAACATAGGCTGCTATTAGAATTCGACACCGAGAAGGGCAGAATTCATATGGCATTCCTCCAGGCACAGTTGCTAGATCCAAAGGTGATCACTGATTACAAAAGGGCCACCTTCGAATTCCAGACGAAGGATGTGCATCCGGCCGATCAAATGGATCTGCACAAGCAGACAGGGGAAATGGTTTTTTATATGTTGGCGCATGCTTCCACTACTGCGTCCAAATTGAAAGTGTCCCTGAACAATGTTCAAACACAACTGAAGTTAGAGAAGATATCGTCCTTTTCCAAGGACAACAGAATCAAGACTCTGGAGGAACTGGTCCTCAAGATCGACTACGATCCTTCGAACGTGAAAGTAGCCGAGGAGATGATTAAGAAGAAGAATGCTGACATAGCCTCCTTAAGGAAACAATTGAAGCTCCCACCCACAGAGGATTCCTAGGCGAAGGAGAGAGCAAAGAAAGAAGGAGAGAAAGATGAAATGCTCAAGCTACTCATGGAGCAGAATGCACAGCTAAAGGAGATGGAAGCTGAGATGGAGAAGCTAGTCAAAGAGAAAGAGCAACTGAAGCCAATGGAAGTCATTCCATTGAGTGCCATTCCAATTTCGGGAGTGAGAACAACATCAGTGACAGAAGTCCCATCCGCTACTCCATTGACATCCTTGGAAAAGATAGCCGACCTGGCCAAGTCTATGGAAAAGATGAACCTGCAGGAAACAAAGATCAGTAGGCTCAAAAAGGAGATTGAGAACCTTTAGGAACTCAAATATTCCTTTCAGACCATCCTCTCCAAGGAAAAGCAGGTGACAGATCAGCTCAAACAAGAGTTACAACAGCTTCGGAAGCAAACAGTGGCAGGAAAAACTTTGACCGAGGTTAAAGAAAGTGTATGGACAGACATCACCAAGTCCATGAACGAGATATGGCCTATGATACAGATCATGTTTGAGCAGAATGAATTGGTTCAGAGAAGCAAACAGGCCATCGAGAAGATCAGGTTAGAATTGGGAGAGATGCCAACACAGGCGAACGAGATCATCAAGTTCCTAAATTCTAAGACCAGGGAAGAGCTGGAAGAGCTGAAAATTGAAGATAGAACAGAGACCATCCTTGAGGTCAAAGAGTTTTGACCAAGAGAGGATTAATGCTTCAACTAGAATAAAAGGTTCAGGCCATGGACCTAGGGGTACAAAGATTATTTAGTAAGATTGAGGCTCTACAGAAGAAAGGTCTTCCTGGTCTGAAGGTAATCAATGATAAATTGATGACACTCCCAGACTACAAGAAGAGACTGGCCGACGTGGCTAAGAACAATTCAAATTTTGTAGGAATTCAAGGCAACATCACTGGCAATGCATTCCTAGATGCACTCTAGTGGGACATCAGTATTCAACATGAGATTCGATACATCTTCGTCACCAAACCTACCTTCGCCAAGTACACAGAAATGGACGAAGTATATCGAAGGCTACTCAAAGTCAACGTGCCTAGTCATCTTCGATGGGAGGAACTCTGTGATCTGATCGAGTAGCAGATGAGCTGTCCCAGTCCAGTCATTTGTCCAGTCAGATGAGGTCGTGCAGAGGCTTCATCAACGACCCACCCATAAATCAGCATGCAGTTACACCACATCATTAAGAAGTTCCTAGATTTATAAGATTTGTTAAGTTAGTTAGGCTAAAAATAGATTTAGCACGTCCTGGTCATTAATGACAGGATCGTTTGTAATTTAGAGTTATAAATACTTCATCTTTCGAAGTATTGAGGGTTGTTGATCTTCACACCCTGAAGCTCTCAGACTGTAATATTTTTGAAGAGATTTTCCATTAATACAAAGAGGCACTTTTACAGGATTCTTGCGTGTATTCACTGGTGATGTTTTTCTCTCTAAGTTGAATGTTAATCTCGCTTTGTTATCATACTGTTTTCTAAATCTAATCTTTAGAAGTAACGAATGTCGCAGGATTTATCTCATATACCTTGTTTCTGACTCAAAAGATTTTAGTGTTTATCTTTTGGTTTTTCAATAAAGAAATTCTTAATTGCTTCTTTGTTGAAATTATCTTTCTTGTCTTTTCTGCTATACCCCATTTATACTATCGAAGAATCCAGTGATTATATTATCTCGCCTTGTGAAAGTTTTCCTTTGTGTTTCTGGTTTGGATTTCATATTTTATTCAAGACACAGACCCCATAGCCCAATGGATGTGTAAACTATCTCAGCCAACTCAACAACACTACGACACAAGATCGACTTATCTATTTATCTAGCATAATATTTAAAAGTTTTGAAACATATCTGAATCAATATAGAGAGATCCCTCTCTGAAGTTGGAAGGGCTAGATCCCAGCTTCAAAAGCGGTTGGATAAAGTTACCTCTCGTATATTTCTTCTTTCTAACAACCTCTTGGAAATTTACAGAGCGCTAACAGGAAGCAGACTTGTTTGCTTGCAAAATCTACATATTCATAAATGCTTTATGTGTCATTAAATTCATTATTTGACAAATATTCATCACACTTGTTTTTCAGAAAAAATAAATAAATGTTTTTACATAATTCTTTTTGGCACGTTTGATTGTAGCCAACCTACAAGATATTATAGCAAAATTTTCAATGCCATAAATCATTTAATTCCTAAAAATTTAAATGTTATAAATCATTTCTTAGAAATTTGATAAGCAATGCAATCTTCACAAGATTGGGCTTTCTCATCATTTGAATTCAATATATTATTACAAATATATTATACAAAATAAATTTCTTAGCAATTTGAGAAGCAATGCAATCTTCACAAGATTGGGCTTTCTCATGATTTGAATTCAATATTCTTTATTTACTATGGAATATTATTACAAATATGTTATACAAAATATAAAACACCATGATTTAAAAGTACATATATAATGGTTATTAGATTGATTTTTTTTTAGAATTTTGAGAGTCGTAGACCACAAATTATTTAAACCACATAATGTTGTTTTAAATTATATACAAGCATTGAGCACATGCACAAGAAATATTGTAGATCAAGTACAAAGATATAGTAAGACACATAGAAAATCAGTATGCTAGACTTTTTTTTAAGTATAAATAGACTTAATAGGAAAACTACAGTTTTACATAGATTGCAAAAAGCATGAAATTTACAAAGCACTAGAAGAGACAAAATATGAATAAGCTACTAGAACCACAATTCTACCTATCATGATGATAAGAAGACTATTGAAATTCCACACTTCACATTTTGGAAATTAGAAAATATAATTTCCATTGAAATATGTATCAAAAGATACCACCTCCTCCACCACCTCCATCATGTCCTCCACCAACTCCATCATGTCCTCCACCAACATCACCACCATTAGGGCTACCATGGCTAAGACCAAAACAATGACTTTTTTTCAAAGACATGACCACCATCGGAACCATGATCCATTAAGGCTTCAACTGAATAACATACATGGTTCATCATTGTGAGGGTCAATGAAAACAAAATGGTGAGCATAAGAGAGAAATGCATGAGGCAACTCTGTAGGGTGTAAGACAAATGGAAAATAAAATGTTATTTAGAATACAAAAACGCCACAACAAACCAATGCACAGGGTAGCGTTTACTCGATGGGAGCTATCCAGTGTTATAGAAAAGAAAACACAAGATCATCGATGCCAAAATTTGTGATCCCAAATGTAATATGTGGAGAGACCATAATTCTTGAAACAATTAAAGGAGTTATTCCATTGCCAATGCCTACATGTAATCCTCTACAAAGGGGAAAATTTCACTTCCTCTGTACGCATGTTGTAAACTATTCACTATGTATTTAGACTTCACAACCTACACTGAATTCAAAGTCTATGACCACACCTTTACCATACATTTCTACAAGTGGAAGAATATTCCCTATGGACTTGGACTTCCTAACAGACCCTAGGTTTGGACTCCATGACCACACCTTTGCCATATAGTTTTGCCAATGGAATCCACTCTAGCTAGGACAATGACAACCCAATGCATTATGATCATATACTTGGGCTATCTCTCCTTGAATATAGTAAAATGACTATTCTACTTCCAACTCAAATTATGAGAGGCATGTTACATCTATAAACATAAATATAAGAGGTATTTATGTCTATCGATGTAAAACATAGTTGTCGATTTGACAAGAATCCTAAAGAGTCCTCATTTTTTAGAGTTTGTGAAACTATGGCCTTAACAACTTGTACCATTGCAATTAAAACATTAAGATCAACCCTAGAATCTAAAAATGACACTCCCAATAACATCCCCACTTTTTTCAAGATCAAAATTGCGACTTCTTTGAAACCCATGACCTTGATAACTAGTACACTTACCATCAAAATCTTAAAATCAACCCCCAAATTGAAAAGAAGTATCACTCATTGCAATTTTTTTTTTTTTAAATCTTAAAATTGAAACGTTTTTGAAACTATAGTCTAAAAGCCCAATATTGTTTTAAACAAAAAAAAATTAAAAAAGAACAATACCTTTAAAAAAAAAAAAAATATTAAAAAAAACAAACTAAATTTTTAAATATAAATTTCAAACTAAAAAAAAGTCTCATATCCTCATTTGAATTAAAATAAAAAAAACAAAAATCTTGAATTCTTTTTTAAAAACAACTTAAAACCATATTTAAAAAAACACTTTTTTTAAAATAAAATAAAATATCATTTAAAAATTAAAAAATATCAAATATATAAAAAAATTTAAAAAACAAATTAAAAAAATAAAATAGATAAACATTTTAAAATATAATCCATTTGGTGGTGAGCGTGTGATTCTCAAAATCACCCCCGACCCCCATTTCCCATTATCCCTCTCCACCCCTCCACATTATCTCCTCCTCCCACCACTCACCCCTCCCTTCTTTGTACTAACCGCTAAAAGGAATGTCAGGGCACTCCTTCTTTAAGGAGTGGGCATGAGAGGAGCCACCTCCGCTATCCCTACACATGGTTAATTTGAGTAGTGGGGCGACAACATGTAGGGATGGTGGAGGGGGAGGGGGCTCCCCTTAAAGGCATGGGGTGGAGTAATGGGAGTGAGAATGGGGAGAGGTGAGTGGTGGAAACTCACCACACACACACATACACACACATATATATATATATATATATATATATATATATATATATATATAATTTTTAAATTGTATTATTTTTTAATATATATATATAAAATTAATGTTAAATTATATTTTTTTAAAATTTGTTTTAAAGTTAATTTAAATTATTAAATTTTTAAAATTTGTTTTAAATATTTTAAAAGAAAGTTTTTAAAAATAAAATAGAAAAGAAGGGTAGGGATTTTTTAAAATAATTTTTAATTAAAAAGAAAAAAACAAACATGTTTTTTTCTCTATTTTTCATTTTCATTTATTGTTATTATTATTATTATTAATATTGGGCTTTCAGATCATGATTTTCAAAATGTTAGAATTTTAAGTTTAAAAAATGTGAGATATTGTTGTAACACTTCTTTTTGATTCAGGGGATCGATTTTAAGATTTTGATTAAAATGATACTAATTGTGCGTGCACATTCTGGAGATTTAACCGTGTGTGAGTTTTCGAAACATCCGACGTTTTGAGTGGACACTAAATAGGGGGAAGATTAGCCGTTGGAGAGAGACGTTAAAGGAAATAATAAAGTTAATACAATAATATAAATGAAAGAGAAATTAATAAAAT
Source organism: Picea engelmannii (assembly GCA_009831015.1). Classification (NCBI taxonomy): domain Eukaryota; kingdom Viridiplantae; phylum Streptophyta; class Pinopsida; order Pinales; family Pinaceae; genus Picea; species Picea engelmannii. The sequence continues at coordinate 345,097 of ML781383.1, read as the reverse complement.
TAATAAAATAAGTAAAAAAGATTTTGGTGAAATAAAGAAAAGAACAGATTAAGAAGGGTAATGAGGAAAGGAAAATAATTTTTGAGAATAAAGAAAAATCCGAATAAGTAAAGAAGGAATAATGAAGAAAGGAAAAGTTTTGAGAGATGTCAAAGGAGGGGGAAAGCCTCCAGAGAGGAGATAAATGATACAAGAGAGAGGGGACCAAATAAGAAAGAGGAAGAGATTTATCGAATTAAGCGATGAATGATAGGTTTCCATGATTGGCTGAGTCTATAACCATCTTACCGATTAAAGTTGTTGGGATGTTTTTCTTTTTCAAGATCTTCCCGAATGATACAGGAGGAGTAAGAAGGTGTTGATGCAAGGGTTTTTGCTTGGTCAAAACATACAAGATGTTTGGAAGTGTGAGCATTTTATGCAATTGATGACTTAGAGATGTGGGTGTGGAGGGTGTCAACTATATGTTCTCTAAGACGGGTTTTGATTGAACAACCTGTTTCACCAATGTAGGATTTTCCGCAAGAGCAGGGAATTTGATAAACTCCTTAGCTTAACATAGGGTCATATTTATCCTTAGCAGTTCTAAAAAGATGCTTGAGGGTTTTATAGGTTTAAAAAATGGTTTTGATGTTCTTTTTTGTTAAGAGCTTAGAAATATGATCAGTAATGCCATGGATGTAGGGAAGAGAGACGAGAGCTAAAGGAGGGGTAGAGGATGGGGAATTTTTAGTTCTAGAGTGAAGGAAGAGTGAAAAGATTTGGTGATTTATGAGGTCGAGTAGCCATTGGATATGAGGGCATTGGTGAGGTGGGGTTTTTCTTTATCCAAAAGATGAGGAGCAAAGATCCTATCCAATCTATCTCCTAATATTCTCAATAAATCTAATAATATTTACAACTCTATTAATTATTTTAATTATTTTTCTAATATTACCATCACTAATTGCTCTCCAACCCTTTCCTCTCTTAAACCCGTCTCATCCTCACCCTTCAATTCCAATCCCCCACCCCCCACTGTAATTAATCTGTCTTCTCTAAATCTCAGCTCACCCACCATGAGTCTCCTTGAAAAAGGATTTAACTATTCAATTGTCCCCAATCGTTTTCCTATTGAAGACATTCTTTGTTCCATCAAATATATCACACATCATCTTCCCACATACGAGGCTGAGGAGATTCAACAAGTGTGTGGTAGATTTCTTTGTCAAGCTAAGCTTCCTAAACCCAACCTCTCCAAAGAAGAATTTCAATCCATTTGTCATCTTAACGAAAACCCCAATGTTATTATTCTCAAAGATGATAAGGGAAATGATACTATCATCATGAATACCTCCAACTACGAATCCAAACTTCTCAGCCTTCTATCTTCATCCTCATATAAACCTCTTTCCAAGAAGCCAATCAAAATCATCACTAGCTTTGTCACCAAAGCCATAAAAAATTCATCCTTGGACCCCTCCGCTCAAAATCGCCTTATTCCCCATAACCCTCAAACTCCTAAGATCTACAGACAACCTAAAATACATAAAAAACAAATCCCACTCATACCTATAGTTAGTGCTATAGGAGCCCCCACTTATGCCCTTGCTCGCTTCCTGATCGATAAACTTCAATATTTCATTGGTAAATCTCCCTCCTATACCAAAGATTCTTTTGAATTCATTCAAAAGACTCATAATTTTTTCCTTGATGAGTAAGACATCATGGCGAGTTTTGATGTCATCTTCTTGTTCACCAAAATTCCTATTCTTGAATCCCTTGATCTTATCTCAAAACTTTTCAACCCCATAACCCTCAACCTAATCAAATTATGCCTCACCTCCACTTTCTTCACCTTCAGAGGAACTTGCTATGAAAAAACTAAAGGAACAACCACGGGTATGGAACATTTTGAATCCTTAGCCTCAAACAACTTCCATCCGAAACCCAAATGTTGGTTTTATTTGGTTGACAATACCTTTGTCGTGTGGCCCCACGACCATTCTTCACTAAATTCTTTCTTCAACCACCTTAACAACATCTCTCCTCACATTCAATTTACCATGGAAATCCAATAGGATAATTCTCTTCCTTTTTTGGATGTCCTCATCTCTCGTCAACCCAATGGTACCCTTACCCACCAAGTGTACCAAAAAATACACACACCGATAGATACCTTCATGCCCATTCTCACCATCACCTAGCCCATAAATATGTAGTTCTCAAAACTCTCGTTACTTGAGCCATCCAAATATTTTCCCCTCTTCTTTTGGATAAATAAAAATCCCACCTCACCAATGCCCTCAGATCCAATGACTACTCCACCTCCCAAACCACCAAATCTTTTCATTCCACCCTTCACTCTAGAACTAAAAGGCCCCATCCTCTACCCCGCCTTTAGCTCTCATCTCTCTTCTCTACACCCATGGCATAACTAATCATATTTATAATCTCTTAGCAAAAAAAAACATCAAAACCATTTTTAAACCCCATAAAAACCTCAAGCATATTTTTAGTATTACTAAGGATAAATATGACCCTATGCTAAGAAAAGGATTTTATCAAATTCCCCACTCTTGCAGAAAATCCTACATTGGCCAAACAAATCGTTCAATCAAAACCTGTCTTAAAGAGCATATAGCTGACACCCTCAACACCTGCATCTCTAAATCAACAATTGAAGAACACGCCCACACTTCCAAACATCTTATCTATTTTGGCCAAGCAAAAATACTTGAATCAACACCTTCTTACTCCTCCCGTATCTTTTGGAAGCTCTTGAAATTGAAAAACATCCCAACAAATTTAATCGGGAAGATGGCTATAGACTCAACCAATCATGGAAACCTACCATTCATCACTTAATTTGATAAACCTCTTCCTCTTTCTTATTTTCTCTCCTCTCTCCTGTACCATTTATCTCCTCTTGGGAGGTTTCACCCCTCCTTTGACATCTCTCAAAACTTTTCCTTTCTTCATTATCCTCCTTCATTATTCCTTCTTTACTTATCTGGATTTTTCTTTATTCTCAAACATTCTTTTCTTTTCCTTATTATCCTTCTTAATTCAACATCTCTCCAACGACTAATCTCCTCGCTATTTAATCCTTACCCCAACATACTCTTTTTGATCATTCTTACAACTGATTTATCCTTGATGATGGGTGGAGTGTCCACTCGAAACCTCAGACGTTTCGAAAACACACACATAGTTAAATATCCAGAAGATGCACACACTATTATTGCCAACTATGAAAACCTACATACTAAAAATGATACTAATTGTCAAGGACATGGGTTTAAAAAAATTGCAATTTTGACCTCGAAAAAAGTGTCAACTATACTTAGAACATTACTTTTTGATTCAATGATTGATTTTAAGGTTTTGGTTGTAAGAATAAAGGTTGTTAAGGCTATGTTTTTAAAGAAGTTGTAATTTTGACCATCTAAAAGCAAATACTACTAGATTGGTGCGGATTTTTAGTTTGGAGGTTAATTTAAATGTTTTTAAGTGATAACTTTAATTGTGTAGAAGCAAAAAAGAATTTATATTCCTGCACAAAAATATGCATTGAGGTTGATCTCGAGAGGGGACTCCTTGAATCCTTGCAAATCAATCTTGATGGGTGGAGTCATTAAGTGATGAATATATTCCATTTAAATGCACAGCTTGCCATGCATATAGAAATTTTACTAAAAACTACCCAAAATCCAAGAAGATTAGCCTTCTTCAAAGCAACAATTAAAGAAATAGTCAAGGAAAAAACCATAGTTCAAAACGACTTCAAACAAGTGAAATAATTTTCAGGGAAAAACTCCATCCAATCCAAATCCAACACAAGAGGGTCCACCTTCATCAAGCAACAACAAATATGAAGTGCTTGGGAACTTAGAGGAGACAACAATTCCGAAAAATACAGAGAAGGAGGTTGAAGAGAAATGTTAAATGTTTATATGTTTTGTTTGGTAACCAATTTGTAATAATTTATCTACATACCGAGGAAATTGATATGAAAAATTTCAACATAAAAATCAGATTTCTTTCACCCATCTTCTATGAAGGGAAGTTCAAAATCAACATTAAGTTTAAATCTTGTTGATTATATATATATATTTCTAATACTGTTAGCTTTACAATTATTTTTCATAATCATATTTACTGGTTCTTATTTAATAAATAAATAAATACACAAAATACCAAACAATGTTAAATTGATATGTTGAAGAACGTACATGTCCAACACACAAACTGCCAAACAATTTTGAAGAACAAACATGTCCACAAAAGGATTTACCATATACAAATATGTCGAGCAAATGATTAAATGTTTATTTTGAACAACAAACATTTCCACAAAAGGATTTACCATATACAAATATGTCGAGCAAATTATTAAATGTTTGGGAGCTATCCCTTTGCATATATTGAATAACTTGGTAAGTAAATATGGAAAGATACCCACAATTAGAAAATGCCAAGCAACTGAGTTGAGTGTTCCAAAAGAATACAGTGATAGTTATATACAGAGTTAAAATAGGTTGTAACTCTTTCTTCCATACAGAGTTAAAATAGGTTAATTTTAATTTTTAACTTTATAAATATTCATTCAAGTACATTTTTCTATTATCAACTTTATTTATACATAGTTAGAATATATTGCAATTTTTTCTTCTACAATGGTTAATTTTAATTTTTAACTTGATAAATATCTATTTAAATATTTTTTTCTATTATAATTTCAATTTTATTTGTCCATAATTATGAGTAAAGTGTTCATCAAAATATTGAATGTAGGGATGATTTTAAGGATGGAAATTTATTTTAAAATGTAGAAATTTTAGCGAATTTTACTGAATCTTCATATGTCAACTATAAATGTTGGCAGAATTTTTGTAAAAATATTCAAATTTCTAAGTATTTTATATAGTTTTTATAAAATTTTGGCGATTTTTAAGGTAAAATAATTATATCCTATAGAATTTGGACGAATCATTTTTAAAATAGCGAATCTCATTTTTGCAAAAACCATGAAAAATTAGTCCATGAACAAAATTTAACCCCTAAAATCATCCCTGATTGAATGTTTCAAAAACTCACACACACAATTAAATTGCCAGAAAATACACACCAGAACACTTACTTTTTCTTATATCAAGAAAATCAACAGATGTAAAAAATCATTGTTATATTTCACAACTGAAATGACCACTGATTGGAGGCTCTGAGGTTGTAGGAAAACATGATTTTTCACATGGATTGATTCCAACGATACGATATGAAACATACACGGGTATTTAAATGCACAAAGTAGCGATAAGATATGGCAACTTTCCTGTTGTACAAAAATAGAAAACCACGTCTGGGGGCTGCCCTTTTATACTATGATGGATCATCCGTGGATTTGAAGGTTATCCTACATTAAAAAAATTGAATTCAAGTTAGAATGGTGGGCTCATATGTATGTACAGTAAATTTCATGGCTTTGGATTTATTTTTTCAAAATAAATAGTGAAGCCAACAATCGTTCCTTAGAGGCGGGGGTTGTTCTCCATACAAATTCTCTATAGGTTGGAAGTTTTGAATTTCTTGAATTTGTGATTGGGGTCTTTGCATCCATCTAGATAGTGACTCTTTTTTATCATTAATAAAGTAGGTTTTTTCTTTCATACCTTGTGTAATTCATGATTGTATTGTTTTGATTTCATAATTTATTATTGTTGGGCGTGTTTCATCTTTTGCTGAGTAGTTTGATTTAGAGACATCTATCAACCCTTTACATAAATTGGTATCAGAGTGTGGCTTTGTGAAGACATTTTTAGTAATCTAAAATTTGGTGGGTAGAATTGTTTTTGTTAAAGATAGGGTTACGTACAATGTTGAATATCATTGTTGATTATGTCGACAAACGTACACCTATTAGAAAGAGACAGATTAAATAGGTTTTTAATTACATATCTTTTTTCTGTGAACAAGATTTAATAACAAAAATATAATATTTTTTGTTGTCCTCATAAACGAAAGGTTGAGATCAAGCACAATAAATTTCTTGCATGTCGAAAGTTGAGATTAAGCACAATAACTTTTTTGCATGTCAAAAGTTGGTCATTCGTCATTAGTGAGCATGATTAACATTAATTAGGTATTTACATTTCCTCCTTCTACCATGTTTGATCTAACAATTTTCTATACCGACCATACAACTATTTCTTCTATGTATCACATGTATCATATTGAGGTAGGGGTTTCATTTTGGCCACATTTTTCTAGGATGCGAAATGTGCCATGGATGGCGTGGTAATGCTGGATGCCAAGTTTATTCGACGTTTCAATTAATGCAAGTATGGTAAAGTTGGATGCCATGTTTCAATTAATGTTGGTGTTTCAATTAACGTTGTCATGGTAATGCTGCCATTTCAACCATGAAGAGGTAGTTCAATCATTTTGTTCCATGATCAATCCATCCATTATAATTGACAACATTAACACAAAGCATGATAAAAGCAGGATACTGCAGGCAAATTTCTAGATTGGGAGCAGAGATACAAAATCATCTCCAACATCGACTCGACTATGTTATATCTCCATTAGGAAACATATATCTGACAAAACAAATAACTGTTCATTATTAATGTTGTCGATGCCCTCATTATCGTGCTCATGTTTGTGAATCTTCATGGTGACAACTTCATTTTTCTAAGATATGTTGTTTCTGTGTTTGTTGAAGGAAACCTTGCCATCATCGCACAAATTTTCCATGCAAGAGGTGTCCACTATGTTTTAGATTTATGACATTGTTTTTTAGTTTTCATCTCTTGATGTAGAGTTGAAGATCAACTTTTTGTGTATGCATGAGTGTGTTTGTTGAAGGAAACCTTGCCATCATCGCACAAATTTTCCATGCAAGAGGTGTCCACTGTGTTTTAGATTTATGACACTGTGTTTTAGTTTACATATCTAGATGTAGTGCCGAAGATCAATTTTTTTGTGTATGCAGGAGGATGCCCATTGTAGACTGTCAATGAGAGTCGTACTAAAACGGTTGGAAGAAGAGGAGGGGGTTCTGGATCTGCCTATGCATGAGAATTTTCAGTTTTCCATAGCAAAGAGAATGAACACTTTTGTAACTTATTATTTTTTAAAGAAAACAAAGTAGACATTTGTCAATTTAGGAGGTCACTGTGTTCATTAAATTTGCAAGAATACAAATGGTGTAGTCAAGCATAAACATAAATGAAATATCATTTATGTCTCTCTAACTGCAAGGGCATTTGCACAATGGGAAACATAGAAATGTTAAAACATATAACTATTCATTATTATTGTTAATGCTCTCATTTGCAAATCTACACAACATCGACTTCATTCTTTTGAGATATGTTGTTTCTTTGTTTATTTACGAAAACCTTGCAATGACATATGTGTGATGCAAGAGATGTTCATCTCAACAAAAGAAGAATTTGAAAATGTAGATTTCCACAGTTATTCATAATGTTGTTTGCGTTTTCTGGAAATGAATTGTGGAAATTTATAAAACATCCAACGTTTCAAGTGGACACTCCACCCATCATCCAGGACACTTAAAAGCATAAATGATATAATAAAAGAGTGACAGGGTTTGGATTTATAGTGTAAAGCTTGACAATCATTGTGAGAATTGTGGAAAATATTATCTTATTTTATTTTCCACGATTCTTACAACAACTATCAAGATTTACACTATAAATGCAAAACCCAACACTCTTTTATTATATCATTTATGATTTTAAGTGTCCTAGATGATGGGTGGAGTCTCCAGTCGAAACTTTGTACGTTTCACAACTTTACACACATTTTGTTTGCAAAAAACTCAAACAACAAAAGAAGAATTGTCAACGACCATGAAATCACTTTCTTATAATAATATTTTTTTCCTTAAAAATACATATTAGTATTTATCACCTTTAACAATTTGATAATAACTTCCACAAAGAACCATTTTTCAATTTAGGAGACCATTGTACTGACTTTTTTGGTGTTCATTAAATTTGTATGAATATCAATAGCATAGTCAAGCATGCAATATCATTTCTACCTCTTCAACTGCAAGCGTATTTGCACAATGAAAAATAGATAACTGATAAAACATGTAGTTGTTAATTATTATTGTTAATGATCTCACTATTGTGCTCATGTTTGCAAATATTCATGGCGACAACTTCATTATTATGAGATATGTTTTTTCTATGTTTCTTGATGGAAACCTTTCCATCATCACACATATTTTTCATGCAAGAGGCGTCATCGTGTTTTAGAGTTACGACACTGTGTTTATGTTTTCATCTCTTGCCTTGCTTTGATGTAATCTTGAAGATCACCCTCCACTATTGATGTATTTATAAATCTCTTTAACCACTGCCAAGTATTCCCATTAAAAACAAAATAATGACCACTACAAAATATTCCCACATTAAATTTATTATCGATAAATATCAACCACTTTACACTTTTTTTTTTTTTTTTAATGTAACGTTAGTATACTCGTCTATAGGTATAGGAAGGTTATATTGTAATCAATCAGAGTACAAAAATGAATTTGACTTTCAAATAATAAACAAAATTAATTAATTTATGAAGTTTAACTTTAGAGTTAAAAAATATGTATCTTTATTATAATTACGTTGAAAGGCGTACACTTATTGACCATGAGTACATTTAATAGGTTTTTAGTGCTTAATCAGTTTTGTATGGATAAGATTAAATATTGATGGAATATTCTTAGTAATCCCAATAAATCAATGGTTGTGATTTCAACCACTAACTTCCTCACTATTATAAAGACATCAATTTACATGTTTATTTTTTTACTTTTACTTAATCATATTTAAAATTTACTATGGTGGCTAGCTGATTGCCACGTATGAGTGATTAGGGTTTCATTTTCTAGGCCAACCTAAACCTTTTGCCTTCACCAACCACGTTCTGAACACACTTCCTCCTTCCAACCAACTCCTTCCGTCCACCTCTGGGCTGTTTCTCTTTCTCAGCGGTTCAGGTTTTGCAAGCAGTCTTTTTGCAAGCCGTCCTTTCGGAGTTCACCAACCACAATTTTGTGGCTGTGCTAGTTAAATATCAATTATCTACAATTTTATTCATTAGGTGTGTGATTTGACTATTTTGATCTTATTTTGGGTTGCCTTGGATTAAAACTAAAAATAAAAAAGTTCCATCACATAATGTTCTATGCCAATTTTATTTGATGTTATTTTTGGTTAATATTTGCGCCATTACTGTCCGTTGCCAGCATTTGATGTGCCATTACTCTCTCCTTCCCATGTTTGAGTCTATTTGCATATTAAATAAAAACATTTACATCCCTAGTACATCTCATCGTCCTTAACAATGTTAAATGTCATTTAAAGGCAAATATTAATTGAGAATCTATATCTCTACGTTGATGTAGTGTGAAATGACACGCATATATGTATACATTATTAGGTAGTAGCAACTTGGAGATACAAAGCTAGAAGGAATTTCATTTCATATCATCACATGTTGTACTATCATGGTCATCTGAAGTTCCATTACCACTTAAAAACAACTACCCCTCTTATCTCATATGCATTCAATAGACGGACAATCTAGGACACTTGGTATTTAAATGTTCCATGTGTTCAGAGTAAGTGGACATTGCAGATACTCAATTAGGTGTTTGTTGGTATTGGTTTCTGGCTAGATTTGTAGGCTATGGATCCCATGAGGAACCTTCATCCAGTTCTGACATATGCATTTTTGTTCAACAGATTTGGTTAAATGTTCCATGTGTTTAGACTAAGTGGGAATTACATATACTCAACTTGATGTTTACTTGTATTGGAGATTTGTAGGTTATGGATCTCATGAGGAACCTTCTTCTGGTTCTAACATATGAATGTTTGTTCAATGGATTTTAATACTAGAAACAAGTGTTGGTGCCAACATTACCTATGATCATAAAAGTATTCTAATTGATGGCCACCAAAGAGTTCTCATATCTAGTTCCATACATTATCCTCGAAGTGATAAAACATAAACAAGAATAACAAGAATAACAACATGGTGGAAAAGGATCACTAGCCAACACTTTAATTATTCACTCCAATGTTACATATTTATAGTACAATGGGTGATGCCACCTCATAGAGAGATTTGCTCTAGATCCTAAAATCATGCATGATGACTAGGCTAGGCAATCTTAACTAACTCATTAGTCATCACTTGAGGATATATTACTAATATCCAAAATGAATAATACAAATACAGGTGACAATTTAGACTTAGTGATTGGTAAAGGTAAGTTATAGGCTAACAATTCCCCCCTCAATCAGAAGTCTGATCAATAATACCAACAATAAAGCATAAACTGGTATCAATTCCAAGTCTTCATACTGAAACTCCTGAGCTGAGCCTCAATGAAGAACTGCCTGAAAAACTGCCAATCTGGATGCTGAACATGTTCATTTGAAATGAACTAGAAGAGAGTTGAGATATGGAAGTGAACAACTGCAATATCTGAACATTTCCTGATTGCTTGACAATTTGATCATTTTGCCAAGTATTTTAGCTAGAAGAATCTAATGTCTTCTGCTAATTGGTGAACATGCAGTATCACCACTCTACTATCAGTGTATCACTGAAAGTGCTCTCTGAATTTGTGGTTTGGGATAACCACTGACAAATTGATACCATGTATCTGATGGTTTTTGGATAACCACTAACCAATCTTGACACTTTTAGGTGTCCAACAACATCCCAATGTATCATGTGTATGATTCAATTGCAAGTCATTGAACCATAATCCTGTCAAAGCCTGCCATCACTGGAAAATCTCACTATATAATCACGTGAGCCAGGATGCATGCAAATTGTTTACTTAATGTAAACTCCAATCTGATGAGAGTGAACCAAGAGAAGTGAGTCAGCTTCTAGTCTGACACATCCCTGAAAATTCCTGACAACTCAATCAAATGCCAAGATGCAATGCAGAAGGATCCTCTTGTCCTCTGCTAGGTCGAATGACCATCTATGTGAACCAAACGTCCACATCATTGCTCTCAAAATCAAAATCAAACATCCCAATTATGTATGATTCAACTTAAACTTATTGAACCATAATTCTGCTAAAGTCTATCATCTACAAACCGCAGTTGCCCATTTGGCAAATTTCATGCCCATCTGGAATACTTGATGCCTTTTGTTGTCAAAACTTTCTGTCTGACAACCATCTTCAATTCCATCATCAATTCCCCCCTTTTTCAGCTGAAAGGAGAGACCACAAGTGGTTTCATGAACCATCATCCCTGGAATTTTGAACTCCCCCCCTTAAGGTGCATGAGAATTACATCATTGTACTCCCCCCTTCTAGGCTCAAGAGAGTACCATACTTGTTTCATTTGAGTACACCACAAAGTGGGCATGCAGAAACAACCACATGTTATCTCATCCCATGAGGGCCATGCTCGAAAGCTATGCCATAAGGGGACCACTTATGTGAGGTACAAAAATGTTATGTGCTACAAGATTGGTCTTTACTCGAGATTGAATTCTACAGTAAGACTTATATAATCGCTTGGTTGTTGATGATCATTTCCAAGGATCAATCCACTCATAGTGAATCTTCAATCTTGCAGGTTTCTTCAGTGTTGAACATCTGTCTGAAGAATGGTTATGCTTGCCACAATGCTAGCAAGAATGGAGATCAAAACATTGATTCTCCTTGTGACCAACTCGATTACAGTGTTGACACTTATCATTCTGATGTTGAACTTGAACATGTGAAGTTGAATCTTCTTGAAGGAATTCAACACTTTGGATCTTGATTGGTCTGGAATAATCAGAAATATGAAAGGTAACTTCCTTGTCATATCCAAGTCCTGTTCTATTCTTGTTGTAGATGATTTCTTCCCAAGGTTTGATGATGGGCTTGGAAAGAGTATTTTGACCCTGTTGCCTTGAAATCCATGGAAGTGGATTTATTACATGTTGATGGATCATTGAAAGGTTTTCTTTACTGAAATCAAAAGAAAACTGAAATGTAGGTTCATGAATAGATTCAACTTCGTCTGAAACTGATTCTGAAGTTGTATCACAGTGTTGTTCCTTCACTAACTATTGATAAAAAACATCATCATCATCATCATCATCATCATTATCATTATCATCATCATCTTTATCATCATAGAGAGGGTTGTGTTGAACAAAAACTAGTTCAGAACACTTCACTGGATGATGATTTTTGAGATCTATCAACTCATCATTCAATAATTGGGATAGAGATTGAAGATGTCTAACTTTATCTTGCGTCACTTGCAAACAAGTTAGCACTGATTGAAGAGTTTCTTTGTTCAATGTCACTATGTTGTCTTCAATGGTGTTTATTAGAGTGTTCAATAACTCTAATAATTCGAGACTTCGAGCCATTTTCAAAACACTAAAAGAGGTAGCCTTGTGCAGGTAGATCCTTATTACAATTTGACTCAACAAAAGAAAGCTTATCTGCAACTTGCTCAGTTGAATCACTCACTTGAACTTCACGTTCACTTGATTTTGTTTCACGCTCGCTTGAAAATTTCTTGCTTTCTTCCAAGAAGTTGAGGATGTCGGTTACCACCGAAAATGCATCCAAAAACTTGTGATGTTTTAAATGATTTAAACTTCTCAATCTTGTCAATTTGGACTCAAAATTACAATGAATCTTGGGTGTCGGGCTCAACTGAGAATGCACCCAATTACAAAGAAATTTAAGGTCGTTTAGGTGCTTGATGTGTCCATTGTTGCAATGATTTTAATTTCTCCTTTGATTAATTTGATTTTATTGCTTTGACTGATATGATTTGATTGCTTGTAAATGCTCGATCATATGCTCTTGATTGTAACTGCTAGACTTAGTACTTTGTGTGTGTTGCATTATGCAATTGATTACAAGTGTCAAAACTAGACACAAAATCACCACATAAAGAAATCATAAGAAAAACACCATCACACAAGCACAAGGTGTACCTAAGATCCCCTTATTCAATTTCGGGTGGATCTAGGACACTTCCACCGCACACAAAAATATCATTTTTATTATAATTCTTTTCTTGATACAACTAGCTCTCACATTTGTCAAGATCTCTATCCTTTCAATGAAATGAAACTTGTCAAAATTTGACATTTTTTTTTTTTACAATATTACCCTCCAATAAAAGTGAAAAAGCATCATTTACGCCACTTGTGAAGAGATTTGGATCTGTTCACGCCACTTATGAAGATATTTGGATATGTTGAGCAAATCGTCTAGTAAAAAAAAGTTGAGGAAACCAATGAGAAATTTGTTGGATATGATGAACGTCAATTGACTATGCCTTGAGTTCACTCCATGGAACTCAGATGTGCCACTTCTTCCAAGAGACAAACACATGGAATGGGAAATCGATACTTTAAAGAATCTAGACACAATTTGTACATTAATCATCATTCCTTCCTAGATAATGAAGGGTCATTGCACAAGATCCCTTCTAGACATTAAACTCAACATCTCCCTTCTATAATAATCGCCATAGATACTAAGAAAGGTGCACCCAGAGTCGTTGCCTAAAACCTGCCTGAAATCATTCAATAAAACACACTTTTGTTTTTCTAGAATTCAAGCTACAAGGTGTATGAATTATGTTTTGTCAAAATCAACAATTTTACAGTTTCTTCATCTCTCAATGGAGTCTTCAGTTCACACAGATAACTGAGGTCAACATTCTTACCAAGGATTTGACAAAAACACCCAATCAACTGTAGATCAATTCATTCTTTCCATGTTCACAACACCATCTAGTGCTCATGCCTGCCACTGTACCACAAGGGCGCTTGTTGCCTCAACGCATCAAATCCGTGCACACCACTTCAGATTAAATTAAACAATAAATCGTTGAGATCGGTTTTCCTTTTCTGGACGGAGCTCCATGAAGTGACGATATATTTCTCTTTCTCCATTGCAGAGATCTACCGTTCAAACCCTGCGCGACCCTGGTTCGATGCATACGGTCCCACTCCCTTTGGCGGTATATATGATCAGGTAGTCACCTATGGAAAACCTAGATCTCCCAGAAAATCCACATGAAGCTGTTGCTCGATTCCTAGATCGCGATTCTACTTTACACCTCCCCGCGCTCGTCACAAGAGGCGAATCTATGGCTTCTTGGACAACAATTTTGTACTCCGACTGACAACAATTCCTTCAACTATCTCAGGATTGATTCGAATCTTGAATATAATGAACTCCTAGGTCAATGGTAAAGGCACCCAATTCACCACAGTTTTCAACACAAGAAACGTTGATCTATACAGCGTTGTGATCTCACCTGGACCACGATCTCACATAGGAATACAATGATTGCTTTATGAAGGAAACACACAGGTCGCACCAGTCTGTACGCCAATTTGTGTGAACCAATATGAACGCTTCACAATGGACTATTATTCCCGCACTAACATAGTTGCAAACTCAATGCTAGAAGCAAATCATGGCTCCTCCACTCTGTTATAGGCATGCATATATTACGAGCTCCTGCGCTGCTACAATCTCCTTCACAGTTACCCTCTCAGTGATACTCCTCCACACTGCGACTCCTTCACCTGCAACAACACGACGGTGACAATGGGTAGCGAACTCTCCACGGCCTGCAACTGGCTCAACACAGATATGCTCAACCCTTCCTTCTTTGCTAACCGATTACCAGAATTCTCTTCTCCTCTACTCTCAGATCTCAAATCGCTGGAATTGTTGGATTGTGACAGATCGCTAACACAGATCTCAAATCGCTAGCAGTTTGCTAATGTGATTGATGTTGATTTCCAACAGATTTGTTGCAAAATCTCATGCAAATTCAATATGATGCATTGGCTCAGTAATTCTGGATCTGGCGAAGCCGTCTTGTTTCTGGACTCGATAGTTATGGATCTGGTGAATCCGCTTTGAACGACTGGTCAACAACTCAAAGCCTGGAATGCGAAACGCTCTCGACAGGGGTCAGGAACGACTGTGAGGCAATTTTTTTTTTTTTAAGTACATTCATCATTGATGGACAATGTGGTTTCTACAAGCAACAAATATGTTGGGAGAGATATGGAGGGTTTTAGTGTGGTAAAAGCCGATCTCTCAACGTTTCTTCATCCTTCTAAAACCGATGATGTGCAGAAGGGAGTCCTTGAGCTTCTAATTTCTCTACTTTTTGCGGTATAAGGAGGAATTTAATATAGTGGTGATACGATCAATAATATAAATGCTCGCTGGAAAAACACTAAAAGACAATTGCACTCTAGCTAATTGCAATATTCAGAAAGAGACTACACTACACCTTGTTTTCTTCATTCATGGAGTTGGCAAGGAAGTACAACCAGCGCATCTATGTTTGCGTGCAAAGAAAATGCGATCACCAATTTAACATCGCAACATTAAATGGTTATAACAAAAACCCTGGAATGTCTTTTACTATATGTGCCTTAAATTTGAGCAGATTGCATGGAAATTGGATAGATCTATAATTTTGATCATAGAATAGAACTGATTCTACAAATATGAGAGCTGTTTCATCCATCTCTTCTTTACAATGACCAATTTTAAACCTCCCATAGAAAAATTACCTCCAATGTATCAAAAAATTACATCAGGCTTTAATAGATCAGATCTTGCTTTCTCACTCATTAATCTTTCTCTTCCCATAAATCTTGCTCTTCCCATATGAGCCTCCACCAACATCATTTCTTCACCATGGAATAACCAGACCCATAAGACTACCATGGCTCTAATACCAATTGATAAAACATAAACAAGAATAACAAGAATAACAACATGGCGGAAAAGGCTCACTAGCCAACACTTTAATTATTCACTCCAATGTTACATATTTATAGTACAATGGGTGATGCCACCTCATAAAGAGATTTGCTCTAGATCCTAAAATCATGCATGATGACTAGGCTAGGCAATCTTAACTAACTCATTAGTCATCACTTGAGGATATATTACTAATACAAATATAGGTGACAATTTAGACTTAATGATTGGTAAAGGTAAGCCATAGGCTAACACAAAGCACACCGGATGTATGTATAGTGTTTTTTGTTTGGGTCATGTTTAAACCCAATTGTTTGTTTTTAATATTCTCTAGAATTTTTCAATCTTTTTGTTTTTGTCTTTGCATCATGTGGAAGCTAGTTGTTACCTGGGCCACTAAAGAGGGTTCTCATCTCCCTTTGCATAACTGTTTTTATTGTAAACTTCCCTCGCCAGTCCATCTAAGCAGGGAAGTTCCTAATAAGTAATTAGCAAGATTTTTTCATCAGGAAGATAACTAAATAAAAAATGAAACAACACTTGTCAGTCAGAAATAAAGCAACAAGTCTCTTGCTATTGTTGTAAAAAAAAAATTACCTAGTCTGATAAAAAGGGTGTCTGCTTGCTGAAATACAATGAATGGTCACCTACTTCTCAATTCTAGTGTTCTTCTCTTTTCATTCTCTGCGTATTTTTAATTTGTGCAATGTTTATTTCTTGTGTACCAGTCTATTATGTTGTTGCATTTTAATTTATAGATAGAATTGTGGATCAATTGGTATCATAGCCTGAACACAAGACAACTTCTTCTCAACCACATAATTAAGAAGAGAGGCCATTCAACTATTTTTTTTTTCTCTTAGAGATAGATGTCCTTCTCAGGACTTTCAGTGCTCCCTCCTCAGGGTATCGGGTGCCTTCTCATTGCACTCAAGAGTTCAGATATTCTCAGTTCAACATCCAATGATAGATCAACATCCATGGTGAATGAAAATTATGCTGCTGCGAAGAGAATTGTTTACGAAGGATTACGCATCCACTGCCACAACTCCAATTCAGGATTTAATGATGTCTCTTCAGGAGATACTTCGTTTTCAACAACGAAGAGCTACAACACCCATGAAAATAGATACATGCTTCCAATTACCAAAGTTTGTGGGACAGATGAATGGCGAGAATGTCGACTCTTAGCTTCACATTCTTTCCACATACTTCCGTACATGACCTAAGATGACAGAAGGAATGAAGCTTCATATCGTTGGTCTACAAATTGAGGGAATTGCACAGACATGGTGGGAAACTTAGCTAGAGAATTATTCCTGGGTCATGGACAAAGACGACCTGGACGAGAGAGAGACACCACAAATTACGATGTGGGATGGATTTTTCCAGGCTCTCAGAGAGCTCTTCTACCCATCGAGAACTTGCCAGAACCTCCTCACCAGATTGTTGCAGCTCCGACAACTTTCCAATCACTCCATCCAAGGATATATCGATATACACATCTAGCTCCAAATCACTGATCGAGAAGAGGTATTGATTGTCCATATTAATTCTTGTTCGCTGCTAAACATCCATCATGAAGTAGATATGCTCAAAAGTCCTTCCTTGGACAAGGATTTTCTTTGGGCCTTGGTCGTGGAACATAAGGTGGTACCTAGACTCAGTTTCCCTCAAGATCGAGCTGAACCATCCACTCCTGGTAATTCTCCTACTCTCCCATTAGATGGCCCACAACCCTTCCTCACCTCATTTCATAATGTGTCCTGGTGTTCTTTCCATAATACAAATTCACACTCTTCTACTGACTGTCACGCACTTAAGAATATGTGTACCAACAAAACTTTATTTGCCAAGATTTCTCTGAACAACTCCCCTGCAAATCCTCAAGTGGTTTCCCTTGATAACCCTACTGAAGTAGATCCATCCCTTATTTTAATGTCTGCCAATGAACCAGGCACATCTATTTTTCCTCCATTCACCCATAATTTCCAGATCAAACAATAATTTTCCACCCTCATTATAGAAAATGGAATCCAAAAGAACCTCATCTCACATGACTTGGTACAACGCTTACAACTACCCACTACTTTGCACCTAGCCACATACCAACTTGTTTGGGTGCAAAAGGCAACCCTCATCTCATAGTTTATAGGTGTTGTGCGATGACCTTCACCATTGGTCCATTTTTCAATACAGTCACATGCAATGTATCCCCTCTAGATTGTGTAGAATTATTACTTGGCCTCCCCTACCAACATGCCCGAAACAATGTATACCATGCCAAATCCCACCAATATCATATGCAACTAGACGAGCGCACCTGTGTTCACACATCATTTGCTCCTAAACCCACTCTGTCACTTACTGAGAAAGTAGCAATTAAGCAAGTTAGTATCAATAAATGTGTCTCCTTGTGTTTAGTGTGTCCTGTTAAACTCGATAATTTTTCCACTCCTACACCTCCAAACATGCTCCCCTTGCTTTACAAATTTTCTGATGTATTCACACAACTGACAGGACTACCCCTGTCTTGATCTATTGAGCATTCCATTGAACTCATACAAGGTGCATCCTTACCCAACACCCCTTCCTACTACCTCACACCTCGAGAAGCTTATGAAATTGAATGACAAATCTACCAACTTCTGGAATCTAGCCACATCAAGCCTTCATCGTTGCCCTGTGCATCCCCTACCTTTTTTATCCCCAATAAAGAAACTTCTGAGTGGCACATCGTAACTGACTACTGTGCCCTTCATAAAACCATTATTAAAAACCACTATACCCTTCCCTAGATTGAGGATTTTTTGGACCACATGCAAGGGGCTTGCTTCTTCACTAAGATGGAATTTATAGCCAGGTATCATCAAGTGTGCATGCAAACAACAAACACATGGAAGACAACGTTTAAGACCAAATTTGGGATTTTTGAGTGGATGGTAATTCCATTTGGGATAACGAATGCACCAACCACATTCACACACCTCAATAGTGACATCTTCAGATGACACCTCAGTAGGTTTGTAGTTATTTATTTGGATGATAGTTTTATCTTCAATAACTCTTGGCAAGACAATTTCCAACATGTGCGTAGAGTGCTTGAATTGTTGCACGAACATAAGTTACAAGTGAAGGAAAATAATTCCTTCTTTGGACAGAATTCCATCCAGTACTTGGGATTGATAGTGGATACCCAAGGTGTGTGCCCAGATCCCTCGAGGGTGTAGGATTTAGCGCAATGGATAACACCCTCCAACATGCATGACCTTAAAAGTTTCATGGGGGGCAACAATTTCTATAGAAAATTTGTCTCCCACTTCTCACAACCGGCTCGACCTCTGCATCAACTGTCACATCAAGAAAATTTTTGGTGGACTCCGGAGGATGCGCATCATTTTATGAAATTGAATACAACATTGTGTTCAATCCCTATTCTAATACTACCAAACATGAATCATCCCTTTGATATCGAGAAAAATGCCTCTCAATTTTCCATTGGGGCTGTACTTAAACAAGGATGTCATTCAGTAGTATATCACTCTGAGATTCTTTCAGAAGACAAAGTCAAATACACCACATATGGAAATAAATTCTATATCTTGGTATAGACACTCAAGCAATGGCGCCACTACATTTTGGGTAAAGAGACCATTCAGCATACCGACCATCAACCAATGATATTCATCAATTCCCAAAGTAAGATGCAGGAACAACGCCATTTAAAGTGCGCAACATATCTTCAAAAATTTCACTTGGTTAATAAATATAAGAAGGGGAGCTCCAATAATATGGCAGACTTGTTAAGTTGGCCCCTAATGTAGGTTATGCACATTTTAGAAGTGCATTGTGCAACTTATGACGCATGTAAGTGTTGATATTATGGTAGTTGTGGGAGGTATTAACCTCCATATGTACCTTTGACTAGAAAAAAATATTCTGGAAGCAAGAGAAACCCTAAACAGATGTGTGAAAACCCTAGAAGACATGTCGACTCAACATAATATATAATATTAAGGTATTATCCTTCTAGGAAGAAAAGTTGGCTTCACAAGAAAAAGATAAAAAAAATAAAAATTACCAGAAAGTCATGTCGACCCAACCAGAAAAGTCATTGGAAAATTTAATATAAATAGAGGACAACTTGGCTCATTTGTTCACTCACTCTCACTCAGAAAACCAGAAACAGTGCACAAGTTTGTAGGAGGAGTAGAAACAATTGCAGTTGTACACTTTTCTCTTTTTCAGTCTTTTTGGTACTTTCTCTTGTGCGCTACCCTTGGAGAAGGTGCACTCTCTTGTTTATCTGTTGGTTATGGTGTGGATTCCTGGAATCATTCTTTCTATAAAAGGTTAAGCTTCTCAGGGGTGGATTTGTGCCTATGGTTGGGTGACAATGGTGTAGCATTTTCTATGGTGAAACAAGCACATCTACATTATTGTAATAGGAAGGACATGTATGCTACAGATCCATGTTTCAGTGAAGTATGGTGTGCTTTGCAACAACCTAATGTCATCAACCAGACTCCCACTACTACATATTCAAAAATTTGCGACGAAAGTAGCCTTTCATCGCAAAAATGAAGATAAAGATTTAAATTTATCTCTTTTTTTTAATCCAGCCCGCGTTCGTCGCCCTTGTGACGAAATTTTCCTTTCATCGCAAGTGAAAGAGAAACAAAATTCTGATTTTTCCAGAAGAGAGATGGTACAAATATTATCGTTGCACTATTCAAACAATCACCTAACTATTTGACAAAGTCAACATTGACTTGGTCAATTTTTTTCGAAATTGCGATGAAAAAAAATACAAATATTCAGAAAATTAGAGATGTTGAGACAATTTTGCTATAATAACGACGGTTCATAAAGGGTATTTTTGTGCGAAAGAATGGAAGAAAATATTAGAGGAAAAAAGTAAAGAGGGTGAAAAGGGTGATGGTAGATGTTATTTCCCTTGCAAAAAATGTTGTTTTACACGTCCCATAAGAATTTTAATAGCAACAACTAAAAAACATTGTAGGAAATATGGGCACATTGATGGGGGATCGAATGAATATTGTCCTGTGGTAATTAGCTATATATTCATTATTTGTTTATATATATATTGTTTGAATATTTTTTATACACACTAATTTTGCATGATTTTTTGTAATTATAAAGTTAGAGTTGCCCCCTAACTTTTTGCAGAATGCTACACCAAGTAGTAGTAGAAATGATGTTGTACAAGTTGAGAAACATGAAGCAAATGAGAATCTCATGGAATAATATGATGGGACAAATAAAATGATCCAATATTTGTTTTCTTAGTCGGATGAGGATGGGGACAATGCTGATATTTATGATGAACCTCTATTAGAAGAGGAAAATAAACGACTTTATAAAGGCTCAAGAAAAAATATTTTCTCTGCTACATTGTTGCTGGTGAACTTAAAGGTTATGAATCATTTGTCGAACAATTGTATGCCACATATCCTAAGGTATGTAATATGTTTCATCTCATATACATAAATGTTGACTTTTTTTTCTATTTTTTCTAGTGTTAATTAATGTGTAAAATAAGAATGCAATATTTACGATTAATAGTATTTAAATTAACTAGTTATTTTCCATGTTGTAGATTGTTAAGTGAATTTTTGTTACCATCGTCAAATATTTTACCTTGCACATATCGAGATTTGCATGCCATTATGAAAGACATTGGAATGGAGTATAAAACTATAGATGCATGTCCTAATGATCAAAATTTATATTATGGACAACATGCGTCAAAAAAAGAATGCCCACAATTTCTTATCAGTAGATATCGAACTGATCAAGTAACAAAAAAGTTGCCTCAAAATTTTCTTCGTCATATTCCCATAATTCCACGTTTGTAGCAATTTTTTAGGTGTGAAAGAATAGCACAATTTATGGATTACCATGCATGGAATATAAGTGGAGATGGTGTTCTTTGAATGCCTACAGATGATTACGCATTTAGGGAAATTGAGGAAAAATGGGCAGATTTCAAAGATGAACCTCGTAATGTTAGGCTTTCATTGGAAACTGATGGTGTTAATCCATTCAGAGAGCTTAGGTCTATTTACTCAGCGTGGCTTATTTTTGTTATCAAAAATAACATTCCTCCTTGGTTATCGATAAAGAGGGAGCACATAATGTTGACAATGATTTTTCCAGTTTTTTGTTTACATTAATTTTTTGAATGTAGTTCATTTTCATTTGTTTCATTTTTTGCATAATATCTTTTGTTTATTTTTTTACTTATATACATATCATGGTAGTAATTATGTGTAATTTCAAAAAATTAGGTAAGTACCAAGTTAAAGATATGAATGTATATATCTAGCTTCTTATCGATGAGCTACTAAAGTTATGGGCCAACATCACTATGTATGACATTTGTAAACCAATCAGGGAGAATAAATTTCAATTCTGTGGAATACTTTTATGGAGAATTTATTATGCCCCAGGATTAGCACATTTTTGTGGTATGTAGCATTCTGTTGCACTTTAATACTATATATTTTTTTAAAGATATCATGCATGTTTTTAAAAAAATCCCATCGTATAATTGACATTAATCCATCTGTTGCAGGTCTTCAAACAAAGGGTAAATTTGCATGTCCAGTTTGTGGTCCTAATATGAAGTATCGTCATTCAAAAAGTTTAGGAAAGGTGGTGTTTGATGAGTATAGACACCTCCTCTCGGAGTCCTCCCTAAGAACCATAGGTATCGTACTACTGAAAAACATATTTTCAATGGCAAAGAAGAGATTGGATTAAAACCACGAAGAATGACACCTCATCTATGGAGGTTGGAATATAATAGAAATATTCAAGATACACAATTTCTTTATGTATCGTATATGTGATGTTTTGAATTTTTATTTTAATTATTGAATTTATTTTACCGTATTTGAATTGTTCTGATTTCTTTTATGCTTCATGAAGGCCGCCATCATGAAGGTATTAATAATGGGATTCCACGAGGAATGAAATTTTATCCCACTCAATTAATGAGGTTTCCCTACTATGAGGAGCTAAAAATAACTCATTTGTTTGATACAATGCATATTGGGAATAATGTGACATAAACGTTATGGTGGATCATAGATGGTAGRAGGAGTAGAAACAACTGCAGTTGTACACTTTTCTCTTTTTCAGTCTTTTTGGTACTTTCTCTTGTGTGCTACCCTTGGAGAAGGTGCACTCTCTTGTTTATCTGTTGGTTATGGTGTGGATTCCTGGAATCATTCTTTCTATAAAAGGTTAAGCTTCTCAGGGGTGGATTTGTGCCTATGGTTGGGTGACAATGGTGTAGCATTTTCTATGGTGAAACGAGCACATCTACATTATTCTAATAGGAAGGACATGTATGCTACAGATCCATGTTTCAACGAAGTTTGGCGTTCTTTGCAACAACCTAATGTCATCAACTAGACTCCCACTACTACATATTCCAAAATTTGCGATGAAAGTAGCCTTTCATCGCAAAAATGAAGATAAAGATTTAAATTTATCTCTTTTTTTTAATCCAGCCCGCATTCGTCGCCCTTGTGACGAACTTTTCCTTTCATCGCAAGTGAAAGAGAAACAAAATTCTGATTTTTCCACAAGAGAGATGGTACAAATATTATCGTTGCACTATTCAAACAATCACCTAACTATTTGACAAAGTCAACATTGACTTGGTCAATTTTTTTCGAAATTGCGATGAAAAAAAATACAAATATTCAGAAAATTAGAGATGTTGAGACAATCTTGCTATAATAACGACGGTTCATAAAGGGTATTTTTGTGCGAAAGAATGGAAGAAAATATTAGAGGAAAAAAGTAAAGAGGGTGAAAAGGGTGACARTAAGTGTTATTTCCCTTGCAAAAAATGTTTTTTTACATGTCCCATAAGAATTTTAATAGCAACAACTAAAAAACATTATAGGAAATATGGGCACATTGATGGGGGATCGAATGAATATTGTCCTGTGGTAATTAGCTATATATTCATTATTTGTTTATATATATATTGTTTGAATATTTTTTATGCACACTAATTTTGCATGATTCCCCTAACTTTCTGCAGAATGCTACACCAAGTAGTAGTAGAAATGATGTTGTACAAGTTGAGAAACATGAAACAAATGAGAATCTCATGGAATAAGATGATGGGACAAATCAAATGATCCAATATTTGTTTTCTTAGTCGGATGAGGATGGGGACAATGCTGATATTTATGATGAACCTCTATTAGAAGAGGAAAATAAACGACTTTATAAAGGCTCAAGAGAAAATATTTTCTCCGCTACATTGTTGCTGGTGAACTTAAAGGTTATGAATCATTTGTCGAACACTTGTATGCCGCATATCCTAAGGTATGTAATATGTTTCATCTCATATACATAAATGTTGACTTTTTTTTCTATTTTTTCTAGTGTTAATTAATGTGTCAAATAAGACTGCAATATTTACGATTAATATTCTTTAAATTAACTAGTTATTTGCTATGTTGTAGATTGTTAAGTGAATTTTTGTTACTATCGTCAAATATTTTACCTTGCACATATCGAGATTTGCATGACATTATGAAAGACATTGGAATGGAGTATAAAACTATAGATGCATGTCCTAATGATCAAAATTTATATTATGGACAACATGCGTCAAAAAAAGAATGCCTACAATTTCTTATCAATAGATATCGAACCAATCAAGTAACAAAAAAGTTGCCTCAAAATTTTCTTCGTCTTATTCCCATAATTCCACATTGTAGCAATTTTTTAGGTTTGAAAGAATAGCACAATTTATGGATTACCATGCATGGAATATAAGTGGAGATGGTGTTCTTTGAATGCCTGCAGATGGTTACGTATTTAGGGAAATTGAGGAAAAATGGGCAGATTTCAAAGATGGACCTCGTAATGTTAGGCTTTCATTGGAAACTGATGGTGTTAATCCATTCAGAGAGCTTAGGTCTATTTACTCAGTGTGGCTTATTTTTGTTATCAACAATAACATTCCTCCTAGGACATCAATAAAGAGGGAGCACATAATGTTGACAATGATTTTTCCAGGTTTTTGTTTACATTAATTTTTTGAATGTAACATTTTCATTTGTTTCATTTTTTGCATAATATCTTTTATTTATTTTTTTACTTATATACATATCATGGTAGTAATTATGTGTAATTTCAAAAAATTAGGTAAGTACCAAGTTAAAGATATTAATGTATATATCTATCCTCTTAACGATGAGCTACTAAAGTTATGGGCCAACATCACTATGTATGACATCTGTAAACCAATCAGGGAGAATACATTTCAATTATGTGGAATACTTTTATGGAGAATTCATTATGCCCCAGGATTAACACATTTTTGTGGTATGTAGCATTCTGTTGCACTTTAATACTATATAAGTTTTTAAATATATCATGCATGTTTTTAAAAAAATCCCATCGTATAATTGACATTAATCCATCTGTTGCAGGTCTTCAAACAAAGGGAAAATTTGCATGTCCAGTTTGTGGTCCTAAGATGAAGTATCGTCATTCAAAATTTTTAGGAAAGGTGGTGTTTGATGAGTATAGACACCTCCTTTCGGAGTCCTCCCTAAGAACCATAGGTATCGTACTATTGAAAAACATATTTTCAATGGGAAAGAAGAGACTAGATTAAAACCATGAAGAATGACACCTCATCTATGGAGGTTGGAATATAATAGAAATATTCAAGGTACACAATTTCTTTATGTATCGTATATGTGATGTTTTGAATTTTTATTTTAATTATTGAATTTATTTTACTGTATTTGAATTGTTTTGATTTCTTTTATGCTTCATGAAGGCCGCCATCATGAATGTATTAATAATGGGATTCCACGAGGAATGAAATTTTATCCCACTCGATTACTGAGGTTTCCCTACTATGAGGAGCTAAAAATAACTCATTTGTTTGATACAATGTATATTGGGAATAATGTGACATAAACGTTATGGTGGATCATAGATGGTAGGAGGGATAAAGAAAAAATTGTCAAAATTTGTATTGACTTTCAAGAAGCCAATCATGCAATGCGAAGTGTGATCCGATCAAATAGCGATGGAGACCAAAATAAACTTCCATGGTTATTAAAAGAGAAACAAAGAAATGATGTAAAAGAGGTCATTCAAAGAATTAAATTTCCCACAGGTTTTGCTTCAGACATAAATAATATCGTAACGAAGAAATGTGCACTTAGTGAGGTAAAAACACATGATTGGAATACCTTCATTAAGGTACTAATTTTGGTATATATATATATATATATATATATATATATATATATATATATTGGCCATACACATCTTTTAAGATTATAATTTTTTTTGTCTACTTTGGTCGAAAAAAATAATGATTCACTTTTTTTTGTTATAGTATGTTCTACCGCTATCTCTCCCAAATGAATTTGACAACAACGTCAAACAAGTTATATATGATCTTGGCAACTACATGAGGTAAGTAGCTGTGATTTATATGCAAAATTTTCTTTCAATTTGATTTTGTACTTAATGACATGTTTTTTACTTGTAATGTAATATATATATTATGTTATAATGTTGAAACATGTTATTTTCTTGTGTCATGATCCGTAGATGGTTGTCATTGAAAGAAATATATGAAGATGATATAAAGTATTGGAAGAGAGAAATTCCTCGGCTAATGTGTGAAATGCAAAAGTATCTACCTCCAACATTTTTCAATGCATGAGAACACTACCTCATACACCAAGTTGAGGAGATTGAAATTTGTGGACTTGTACACACAAGGTCAATATGGATGGTGGAGCGACACTTGAAATCATTGAAGGATTTGGTTAGAAAAGGAGCATGTCCCGAGGATTCTATGGTTGAGGGATATATGGTATATCAATCCATGGTGTATATTAGTCAATATATTCCTAAATTAGAAGTGCCAACTATGCATGAAATGTATCACATTTGGGATGTGAACTCCATCCAAAAAATTGAATATCAGGAGCACCTATTGGGGAAAGGTAGAATGAAAAAACTGAGAGGTAATATATTAATAATTGTGGAGATTTATATTTTTTTTTTGTTTGTTAATTTGTGCAGAACCTCCGATTAACCTGTGGCTTGAGAAACCGCGACTCAGAGGCATCTAAGCCGTCAAAATCACCCGGGGATCGCACCCGGCCTGAGCCACACCAACCCTTAACATTGTTGGATTTTTTGTCCCCGCAGGTTTCGAACCGGTGACTTTAACATCACGGAGTGGCTTAACAACACACTCCATCACCGACTGTCCTACACCTCGGGGACAATTGTGGAGATTTATATTAATACATATACATTTTTCATTTTTTTGTGTATATGATCATACTCATTAATATATTAATATCTATTATTTCATCAATTATTAATATTTACCATGGTTATAATTAATATTTAATATTGGTGAATTATGATTTTTTGATTCAGCTTCTCAAGATTGGGATGC
This sequence comes from Picea engelmannii, assembly GCA_009831015.1. NCBI lineage: Eukaryota > Viridiplantae > Streptophyta > Pinopsida > Pinales > Pinaceae > Picea > Picea engelmannii. Next base: position 317,792 of record ML781383.1, on the reverse strand, counting down.
ATTGCATTTATACATTGCAAACAATCTTGACTGGATGAATGTATGGGTTGGAATATGTAAACAAAATCATGGTGGTAGGTTATCATGGAAACAACTATCCAAATTGGTTAGAGAATCTAGTCGTAACAGTGATGCCAATGTTACATAGAGGGAAATTGATTTAGCATATGGTTTGAAACATGGTTAGGGAAGCAAATTCACCCATTTTGTTCAGTTATTTTATATTATATTAATGTGACTGCAGGTGTTTCTTTTTTAGATACTTTCCAAGTTATATAAATATGTTTATTAATTGAAAATGCATCTTTTACATGTCTGGCATATTGTAGTTGAAACACAAAAAGGCTATGTGGTGCAATGGTCATAAATTTCACATCAAACAGTTGGATGAAACCATGAAAACTTCTGATAGTGGGATAACTGCAGTATTCCAGGTCACTAATGTTTCCTCTCGGGGTGACAGACATCCTCGAGAATATGAAAATAGATACTATGGGTTTTTTGAATGATATACTTGAGTGTGACTTTAATTCCTTCAAATTAGTTCTTTTTGACGTTAAATTGTATAGGTTATATATGCATGAAAACGATGAGGAAAGAACTGTTATTCAACATGCCAATGGATTTCCGATGACTAAAACAACATTTTTTTAAAGAGGACATGATCGCTATGTTTTTCCAAGCCAATGTGAACATGTCTTTTACTCAAAGGTTCCAGGTGAGAGGGATTGATAATTTGTTGTTAGATATGATCCAAGAGGAAGGACAATTAAGTATACTCATATACATGAAGAAGATTATATTGAAGAAGAAGATGATGCGCTAGATCAGATAGAGTTGGAATATCATGGGTCGACAGAAAAAGAAGACGAAGAAGATGAACCAGGCATAGGAGACAATGTAATTGATCTTGATGATGATGTTGATGAAAATATGATCAAAAATGACATTGATGATGATGATGATATCGTCAATCCTTTCAACACCGTTTCTGAACCAAATGATGATACATATGTTGAGTTCGATGAAGAAGAAGACATAGAATAAGGATGATACAAATATTGAGTTGGATCAGGTACGTAACTGTATATTTTAATTTGTATGAATTCTTCTCTTAAAATAATTTACTTACGTCATGGGTTAATTACATGTTTTTAAGTTTTATGCGACTTTTTAATATCCAATATTGTTACATGTTGTTTAATTATTATGTGAAACATGAAAATAGTCACCATACTAGAGTATGTGGTAAACTAAAAATATCATTTACAAACACATAATTTCATTTACATTCATTAATTTTTGTTTTGGTAGTTTATATGCATGAATATTACTATGTTTCTTTCGATTATTTTCTATTTTATAGATTGGGTATTGGGGAATTGAGAGTGATGTGAGGGGGAGGAGAGGGGCCATATGAGCTTCCACCTTCATGTGGTTGGCCTTGTTCAGTAGATGATAAATTATTCTCGAAACCAAGAGAAGCTCATTCATCTTTATACCATTATGATCGTAAATGCCATCATTGTTGTCATAGTATTGCATCGATGAAGTTTTGATGAACATGTTTGTCATTGCTATAGGCGCATATTCGTTGCAATTGTTTGAAAACATGGGACTTTGTCCCATATTTTGTCTACATGAAGAAATCATCTTACCATGTCACTTCTTCCACTGGTAGGTTCTTCCATTTGATAGGGTATTCAATAATTGCTCAATTTCGCAACGTCTTAATCCCTATTTCAAGGATTGTTTCTAGTTCTAGTATGATTTTCCCTTCTGCATTAGTTTATGATAAAATGGTTTGCATTCGGATCTTGTCACTGATTATCTTGTTTAATCAAGAAACATGGAAGATGAGATTTACACTTCCTAGTCACAAATGAATAGCATGGTCATGATCTTGATCTTGATAGTGTTTTTTGGGGATTCAAGATGCTTTGATATCATCTTATGTTGTTGGATATAATGATACTTCGATTACAACTTATAAGATAAATATTCCAACACAATGGGAGATTGTGATGAGTAGAGTTGTGAAGTGTGAATGTGCTATCTTCTAGTTCAGAGGGATCTCCTCCAATGATTTAGGAAATGAGGAGGGTGTTGTTACAAAGATTGATTCAAAGAATCTAGATGAGTCATAATTAGAGGGATATGAGGTGAAATTGGGTGTGGATATGCCATTGCTTTCTATTCCGAAGACCGATATGGCTCACCCAAACATTGCAAGAGGCTAGAGATCATGTAGAAGTGCTTGGATATTCAATGAGGGTGAGTATACATCCTAATACATATTCTAACCATGTTGCATTTTCTTCTTCCACTTGTGAGCTTATCAATTGTTTTGAGGAAGTTTGGTACAATTCCTTGGTGGAGTGTGATGTATGGGTGACAATTGATTTTCATGTGACAGTGGTTGATTATGAGACTATGGTAGGTAGGAATTTACAGATGACAAGTTTTGTATAGAGTTGCAAAGAGAGTCAATAGGTGTTGGTGAAAACACTTTTCTCACAAAGAGAGAGTGCTAGCTTTTGGGGTTACTCCTTTGATTGTGGATAACTTATTAAATTTGTAACATGATTTCCATCCAATGCGAGAAAAATGCTTAATTTATGTGAATATAACGTGTTCAATTTCTTAATTTATAAAATAATTAAGAAATTTAATTTGAGTAATATATATATATATATATATATAATGAATGTTATGTTTTATTTGAATTATAATTTACTTGTATAATTTTATTATGTTTGATAAAATTTTCAATACCTGTAATTTCATCACTTTTCAAATTAAGATACACCTTTGCAAAAAATATTATAAGACTAGGAACAATCCTTTTAAATAAAACAATATCTTTTTTATCTTCTATTTAAAGGTTAAAAACCAAGGTATCAATACTAAAAGGATAACTCATTATCTATGGGATAAGTATTAAGTTTTTTGTTTTTTGTTTATTAATGGTAAAATTTTATCAATTTATCACATTTATAAAAAGAAATAATATAAATATTTTTATTTAAAAAAAATAAATAAACATGTAAAAATGATTTTTTTTACTAAACTTTTATAAATGAAAATGTATTTTACCATTTTCACATATAATTTACATGATCATAATTTTTTTTTTATATAAACATATTCTCAAAAGAAATATTCCTATGAAAAATAACAAGACCTTACTTTATGAATTAGCAAAACTCTCATTCAAAAATTACCTATAAAGATTTAAACCATATAATTAATAAATAAAATAATTTCTACTATACTAAAAAAGTTTACCAATTACTAATAAAATAAAATAATGTTTGCAACAATTAAAATAAAGACTAACTTCAAGGGAATTTAATTTTTAAATCAAATTTGTATAAGAGGTTTATGGGTTGAAAACAAAATCCATTTGTCATGTTGTAAAGGATATGCATGTAGTACAACGAAATAAGATGTTTATGATTGAATCATAAAACTATTTGTTAGTTGCAAAAGATAAGGTAGTTGTCAGGTTCTAAAAGGGTAGTTGGTTTAAAATAGAAAACCTTAAATACTATATATATATATATATATGTATTCTTTTTCTCATAATTGTTGATAAAATTTTGATGTTTTTTATAATTTTATTACTAATTTGTGGTATGAGATATTACATTGGTGTATGAGATCTTTTTATTTGTGGGATAAGGGATTTCTTTCGTGATTTGATTGCTAAAGTATATGGAAATATACACACTCTATCACTTTCTAGATTTGAACTTATAACCTCTTAAAAATAAACACATGTTATTAACCATTGAACCCACTCATAAATTTATTTAGTACTTAAAAGTTTTTTTTTTTAAATTATCAACTTATTTAGAAACATACATTATTTCTTTATAATATTGATATTACCTTTCTAAAATGTTTCCATTTTCTCTATTAATTCCCCTCCTACCCACCCTCATATATGAGAGTTGGTGGGGGGAATTAATAGAGAAAATGTATTATATGAGGATGGGTGGGGAGATTAATAGAGAAAATGTATAATACATTTTCTCTATTAATTCCTCCCACCTACCCTATATTGCGTATTAGAATATTTTAATTATTATTTTTTAAGAAATTAATTGAAAAAAGATTAAAAACATTAATATGGAACAAAATCCCAATTATCAAACATGTAGTTGAAAGATAAATTTTACATTAAAATTCATTGAAAATTGTTTTAAAATATAAAGAAGAAGTACCAAAATAATTAAATAAAAACTCTTTTTTAATATTTAAGATTTGTTTTTTCTAATTAATTTATTTAGAAACACACATCATCTCTTTATAACACACACATTTAATTAAAATGGGATTATCTTTTTCTAAACTATATTGTATTAGGATGTTTGAATTAAGAAAAGATAACAAATACATTAATATGGAACACAATCTCAATCATTAAACACATTTTTTTTTTGTAAATAAAAGGATCTATATATTATCAACAATGTCTATTATTACATTGCTTATAGTCTGCCACCTATTCTGCCACAACATGGAAACTAGGACAAGTGGCCTTCAAAAAGATTGTAATTGTTTGACATGTTATAGTATAAACAAAACTGTATCCATAAACTAGTTTCCATGACTAACTAACATAGATCGTGAGGCATGGATTCTACCATTCTTTGAAAAATTGACAAAACCAGAAAGAAAACAAAAACCCGGAGGAGCTAATCCATATGAAAACTTGGACTTCCATGAATGCTATAAGCTGGGACATACTTTTGGCCACAAGTCAGGTATCATTTTTTAGCTGGAGCTTCTGTCATGGCGTCGAACAGGAGGTCCATTCGCTGGCCAAGAATTCTCTAATTGTGCGTTTGGTCATCAAGCTTTTTCCGTATATAAAAAATGAGCTAAAGATGTTCATCCAAGATTCGATGAGGGGAGAGTAGAGGAAAATCCTTCTCCAAACTTGCGTCCATAGCCGTCAGATTGTTCTCCACCTGCCATTTAGGAGGTATTTCTTCCTCCACAATACAACCACCAGTGCCAAAACTGTGAACCCATGTGTGGACTCCAGGAGGGGCAGTTTCAGGATCGAAACTCAGCGAAGGAGTATGCTCCTTAGGAGGGGGTGTTGCCTCTTCAACATGGCAACTGTCAAAGTCCATTATAGGAATGGAGGGGGGTGGCAAGGGTTTCCAAGGTGGTTCCAACCAGTTTTGGCTTGGGTTGGGAGTGCTTATGGTAATTAGATCAAGTTGAGAGGGGTTGATCCTGTTGCGTCTGGATAGGGAACTGTAATACAACGATCCCATTCTAGATTTCCCCCTCTCTCTTGGCATGGTGTAGGGATTCTGTGTGGGACTATGAAGGATGACCAACAGAAGAGTAGTGGCAGGTGGTCAGAGGTGTGAGAGCATGAAAGAGGCAAGGAGAAAAAACATTTTTGAAACTATAGAATGGGGGAGTGCTAGCCTTCATAATGATTTAAGAATTGACAGGGAAGGTCACCATGAAAGCAGAGGTGACATCTCTCCTAGGCTTGGTATCTACCTTTGTGCACCTAGTCTGGTTCGCACGAGGGTCCATTAAACCTACAAGGATATCCCAACGCACTACCATAACTCTAGGCTTAGTGTGAGGCATTCAAATGGAATGGGAGGCAAGATGGCGACTGAGGTTAATAACACCCTATGCTACCAGATACCACCTGTCGTCCACTGAGGGCCATCTGTCACCCCATCGGGCATCATTAAACATGTTAAGTGAAAATAATTTTCCCATAAAAAACTTAATGAAAATTGTTTTAAAATATAAAGAAAAAGGTACCAAAATAACTTAAAAAAACCTTTATTTAATATTTAAGATTTATTGGAGTCTCTTGGGGTATTGGAGTCTCAACGAATAATCATCCAGAAACATCCTTTTCTTGGGGTGTTGGCGTCTCAATGAATAATCATCTTGAATCTTATACATTTCTTAACAATTGCAGTAAGCCTTGATTCATCATACATATACAAGAGATTATAGGATGGCCTCCATTGTTTCTTGGATCAACAAAGTAGCTCAATTGTTTTCCAAGGTATCGTTTTATGATCATGTGAAAAAATAAAATAATGGGTTGGCTGACCAATTATTGAATGAGGCCACTCAATTAGAACAAGGAACATTATCAAAGAACGAGGTTTCTAACTTCACCCTCATCCCCTAATGTTTATGATACACCAAACCTTTGAGACATCTAGCTTTGTAGTTAATATCCATATGGATTGGCATGTGAAGGCCTCACACCCAAGCATGAAAAATCAATACACAAGGACATAAGCTCTGAGTTGTGACATGATCTTTCTATGACTCGTCTTATATTATATTTCTCTCATTATTGTCTCATGCATTTGAGGTGGGATATTAATAACAATAGGTTGGAAGGATACGTGAGATATGCGAGCTAATTTCAACAATTTTCTTTGGATTTTTCAACTGATTTGGTTGAATACTAGGTTGTTCATGGTGGTAGCATTGTTCACAGTTCCTACTCTGAATTCTTCATTCTCTGGTTTCATGTTTCTTGGGAATAGTGGTGGCCTTATCTCTCAGATAACTGTATTTATTCTACCTTGGTTGTCATTGATTCATTAGAAATTTTCTCTCAGCTATTTTCAAGGTCTATTCATTTGGTTCTGGCTTTGGGTTCTTCTATTGTGTGTTAACTATCAAGAGTTGGGGCTTGGGAAGACAATTACAAATCCTTTAGCTCTATTTTCTTGCTTAATAAGAGATGGGGCTTGGGAAGATAATTCCCATGCCTTGAGCTCTATTTTTCTACTTAACAAATATTGGTATTTTCCCCTTTACATCAATAATTCTTGGTTCCGGGCACTTAATGGTGGGCTTCTAGAAGCGTTTCTCAAGCTCCTTCAGGGTCTACAGTTTTGGTCCTTGTATCTCAACGACAACATTCGTGAGTTGGGGCTTGGGAGGCTAAGTCTCAAGCCTTGGGTTCATTTCTCTTGGTTCATTCTCTTGAGTCTCTTTATCTCTATTTTGGTAGAATTTAGATCAAGCTCCCTGATTGGTTTGCAGTCTAATTAGGCCTTTATAACCTTGGATCTATCTGTCTTTGCATATCTCTTTTGTTTTCACTATCTATTCACATGGATTCAAGGGACCTGTTGGAAATCATAAGGATTTTATGAAGGCATGGGGACACTCTTCAAAGAAATAATATAGCACTTTAGGCAACACCTATGTGTATCCATGATAATGATAAGAAATGTGCAACTCAAAATGAAAGAATACTGAATTTGTTGGTACAACAAAAACATAACATTGATGAGTTTTAAGTAACGTTTGGCATGTCGAGGAATTTAGTTCTCAATATACATAAGGACTCTTTATGAAAAACCTTAAATCAACGTGCCTCCAACACTCATCTCAGGCATCCCACATGAAGATACTATGCACCATTTTAGGGAAGCTATGGAAGTGGAACAACAAATTTACCTAGAGGAAGTAGTTAGCGATCACTTAGTTATTTATTTTTTATAATATTTAAAGTAATATGTATTTTGGGTATCTTTTACAGGAACTATACATGTGTTTATAGTTGGTCTACATGCGTTTGGTGGCAAGAAGAAGGTGCTAGATGAGATTTCATATTAAAATAATGATTTAGTACCAATAGTGTTTAATTTATGAAGTAAATAAGTACTTAAATGATAGTAAAAAACAAAGACAAGAGATAACTGATGAAGCTTGTGCAATTTATCAAGTAGTACTTATTTATCGACATTATTACATGTCCTTACAGTACTAGATGTAGGAATGTGTTTGTTGAATGAATTTTAAAATGAACAACAAAAATACATTGTACTGGGACTAGACATGGGAAACTTAGTGACCTGTCATGAATGGGTCCAACGTTGAATTTTTCACAAACTGTTTCTATATGCATTGAAATTTGACATGGATAGGATATTTGCATGCCTTAACGATAAGGGAGGGTTTCCAGAATCAAATATGACTCACACATCCACTTGTTTCCATCATCAATTCATAATGTAAACCATAAACCCTATTTTTCTTTCAAAGTACACTAATTGGGTGACACAAGTTTTAAGCTACTTTGCACAAGAGGCTAAAACATAGTTCATTGTCTTGATAGTTCACTTCTATCCCATATAATATTTTGTGTTTTAAAAACACAAGAAAATCACACTCTTTACTCTTATTCATGCTAAGAATAGATGTCAATGGCCTATTTAGAATTAAATATGCAAACCACCAGTTTCCATCTTCTTCAATCTTTGTTGGGTGGAGCTTATTTCCTCCAACAATTGCATCCCAAACTGGACCTTTGTCTTTCATAGCCTTGGCCAGACTAAAACCCTTTTTAGTATTAACACATGGAACTCCCAACAATATACCCATTGTCATGGTCGTCCTCTTGGGTATAATGTGTTCACTTGAGTAACCAATGACAACTTTCATGGGTTTTCTAGAATAACCACTTGGGTATGTGTTGTGCCTTTCATTGTGAACTAGGGGGGAATTTATATGATTATGTGGTTTCCATCTACTTGCAAATATCTTTAGAAAATCCCATGGAAAGGAAGGGCAATAAATACTATAGTTACAAGGATAGCTCCATAAGTTCATTAGTTGACAAAGGCAAAGGATGAACCTAATAAGGAACCTAATGAAGGAAGAAGAGAATTCGATGAAGGAAGAGGGCTATAAAATAAATTGATATGAATGTTTGTAGGAATGATTATACCTACAAATATATCCTCGAGGACAATTTTGTAGTTTGGTATGAAATTAACCTTAATTGCAAGATTCCCTTTCTTGAAATCGAGGGAAAAAAATTTAGTAGGAGCTGGACCCGATTGTAGAAGTACAATGGTCTTAAATACTGATTAATTTCTTGAACTTGGGTTTGGAACAAAACTTTAACAAAAATCAAGGAATTCAAACAAATTTATAACATTACTCAAAAATCCCTATTATAGGGCCAAAACACTATTCAATGTATCCCAAAAATGAAAAAAAAGTAACCCCTAGGGGAAATGATGGAAAAATATTCCTACTCCATATTTGCATATCATTTTTTTATTGGAATTTTTGTGCTAGTGGAAATTGTTTGGATCCTTATGGATTATAAGATAGAAAATTACATTAAAATGGGTAAAAGTTGTGATCAATTGTCATTTTGAAGGAGACATAGAAGTTGAATACTGAAACAACATAATATAGATATGAAGGTTGTTGAGTGTTTACAATCGATGCATAATCAATGCCCAATACAAAAAAGACTCCATATATACTTCGATAATACTCCATTGGTGGTGGAAGTTGGTCTCCAACCATGAAACTGCACCTACAAAGACTACAGAGAAATGGGGTAAATTGCTAATTTCAAAAGGGTGTAACACAATTTTGAAATTACTCCAAGGAAATTGAATAGTTGTTGGAAATATTACTAAGAGGAGAACAAATTTAAATATATAATTTTCTATAAGTAAATTCTACATTTTCAAGAAATTCAAAGAATAGAGCTTCCGATCTTGATTTGACAAAACTTGTCAGTGTGGATAATTTCCAAAATGCATTAAAAAGCCTATGAAATTTTTATATGATTAGGTCTATCTAATAAATTGTTATATGAACACTTTTGTGGAATATTCAACACCCTATCAAAGACAATTAGAGGTTAGTGTTGAATTGAGATATGTTTGAAGAATTTGTAATCATGTGAAACCTTGTATCCAAATAGATGAACCGAACAACAAAACTCGACTAAAAATAGAAGAACACCACTCAATGTGTGAAACAATTAAAGGGAAACACATGGATGTTCATCACCACCTCTCAAATTAATCATACCATGATGCTCTAAAGTTCATATATGTTGGTGCATCCTTTGAAAATGAAAATCAATCTTGCATTTTCAGATGATAACAATCGATGCAATGAGTGCTCTAGTGGTGTCTAATCACCCATTATTTCATTGTCATCATTGTCATCATCATCATGATCATCATCATTGTCATTGTCATAATAATCATCATTTTTATCATGATCCTCATCATCGTCATCATCATCATGATCATCATTGTCATTGTCATCATCATGATCATCATTGTCATTGTCATCATCATGATCATCATTGTCATAATTTCCATCATCATCATGATCAATATTTCCATTATCATTGCCATCATCATCATTGTGATCATCGTCATCATCATTTTCATTGTCATCATCATTTTCTTCCATTGTCATTATCACGATCATGATCATGATCATCATTGTCATCATTAGTGTGATCAAGGCCATTATCAGTGTCATCATCATCATCAATGTCATCATCATCGTCATTTTCATTGTTATCATCATTCTCTTCATGATCATCCTTGTCATCGTCATCGTCATTGTCATTGTCAACATCATCCTCATTTCCATCATCATCGTAATCCATTATCATCATCGACATCATAATTATCATCATCATTGTCATAATCATCGTCATCATCATCGCCATTTTCATCATCATCACTATCATCTTCATCGTCATTGTAATCATATTGTTGTAAACCTCACTAGTAAATTTGGGTCATTTTGTGACGACCATTTCAACGCTCTTGCGATGTTTTGTTGTGGAGATTGCAACGAATCTTGGGCCCGTCAAACATCGCTTCATGTTCCATGGCAAGTGTGATGAACCTGGGATAACGTCGCAAGAGAGACGATCCAAGGAAGTCGTTGCAAGTGAGATGAACTACGATGTTCGTCGCAAGAGAGACGAATTACAATGATTACCGCATGAGATATGACCAGTGGTAATCCTCGCAAGAACAAAAATCGAGGATAATCGTCCCAAGAATGACAAGTGATGATGCTCGTCATAAGAGAGATGACCGGGGTAGTTATTGTGATGAACTATTCAAGCATAAGGTAACGTCGACGATAATGATCGTTCATCACTCTTGCAACGACCCTAGTAGTTATTGCAACGAACTATCAATAATATCGACAAATATCTTCGTTGTAAGAGAAATGACCTATCCTAGTTTCTGCGACGAAAAATTCATCACAAGAGCGATGAAGTGTCAATAGTTGTGACGAACTATCAATACTATCGATGCTCCTCTTTGTCGCAATAGAAACGACCTATCCTAGTTTCCGTGATGAATAATTCATCGCAAGAGCAATGGAGTGTCGATAGTTGCGACGAACTATCAATACTATCGATGATATTATTCGTCACAAGAGCGATAAATATATCTATTTTAAAAAATAAATAAAGATTAATGAAAGAGAGTGGCATTAACATTGTTGAGAATTTTAGGAATGTGGAGGGCACATGCCTTGAAAATTATTCTTATGAATCTTAGACCTTGTAAATATAAAGGAGTTAACATTACTTGTGTTAAATCCACCTCTAAGCTACAATCTTTGATGCCATTTCTAGTTCTCCACATTAATCTTTAAAAAAATTTGAAAATGATATGGGTCCTCATCTTCATTTGTAGTAGTTTTCCACTGTGTTGAAGATGCATAATGAAAATCTAAAGATCTCAATTATGTTGGAGATGTGTAGTGAAATCTTAAGAGATCAAGTTCAACCATGCTTGCCTCCAACCTAACCAATGCCCCATTCCACAAATTTTTGTTCCACACATTGTTTTGAAATATTTGGTAAGCTATTTGTTTGTTTTCATATTATTGTTTTCAAATTTGTCTGCAATTTGAAGTTTTCCATTAAAGGTTACATTGGGCATATTGAAATAGTGAAAGGAAAATTATTGTATTTGTAGTTTATCATTGTTTGATTGTAGTGTGTTATGCTAAGATTTTGTAGGAACCTTGGACCTTCAAGTATATCAATAAGATGGTAGGATTTTTATAAGGCTATGTCAAACCTGGTATTTTACTTTAACTTCTTTGGAAAATTGGACTTGAGATACTGAAAGTACAAGTGAAACAATTACAAAAAATCAATTAGAACATGCGCCCAATAAAATGGTTACTCCAATCCATCAAAAATCAACATGGAATAACTCCTTACATTTTTAGGAGATGAAGTTGAAGGGAAGGTTTAGGAAATAAGATGACTTGCATGAACTTCAAAATGAGCTCTAATATGAAGCACTTTCATTGTACTTGTTCATTTGTTACTCAACATTCATTTAAATGGATACTTACAATTAATGCAAGAGATATTAGGTGCCTCTTCTTGGGATAAAATGGGATCTAACACTTTCATGAACTTGCAAGAACTTGCAATTGCACTTTCTCTTATACAACTAGTCCTTTTCCATTATTTGAGTGAAAATATTCTTCTTCACCCTAATGTTATTTCTCCAATCCAAAACACAATTTCTCATATACATTTAATTCTTGTGGAGGTGCTCATTTTGTAACTTTGAGGAAGGATATCACAAAAAATAAGCATTCGGTACTAGTTTTATGCGTCACACCACTACAAAGCATGGACGTCATTAGATTCATTGTATTCTATTTGTACACACAAAAAAATGGACTTAATGTCACAAAAACTTGATTCTAGAAGGCTAATGTACTCATCGATTAGAAACTCAATTTCGTATTTAATGTCTTGTAGAGGGAAAATTCACCTTACAACTCAAGATTTTGATAATCACTATAAGTATGAGTCAAAGAAAACAAGAGTTATGGATTTAATCCATTTAGATATCTTTGAAAATTTCATTGTAGAAAAGGGACATTAATGAAAGTTGAAAAAACAATATGATTTTGTGAGAAGTTGCACAATTCCAAATAGTTTTCTAGATGAGGCTGATTCCATTGACCCTAGTTCTCACTCACCTAGGTACTGATCTCAATGTTGTTGTTGTTTTTGAAATAATAGGTTCCTAAAAGAGGCGACTTTCATTATTATAATTGTATGTTCTTGAAGAGAACTTCACACAACCTAATAAAGTAAAATATTTTTTTGATTTTATGTCATGCAAATTTTGCAAACCTGTGATAGAAAATTTGATGAGAGCACAAAATTAGCAAGGAATACCCATGATAAAATAGTTTAGACATGCTCTTAAATGCATTATAGAGAGGTAGAAGAAATATGGATATACTTTCAATCTACAAATTACATATCCACTAATTCCATTGATTGACCACTTGTTGTTTTCCACCTATCAATGAATACAACACAAACAAACTATTTTCTACAGTATTCTAGTGCAATATTTGGAAGAAATTGATATATTTATATCATAATTAGTTATTTAGAAATCATTCAGGAAGGTCATTTCTAGAAAAGATGTAGACAACCTTCAAGTTGGGGCCAAAGAAAATATTCTTATGTAGGAAACAACTTATGTATGGGTGTTTTTTGGCTTTGGGGTGTAATAATATTGGTGTACATGCATCTTGATTCATAATGCAATATATCATGAATTTTCAAAAATTAAAGTTTAAACTTTTGGTTAGAGTAAAAATCTTGGATCCTTTCCTTGGATTCCCTTCTATACACCATTACTTAAGGATTTCATTGATATTTGGATGTGGTATCAACATATTTTCAAACTTAAAGAGGTAATTTGTTGGAGGGGGTTCCTCCTTTCTCTTTAGGTTGATTGGCCTATGATATGACATCATCCCTTTCAAAATATTTGATTTGAGGTGACTTCTTTCAACTATCCAAGTATAAATACTTGAACATTTGTTAAAAAAAATTTCTACTAGTGTCGTCCTTGTTATTTTGTTATACAAAGTGAAAGGACCAAGTTTGGGGAGGATATCCATCATATTATTCTTAAAAAAGTCTGGGAATATTATTCTTAGACAGTCAAACCATTCCATCCCCCCTTTTTCTCATTGTGATTGAAGATTGAATTCCAATCCCCTCCCAAAAGTCACGTATCCCCTAATGCCAAATAATGCGTTAGGTTATTCATGAAATTCTTGTTTTGATGAGGCACATTTCAACTCCAGACTTTCTTATTAATCGAAAATTCCTAGACACTCTGGTTTCCACAAGATTGCCATGCTACTTACTTCTTGGTTATCTTTCTTACTTTCCTCCAAAATTGGTCCTCTACTTTTTGAAGTTTTTCATTAAACATGTTTGTTTCTTTTAATAATACCAAATCTAGATCTTCCTTTAAAATTTCATTTTTAGTGCTTTGAATTTCATATTGATCCTATTCCCCTCACATCTAGTAAAGCACTTTCATTTACATGGTTTGGGCGTTTTTGAAAGATCTCTTTTTCTATCCAATTGATTCTAGTAGCTAGAGTCTAGTTCTTTCTACCTTGTTGATAATATATGTCTTATTAATATCTTCTTGCTTTCCCTAATTTGATCATATTCATGATTGTTTCTATGCATAAAAGGTTCATGTTGAAAGTCTATCACCTATTGTTATGAACATTTGAAAACCTCTAAGTCGATATTATCCAAAAGGAGTTTCTCTAAATCTATATCTATACAAGATCCATGCATAAAGAGTTGTTAGTGGTAAATCATCTATCTTTGAAAGACAATATTCATTGCAATTGTTAAAAGGGTTAGTGTATAAACACACCTACTTTTTCACTACAAGGATAGTGGTAGTAACCATACTACTAAGGATAGGATATGACCATCAACAAACCTCCAGGAAGGATAAATCCCCAGGGATTAATGCCACTTGATGATGCTTGTTGTTCCATTTGGATTACTAATATATGGCTCCACCAACATTACCATATCTACTTTCAATCAATAAGAAATATCATTTTTGGACAAGATTCTTCCTATTATAATTTATCAGAATTTGACAAGTGTTCCATTCCCCATTCTAGGAATATTGCAATGCAATGTATCTGACCTACAATACTTGAGGAAGATCCCTCCAACCAAAAAAAGATATGAGTGGGGGGTATCTATTCCTCTAAGAACACCCAAGACTTGCATCGGGCCTCAATTGCTTGAAATGACTTGCTTGCATGGGTGATATGACCCACTAGGGGTGAAACATGTCTTTGGGTGGATTTGAACCTTGGGGGGGGGGGTATGAAATACCCTTTCTTTACCATTTAAAAAACCAAGTTGAAGTATTAGATTAGCTATGTGAATCATACGATATGATGAAATAAATGGAATCATGTATGCTACATACTTGGGTGTGGTTCATTAGATAGAATGACTGGCCCCATAGTGGCCCACAAATGATGGTAATGTAAAACCAAATAAATAAAAGGAACATTAAGAAGTCATAAAAAGAAGAAAAAAGACAAGACATACCCGATATTTGATATTCTAATGTGTAGCATTGCATTGATACAACATCTAGAGCATATGCAATGTAATGTTCCCAAGCCAACAACATGCCAAGATCAACACGGTTTTGGGTGTCTTTTTAAACTTTTACTGGTTGTGGCATTTCATCAAACACTTTGCTTACTGTGAACATTTAGGTTGTGCTTAGGGTTTACTGTTGTGTTATATATGTGTTTGCAGCAACAGATAATAAGACAAGCAATGTAACATACCTCAACCATATGCAAGATCAACAAGATGATAGACAAGCCAAAACATCAAAGATATGATTTTATTCATAAATAGAAGAACCTGCTACAAGGAGGAGGCCGATCTGGAATGCTCAACAGATGGATCCAATAAAGACAATAGAAGTTGCTACAAAATGCTCCAAAAGAATACTACAATAAGCCTCCAAACGCTGAATATACCATGAATACCAATACAAGAAATATTTGGGCCGTATGAAGTGTCAACCCCCAAGCTAGAAGATGCCACACCCTGCTGAAACCCTGAAGACCCTCAATAATTAGGCCCTACTGTCAAATACCTCCAAATGCTACGTTGAAGATGCCGAACTTTAGATCGGGATGAGTGGAATCCCCTCCTAAAATTTCAAACTGAAATACCAAGGGAAACTCCTCGAAATGCTAAATCCTCCAATTGAGCTGCGCCCTCCTGAAACTGTCAAACCCTACAATTTCGGCCCTGATGAAGGAGGCCTCCAAATGAGTCCAAAATCGACCAAATGATAGATCAGGGTGATAGGATCCCCCTCCTAAAGTCTCAGGCCGAAAGGCTATGGATAACTCCTCCAAACTGAATAGATTTGAATCTCAAAAATGCCCTCCTTCTCTCCAATTCGTCCCAATGCTCTAGGAAATAATATGAGCCATAAAAATCTCTCAAGAGGCACTATAAATCATGGCTAAGTCCCTGCAAGTAAAACCCAAATGCTCAAATCTCCAAGATCCCCCTCAAACTCCTACAACGAGCCTTCCTTCACTGAATGGTGTGCCCTCCTTGCTGGAAACCCCCAATGGTGCGCCCTCCTTCTCTTCCTATGCATGTGGCTGGCGTAGAACCCTCCTACACTGATGTAGATATGAACTAGAATGGTATGGGAGAGTATTGCATCTTCGAGACCAAGCTTGGGACAAGCTAGGTGGAATATTTCACCACCGAATCATCCTCTAGGGTTTGTTAAGTCAAAACCCTCAAAACCCGCAAGGTATGGGCTCTCTAGCTATAAGCCAGATATCAAACTGCTAAACATACATGAATGAATTAGAGAATAGAGGCCCTTACCTCTTCTTTATACTTCCTACATCCCCTTGTCTCTCCAAAGTGACTTTTATTTTTTTAATTATTAATTAATTAATTAAATCACTTTAATTAATTAATTAACCTTTTTACCTCTGAAAAGTGCCTTATCTCTCCTTGTGGCTTCCCTAACCACTAAAAGTCACTTCTCACCATCCTATCTTGTAGTGTTTCTCCTCTCGATTCCAATGAGCTATTACACTGAGAGGTTCCTCCAAGTATTGTGCCCAAAATGACCTCTTTAGTGAATTTAATTGACTTATAGCTCAAAATACTCAAAATCATGGAAATCATCGAAATGCAACGTAACCAAATCCAATCCGTGCGGAATGGATCATAATTATGAAATATGATGAGCGATGTAAGCTGGACCCCAAAATATCCCTCAATAGCTCTTGTACTCACTATAATCTCCAACTGGCTACTCTGGTCATCATAACCCTTTGTAATGTAATGATGTCCAAAAGTGGGGACATTACATGCAAATGTGGGAACTGGATACTATATTAAATAAAAAAAGAATTGTATTTAGTTTTTAGTAAAAACCAAAAATACTTTTAAGACATGTCAATAAATCCTAATAGAAATTAAAACCGACAAGATTTCAAATAGTAAACACCATCGATATTATTTTTTTGTAAAATCCATATGAGAGGAGATTAAATAGTGACACACACACACACATCTCATATGGGAAAGCCTGAATAAGATCCTCTTGGTTTTGGGAATAATTTATTGGAGCCGTTTGATCTTGAAGAAAACCTCCCTCGATTTGAAGGAGAAACAACAAAGTCAACATTGACTATGTTGTTGCTCCATTGGATCAAGAGAGGTTTGCTCCAAGAATAAAGGACTCCAATAATTTTTTATCTACTGAACATGGCCAACCATGTGAAAGTGGAAGGCTGAATCTCCTATGGCCCCTCCCCCCCCTCACATCCCTCTCAATTCCCCAATACCCAATATATATTCTACTAAAAAATATGCATTAAAAATATTCAAAATTGATAAAAAGTGATTGTAAATCTATATATGAGGTTTATCATTCAGAGGAATATGTCATAAAAAAGAGTTTTTATAAATGAGATTCATCATTCAAAATATGTTACAAATATACTAGCTATATAATGTACATCTATCTGTCTTATAAAATTATTATACATCATCAATCTCTTTTAGTCTTCTTTTGTGTTTTCTAGTTCTTAAGTGATTCATCTATATCCATGTCTTCGTTTAGTTGGTGATATTAAAAAATTGATGTTTCTTTAGTCCTTTCACACCGAGAATGCTTGGTCTCATACCCTCGATGTGGAGGCTGCTGTGAGGGGCCATCACCTACAAAAACAAATATTAAATTTATACGACCAATTTTTAAATATCATTGAAGTAGTTCATTAATATTAAAAAAAACCTCTGTAATGTAATTATTTACCTGGTCCACTAGTCGACACCATTGGAATGGTTTCCCTGTTCTCCTGGTCATCTTTAGGTCGAGGAGGCTCAACTACAACATTCTCTTCTATTGAAACGAAAAAAATTATAAGGACAAAACTGTAAATGTATAAGTAATAAAAATTAGAAGTAAAAACTTTATAAGTACAAAATTATTAAGTATATGATTAATATACAACCTTTTTACCATCACGAGCCTCAGTCACAGGAACATCTTGGGGCTGCACCCCATTGGGATGGGGCTGTTGGGGAGCACCATGATATTCTGGCCGCGTTGCACTATTAACGCTTTGTTGTCTAGTACTAATGGTTTCATTGATAATGCTTCTCCCCTGATTAAAACAAAGTAATACATTAAAGTTATGGACAATATCAAACATTTACGTATTTTATAAGTAGTGAAAGGTTAATGTGGACTGATTTTTATTACCTTATCCCACAAACTAGATCTTTGGGTCTTCCCCATGATTTTCCTACGCTCAATCACAACTTTATATCCGTACTTGTAGCCAAGTTGGAGGTCTTCCTCCGTGGTTTCAATTCTGAAGTCGTCACCTTGCATTGCATAAGAGCATGTTTTTTTAATGTTTTTGGATGTGATAAACTGAAAGTTGTAAGGTGATACAAATAATATTCTTAAGATGTTTGGGTACTTACGATTCGTGATTGTAACCTCGAGTAGCCGCTCTGGCATAGCTTGTGTTGGCCATGTTTGGAAATCTTTTCTTTGGTTTCCTTCGAAGTGTCAGATAACCTATCATAAAAAATTTCAAGCATGTTATATACCACAATTTTATTTAGATCTAAAGAAAATTAAAGGAATTGAAATCAAAATATTGTAATTTTCCTTGGGGTACCAGTTATTTTTTCTCCTGATTTTTTCAATATCTTTTATTTTTCATCATCAATGATCTTCTTCCACCCCCTCTCTGGAATTGAGGGAGGATGCTCATACATAGGGTTGCCTACCAAGTTTCGTCTATAAACATCCGCGTATATTTTAAATATTCGCCTACTGTAGAAGTGACTTATTTTGTATTGAATGTGTATACTCCAAAGAGGCCTTTGAGATAATCCACAAGTTCTTTTTTGAGGTTGGAATTCTGAAAATTCCACCTCATGCATAAGGTTGCCCCAAAAATCAATAAGGCCTTTCTCTCTAGGTGCCCATAAAAATGGTTAATTCCTACACACAAAAAGATATGGTCATTAGTTTAAAAATAATAATCTAGATTATTTGTGTATGATATGGACAACATTGTAACACCCTGTTTCCCCCAGTCTGTAAAAATAACTATACTGGCCAAGAACTATGGAAAACTCAAAGATTTGTGAAAGTTTGATTTGACAGACCTTTGTATAAAAGGTTCGAGGAATATAAATGATGTGTGAATATATGTTGCATAACTGCTGGGAGGGGATGTGTTGAAAAAGAGACCATGATGGCTGATGAGGGGTGGTGGAAGGGGCCAGGAGTGGCTGCGTTAACTTCCACCGAACCCAAAACCGTACTGGTTTTTACGTGCTCAGAAACAAAATCTCACTCTCAGACCCTGAAATTAATTACCCACCTGGATGGTAGGTGGGGAGGCTCCTCAAGAGTAAATGAGGGGATGGGGAGAACCGCCCATCCGTAGAAGCTCTCAGAGCTAACCATCGGACAGGGAAATTCATGCCACACGCAACCTCGTAGGAAGAAAGGCAAGGAAAGAAGTGTGGAAAGGGGGAGAAAAGGGGGAAATCATGCACGATAGGAATCACGAAAAGGGAGAACTAGAAGAATTTCGGGAAAATATAGTGAGCTATGAGTAGAGGAGAAGGAGAGTAACCTTCGTACTTGATTTCCGACGAGCGGGAAGTAAGAGACTGAGTTTCAAGAATCGTGGTCTAGCTTGGGGGTGGCTAGTGGTAAATCTGTTTGGAGTCGCTAAGCCTACGGTTGGGTGGAAACGAGCACCCCTCTCAGCAGTTGCATCACACCTGGTGTTTTCCGATAAGTGTTATATCTTGTATCTTGAATTGAATATCCTGAAATGTATGCTTATGGTTTGTGCAATTATAGATGGTTTCGGTATAGAAATGTTTGCATAATGTTTTGATAAAAAATGGTGGTTGCACGCTTATATTGGAATGACCACATTCGGTTTATATATATATATTGAACAAGTTCATATTTCAAGTTTGTTCTTGGGAGATTTGTTCCCTTATTTATCTCACGTGATGCACTGGATAGATTTCCCCACAGGGACACCCTTCCGGGAAAGTCCCCTCACTCTTTAGAGCCGGAGTAAGATTGTGAAAGACTGTCCATGTTAACTAAACCATGAGCTTTCCCATTCCCTATCACAAAATTTTACAGTCTAGTGAATTAGGAAGGCCTTTCAGTCGAGTCATCAAACCTAGTGAAAATTTTCCCGAGAATCCGATGAAGGAACTTAGGGTCCAAGCCTTGAAACCTTGCACGAGAGAGAGTGGGTCTCTTAGAGTTCGGTATTTCAGAGTTTTGGCTCTCAGGATACCCAAGGGTAAGTTTCCTTGTACTCGCCGCTTGCGAAATCCCAACTTGCGGAACCCCGAAATAATAATAGCGTGGATGAGATATGGTGTTTCGGTGTCTCGACACCCGGGGTATCTAAAGGCAAGACTCTTGCACTCGCCAGTCCTGAAATCCTGACTTGCGAAACCCAAAAATAATAATAGCTCAGATGAGATATGGTGTTTCGGCACCCCGGATATCTAAAGGCAAGTCTCTTGCACTCGCCAGTCCCGAAATCCCGACTTGCGAAACCCTGAAATAATAATAGCACGGATGAGATATGGTGTTTCGGTGTTTCGACATCCGGGATATATAAAGGCAAGTCTCTTGTACTCGCCAGTCCCGAAATCCTGACTTGCGAAACCCCGAAATGGCATAGCGTGTCTAAAGTTTGGATGTTTCGGTGTTTTGGCACCCGGGAAACCCAAAGGTCAGTTCCCTTGTACTCGCCAGTCGTGAAGTCCCGACTTACGAAACCCCAAAATGAGCTTAGCGATGAATACAGGCTTAGGAGTTTTGGCTCCTAGGAAACCTAAGTGCGAGAACTCCTGTCTGCGCATATCCCGAAATCCTGACATGTGAATTCCCGAGATGGCCTAGTGCACCTAGTTTTTGGTGCTTCGGAGTTTTGGCTCCCGAGAAACCTAAGTGCGAGACCTCCTATCTGTGCATATCCTGAAATCCCAACATGTGAATTCCCAAGATGGCCTAGCGCACATAGTTTTTTTGGTGCTTCGGAGTTTCGGCTCCCAAGAAACCTAAGTGCGAGACCTCCTATCTAAGAATATCGTGAAACCCCTACTTGCGAAACCCTAAAATAATAATAGCGTGGATAAGTCTTGATGTCTCAGTATTTTGACTCCCGAGATATCTAGAGGCAAGTCCCTGGTACACGCCAGTCCTGAATTCCCGACTTGTGAAATCCCGATATGGCTTAGCGTGTGTAGATTTGGTTTTTGGTGTTTTGGCACCTGGAAAACCGAAGGGTATGAACCCCTCATCCTCTTCTACAATGAAAATACAAAAGGTTGAATGCCAGGTTTTAATCCAAGGCATTGTTAGATGTGATGAATTGTTGGTTCCTTTCGGAGATCGACACTTCGAGAGACAAGAGAGCAGGGTAACACATGCATCGCGATTTCCTGAATCGTGAAAGCCGAAAGAACCTCTCTGGTAAGGCCTGTGGTCATAGCCAACAATCACATGGGTAAGGATAAGGGATGGTAGGGTCTGCATCAGGCCCCATAGGAATTCGGGGATTTTGTTCCTCGGGGAAAAGAAGGAAAAAAGATGATTTTTTTTTTTAGTTTCCGTAGTGGGTATGTGACAAATTGGTATCAAAGCACAGTTACAACACTTGGCCTGCTTGGGCTCACGAATGGGTTGTGCAGAGACTCCATTCGAAGTACTGTTAAGAGGAGTAACTCTTTATATTGATCCCCTCAATTAGAAAGTCGAAATTAAAAATGAAAGAACCCCTGTTGTATGTATGCATGTGAGAAATATGAATTATGCGCGGGTTATAAATGTATGTAAATATTGACTAACAACCAGTGTTTTATTTTCTTTTGCACACAAGCGGACGACCAACCGCGGGAAATTACATACGCATAGAATGGTGACTCACCAAGAGGTGGGAGAGGGCTCCCACAATAGAGACGAAGAGTCTGATGAGAGGAGGGTGGTAGGAACCCCTCCAGATCTAGCTAAGACTGTGAGGAGCCTCATGGTCAAACTGCAGAGCTGCAAGGCTGACAACGAGAGGATGATAAAAGAGCAAGAGGAGCAAACAAAAATTAATGAAGTTTTACTGCAAAGGTTATCTAACATACAGAGACAATTGCAACATGAACCTGAGACACAAAAACATGGTCATGTCAGTGGCCACACTGAGAGGAGCACCTCGAGAAAAGTTCACCCTCGAGATAAGGGACAAGCATCAGACGATTCTCTTGAAAAGGAAGATGGCGATTCGGAGGGATCTTCTACCAGCAGAACTAGTTCTCATTCTCAAAGAAAATGAAAGAAGTGAAAACTTTCCAAGAGTCATAATCTCGAAGAATTCAAGAAGGCCAAACCAATTGTTATCACTGAAATTTTGTTCGCAAATGGTTACAAGAATTCAACATCGTCAAACAGTTATGAAGTCATCCATGGACCTGAATTAACACAAAATCATTCATAAAGGGTCAAAAACTATACAAATAGTGAAAAAATTGAAGGGCACTATGAAGACATTGGGCACGCGTTCACATGCGTGAAACAGAAACGCAAGATTCACACACATGCGCACAATGCATGACTGTTATCGCAAAAATCTGCACACCTGAGAAACGACACATTTATGAGAGTGGTCGGCCTCCCACCCACTTCTGGTTCAGCTCCTAAGCTGATTTGACACTCAAATTTGGACTGGATTCGATTGGATGGCTGGTCAAAGACCTAGAAATGCCCTAATTAGCCTCTTTACACACTACAAACTAGTTGAACAATAGCTCAAAGGAATGCTATAAAAAGGCCATGGATACACTTCATTTTTCAAGGAATTCAAAGCAAAGTTATGCTGCCATTATTCTCTTGAGGGCACTTCTCTCCTTGCCAAGAGTATACTTGCATCATTGCATTGGGCAATCCATCTCACCCCTTGAGTGGATTAACAAAGAATTCTTTCACCATTTTCATTTCCATTTTCAAATTTGTAAGAAGAGCTTACTTGTGGGGGTCCAAGAGCCCTCCCTTGGAGGAAGAAGGGACTCATAGTCCCCTTGCTTCTTGGTGTTTTCTTTCACTAATATCAGCCTTATCATTGGTGACATGGGTCTCATTGTTCTTTTTGTCCTTATGTCCCTATGTTTATAAATTTAGTTGTTATTTTATTTCTTAGTTTATTTCTTAGTTGTTGTTTTATATTTCTTTTTCTAACCCTTTTCCTTACAACTGTCCTGCTCAGCAAACCCAACTGAGATTGCAAGCACCTCTATTTTTCTCACTAAGGTGATGAAAGAGGCACAACATATTGGCGACTCCACTGGGGAAAGGTATCAATTTCCTACTCCATTTGGGTTTTTCTATCTCTTCTTTTGGTTTATTTAACTTCTAGGTGCATTAACCGGCCTAAGCCGACCTGCCAATCATCCAATTCCAAGGTGAATTGAGAGAAATCCATTCGGATTTTTCATTCTCGACCGTGTGTCACCTGTGTGCAGGTTTTTAGGCCCACAGACACGCATCGTGTGCACATGCGCTTAAGTCATAGTTCTTTTCTGTGCACGTGCGCTTATTGACTTTTCTCTGTTCGCGCACATGTGCTCTGTGTGCCTCTGTCTCCACTGAGACCCGCGCATCTGTGCAAAAATTCACATTGTAAAGTTGTTGAGATGTGGGGAAGGCCATTAGCCTTCTTAAAAATTATTTCAATCATGTTTTAAAGATGCACCACACTTAGTCCCCTCATCATA
This sequence comes from Picea engelmannii, assembly GCA_009831015.1. NCBI lineage: Eukaryota > Viridiplantae > Streptophyta > Pinopsida > Pinales > Pinaceae > Picea > Picea engelmannii. The sequence continues at coordinate 293,755 of ML781383.1, read as the reverse complement.
TAAAGGGGTTAGTCAAAAACACATAGGCACTTAGGGGGTTAAAATCAATTTCCTCTTTTGCTTTCATTTTTTCCACATGGATGGCTTGTTTTGACTCACAATATAAGTTGGAAATCATTTTTAATCACATTTAACTTGCATTGGGACTAGAAGTTGAATAACAATTGCTTAGTATGCTATTCTCTCGCGCCTCCAAGTGATCTTGAGAATCAGAAAAAGATTGTGAAACGATTTCATCTCCCTTAAGAACATTAAAACCTTTAGGAGAGGACAACAACCCTTCTTGGGACTCCTCTTAGTTTACTTTTTCAAACACATCTTAATATTGTAATGGGCCCATACATGCCCACATGCTACAAAGATAGGATAGTGTTGAAATTTGCTTTCTTAGATCAAATCACTAGGGAAGTTTAAAGGTTTTGTAACGGGCCCATACATTCCCACATGTTCAATCTAGGATAGTTTCAAAGATTTTCTTAGATTACATCACAATAGGTAGTTAAAGGGATAGTAATGGACCCACATGTCCACATGCTAGCTTCCTAGGGACTTTTGAATTACGCAAGGTTGTACCAAAGACACTTAGTTAATTAGGTAATCAACACTTGTAAGGACCAAGCAAAGTCCACATGCAGCAAGGTGACACCTAATTCACTAAAAATTGGCGTACTTTCACTCACACACAAAATTCACTTATCACTCACATAGCTTCTTGTTGAAATGTGGAGGTAAAAGTAAGTTTACTCCAAAGGTATTCCGAAAACACCCCACCCTTTTCTTGACGAAACTATCCACTCCCATTTTAAATTCAACGAGGTTGGTTCACACCCCTAACCTCTCAAAACAACTACATTTAAATTTTTTCTAAAAACTCACTAAGTTTTCCTCCACAGGAGGTGCCAAAAGAAATTTTTTAGTCTAGGTAGGATTTTGGGGATAGGCATCCAAATAACTCCTCGTTATCTGGTTCTCACATTGTCAAAACCATAGAAGTTGTCAAATAGGGAACTAAAATTCCTCCAAGTCAAGTGTTCCTAACACCATAAGGCAGGGAGATACTCGTGAAGGGTTGAAGGCCAAGGTCCAATTGTTCTGTGCATCCCCCCTTGAGGCACCCACCTCTTGGACGGGATCCAGYCGGTGACCCATTTCTTAGGCTGAAAATCTAAATGGCGCACTTTGGCCAAGGTACCTAGTGACCAAATTTTAGGAAATCTACCCAGGTGGCAATTGTGGGTTGCAATTGCACCTTGATTGGATTTTGTGTGGCTATTGGGAAATATCGCCAGCTCTTTCGGTGACTTCAGACTCCATTGTTGAGTACTATTGGAAGGTCCAGTGCTATTTCAGAGGAAGGACATTACTTCTTTTGGGACACGAGAATTTATTTTATTTTGATTCCCCATGCGGACAAAAACCCACTTATCCACATATATGCTTCTTTTTCAAAACACTTTATGTATGATGCAGTTCTGACTACATTTTGATTTGGATATATATATTGTGTAAAGTTCAAAATTTGCAACACAAAGGCTCTTGGTTCTTTATTTTCTCTCACCACCATTTGCACACATTTACTCATCTAGTCGGACACCATAGGGGACCCACAGAATCTTCATCATTCACGACGCTTGCTAAACCTCCCTCCTATCTTAGGGGGTGTATCTAGTCTTACCCACTCATCGACACCACCTTCACACACTCCTGTGAGTGCTACTATTTTAGGATCCGATTTTCTTGGTTCCACATTACTTGGGTCCACTTCCCAAGGTCCTCTGTCCACTTGCTCTCCTTTACACGGAAGCGGGGGAACAACTTCCTCTCAAGGGGGAAGTACCAACCCACCTAGCCCCCCTCGAGGGTTAGGTTCACAACACACTCACACCATGGCTGGAGATAACCCTCCCCCCCACTACAGATTCCATATTTGGCCTCTCTCAACATACCAGATCTAAGCAAACTCACCAATGATCCTATATTGCATGCCCCCACATGGCTAGCAATGCCCACCAAACTACCTTCAGACATACCCAAGTTTGAAGGAAAGGCAGGAGATGACCCTACCAACCATGTCATGACCTTTCACCTATGGTGCTCTTCCAATAGCATTATGGATGATTCTATCAGACTGCGATTATTTCAACGCACACTCACTGGCCCATCGATCAAATGGTACGTAGAGGAAAAATTAGGGTCCCATGTGACTTTCGAGTCCTTGGCCAAAGCATTCTTGACCTTTTTCCAATTACCAATCCACCACGACAATGGTCTGGAACTACTCTCTAATTTCAAACAAACCACAACCACACATATCACTGATCACATTCACGAGTGGCGTAGGCGACGTAGTTTGTGTAAAGAAGAAACCACCAAACAACAGTGTCTTGACTGGTTTCTTAGATCACTTGTCTCTCTCCTCGGTAAGGATGTAGCTTCCACCTTTCCTCAATCTGAAGAGGAAGCCATTAGTAAGGCTCAACAGTATGACCTCATCTATGCATAGTCAGGGTACTTATACATTGTACTTCCTGATCTCCCAAAACCTGTGCCATTTGGCCAAGACAAACCTGGGATGTCTCACTCAGTAGACAAACTGATTGGTAACACCACTCACCATGGTACACAACCCCAACAACCACCTATGTATGGAACACCTCAATACCCGCCGGCATATGGGGGCACTTCTTATTACCCCCCACCACCTTATCAACAACCATAACCTGTTGCTATGCCGCCACCCATCAGTGGACCACCGTCGGCACCCCCCATACATCCACCTATTCAAATGAGTTCTAGTACCCCCTCTACCTCAGATTATAGTACTAGCGACTGCACCACGCCTTCCTATGTACCTTACGGATCGTTACCCCCACAAAATCCATACGTTCCATTTCCTGGTCCCCCACAACCCATGGATCCCCCACATCCTCATGCTGGGGTGAATTTTATTCAACCCTCTCCCATTCAACAATATCAAAATTTTGAACAGCTGAATACGGAAAATCTGACCCATCCATCGAACAATGCCAAAAAGAAAGGACGAAATGGGAACAACAACAACCCAGTTCAAGGTGGGAATCAACCACAGTAGAACCAACCCACTGGGGGAAACTAGAGCCAAGGGAATAAGAACCCCCAGGGGGAAATAATAATAGGCGTCAAGAGAGAAATAACAATACTGTTAAAACTAACTTCCCTTGTTCCCTTTGTGTTGAGTTTGGTCATTACACTCATCATTGCCCCCAAATCGCTGATTTCAAATAGTTGAAAGACTCAGGCAGTCTACCCCATCCTCCAACATTGCCTGCCCCTCAGCAGGCACCACAACAATACGTGCAACAACCCCCCCTACCATACTGCATAATCCTATTCCACATCAAGGTGCGATAAACACCCAACATGACATGCAACATCCCCCACCTCAGGCAGGACAGTACCTCAACCCAAACAATCTAGCAGATCGCACAATTCTCCTCACTAGTGAGGAAGAAATCCTTCTGCAAACATGTAATTGTCAGTATCATGCACCCGCCGAGTCTCCCCCCATCCCTCCGGAGAGAAACCCTGCACCCACAGGACCCCCATTGGTGATCCCTTGCCCTACCACCGAGCCACCTCTTCACATCCCTCGCATCCCATTGCGCATGAATGTCCACAACCCATAGGCTAGGGCAACTCATAACTATAGTTTGGTAGATGACTTAGGACAATCCCCGGCTGCCATGTCAGTCTTAGAAGTCCTTCAAACTTGTCCCACTCAGTGGAAATATTTACTTTCCGCCTTGGGGGTAGTCGAACCTGCCGATACTTGAATCATTACATTTGATCTCGACAGTGGAGAACCTTGCCTTCCCGCCTTGATCACTTTTCAAATCCCAGTAAAAATACGGAACATCACAGTTCACCGGTGTATCATCGATGAAGGTGCATCTACATGCATTATGTCCAAATCCGTATGGCAGAAACTTGGTTCCCCCGAACTCATACCCTCTGCCATCAACTTACGAGCTTATGAAGGACGACCATCCTCTCCTAAAGGGCTCTTCCAAAATGTCCCCATAGAACTCGTGGGAAAAACCATTCTCATCAATATCGAAGTTATCGTGCCCCACTCGATTATAATATCCTGTTCGGTCGTAGCTACATGTACGCTATGAAGGAAATTGCCTCTTTTGTCTTTCGAACAATGATGTTCCCCCACAACGGGAAGATCGTTACCATTGACCAAGTCTCACATTATGAGCCTAACCCATCTGCCAACATCGATAACATTCTTCCTCTCATCCACATGAGTCATGACACATACCCACTCGTCGAGATGGGCCTTGGAATTTTTAAAGATCCATCATTATTAGGAAGTTACCATGGAGCACCACTGCTCCTTCATCCTTCCAATCAAGTATGCATCGTTTCATCTAATGGAACTCACACAGAAGATACCCTTCCTCCTATGGAGGCTTCTATCATATCTGACGTCCCACTAGTCATAGAACGTCCCCCTCATGAACCTCCTGCGAATTCGTCGACCCCACCAGTCCACGATTTCACCTCTCCCCAAGGACATATCCTAGTTTGGGAGACGGTTCCCCAAGCCATCAACCAAATCCCCTTCTTTTACCCACCACCAGGCATCGAAGCTTTCCAGGTAGCCGCAACACTTACCCTACCTAATATGCTGTTAGCAATTCCAGTTTGGTATTTACATCCACCAGAGATGGTCCCTCGACCATACCTCCCCCCCAAAACGGAAGGAATCCCAATTATGATTCCCATACTTACTCCCACCATACCCTCTACACCTCCACTCACTACCCCCCCCTGCCACAGCTGGGGGCAGGAGAAAGAAGAAGGATCCCACAGCTCCACTTCCTCCGCGCATCCAACCCCCTTGCACGCTATGTGAGAAAGATGGGCACCAAACCAACAACTGTGCATCTCTACCAGAGTTACAGAATTTGATTCCACTCAATCAAACTCCCTCAACACTTGTCACTATCACCAGTACTGCCGCTACCCCCCCCATTCAAGAAGGAAAAGGTTGCACACCAAATTCGCTTGCGCTATATGTTCAGAATATGGCCATTATACCCAGCATTGCCTAACACTTCCACGCTTTTGGTAGACATTAGCCGCAATATGCCAAAGCTTCCAGAGAAACCCCAGTCTAGCTACGCCATCCTTACCAACACTCACCGACATCCGTTATGTCACAACTTCAGTCAATGAATGTATGAGATGCCCTTGCTCTCTATGTGAATCATTAGATCATTTTACATACCAATGTCCTATGATCATTGAATATAGGCAACGCCAATTGACCCTACTTCAACGAGCCACAACATCAATAGTTGACCTTACCTCGTCACTAGAGGTTCTTCATGTCATTTCTCCCGAACTCGATGCCCTTCCAATGCCTCCATGGTTCTTAGATGACTTATCTGAGGATTCACCCCCCAACCCCCCCAACTCTCCCGCTCATTTCCCTATGGAAATTTTACACCCAACTACCATGGTTACTCCTCAGTACTTCGATATTTGGTTCATGATGAGTGAACCATCACCATCCCCTTGCGTCGTCCCCCTTGCTTCTTCATCACTAGGGGGCAGCCACATGACCACAATCACCGATATCACTCTTCATGACCCCTTGTATTCCCATCACTTCCACTGTGACGAGGAAATACTCGAAGAGTTAAAAAACCCAGACTACCCCTAGGATGTGCTACACCACCGCACACTCTTCTTTCCATAGGAAGCCTCCATGCCTCCTAACCAACACCCCATCTACGTGGTCGAAACCAAAGATTTTATCTTGTTAGGGCCTATCGACTGGTTCAAAAACCCCATTCTTGCCCCTGATGCTTTTGAAGAAGGCAATATGGCCAAGATTTCCCCGACCATTAAATTTGACATTTCCATCAAAGATGGCGTCATCGAGGAAATCACCATTGGAGATTCTTGCACTCCTCAAGAAATCACCACCTATAAAGCCCTCTTCCAGGAATATCAGGATATCTTTGCCTGGTCATACACGGAAATGCCTGGCCTCGATCCTTCTATCATCGAACATCGCATCGACACCTAGCTCGACATTACACCAGTTCATCAAAAACAACGACCGCTACACCCATCCAAAGCAGCAGCCATCAAAGCCAAAATTGACAAATTACGCGCTGCCGGGTTCATTTACCCCATCGCCTATACATCATGGGTTTCCAACCTTGTACCCATTAACAAAAAATAGGGCACAATCCGCGTCTGCACGGACTTTCGCGATCTCAATCACACATGTCCCAAAGACAACTTTCCAACGCCTTTCATTGATCAAATTATCGACGACTGCGCAGGCCACGAGGCTCTATCCTTCATGGATGGATTCTCTGGTTATAATCAAATTCAAATTCACCCAGCCGATCAATACAAAACTGCATTCACTACCCCTTGGGGTACTTTTGCATATCGTGTTATGCCTTTTGGATTAAAGAATGTTGGCGCAACTTTCCAATGGGCTATGACATACATTTTTCATGATCTGGCTCATATCATCCTCGCATACTTGGACGACCTCACATCTCGATCCAAGAAACGCACCCAACATCTTGATGATTTACGAATCATCTTCCAATGGTGTCATTAGTACAACATCTGCTTGAATCCCCTCAAGTGCATTTTCTGCATCACCGCAGGGCGTCTCCTCGGTTTCATCGTTTCCCAAAGCGGTATTACCGTGGACCCTCTCAAAGTCCAAGCTATCACCAAAATTCCACCTCCTCAGAATTTACATCAACTTCAAAGCCTCCAAGGCAAGGCTAACTTTCTACAGTGATTTGTCCCTGACTACGCCATTCACGCCCACAGTTTCCTTCACTTACTACGTCATGACATTCCATTTCACTGGGATGACCATGCCCAACAGTCATTTGACGATATTAAACTGGCGCTCTCCAATGCCCCTTTAATTAGTGCACCTGACTACAATCGCGACTATATCCTCTACGTATCAGCATCATCTGTGTCAGTAATAGGAGTTCTCGTTCAGCTAGGTGATGACAATCGTGAGCATGCCATTTATTACGTTAGTAAAAACCTCTTAGGGCCACCCTTGAAGTACAAACACAAAGAGAAACTAGCTCTTGCAGTTGTCCTCGTAGTCCATAAACTGCGTCACTACATTTTTCTTTGCACAACTAAGGTTGTCGTAGATTCCAACCCTATGCAATACTTGCTCAGTCGTCGACAAATTAATGACAAATTTGCTCGATGGATCGTTATCCTTTAGAAGTATGATCTTGAATTCTCAACACCCAAAAGAAAGAAATCCCTCGTTCTCGCCAAACTTGTCACAACCCTCCCCTCTAACACCACCAGTGCCCCCATCAATACTGACTTTCCCGATGAACATCTCTTTTACATCACTTCGGATGATCCTTGGTACGAAGACCGTCTCGTCCATTTCCGAACTCAAAAGTTTGGTAACCACCTTTCACGAGATGATTGTCGTTGTATTCGCCATCAGGTCCCCCACTACCTCCTCATCGGAGACATCTTATATCGGAGAGGGGTCGACACCATTCTTCGTCTATGCTTGACCATTGATGAGGCCGATAGAGTCTTGAACGACTACCACAACGGCGCATGTGGGGGGCATCTTTCGGGAATATCCATTGCTCAGAAGATTATCCAAGCAGGTTACTTTTGGCCTACCTTGTTTCACGATTGCATTCACGCTGTGAAATGATGTGAGTAGTGTCATCTTTATGCCGACAAATCCTGAGCACCACCTTCTCTTCTCCATCCCGTCATCACTGCCGACCCTTTTTGTAAATGGGGCATTGACTTCATGACTTGTAATCCCCCCTCCAGCAATGGTCACAAATACATTATTGTCGCAGTCGATTACTTCACCAAATGGGCAGAAGCTATGCCCACCTTCAACAACACTGCTGACACTGCAGTGCATTTTTTCTTTAACCACGTCATATATCGCTTTGGAGTCCCACTCCAACTTTTTTTCGATCACGGGAAACACTTCGAGAATGATATTTTCGTCGAACTCTCATCTCAGTTAGGATTCTCTCATGAGTTTTCCTCACCATATTACCCTCAGTCTAACGGACAGGTTGAAGTAGTCAACAAGGTCCTCAAAACCATGTTAGAGTGCACGATCAATAAACATAAGACCAATTGGCATCACATGTTATTTTCCACGCTATGGGCTTACCGTACGGCTGTGAAAACAACTACTGGTTTCACACCATTTCACCTAGTCCATGGGGTTGAGGCCACTCTTCCCATCGAGTGTGAAATTCCCACCTTACGCACCACAATTGAGCTATTACCCGACACTGCTCCAATGGATCAGCGCTTGCTGAATTTAGAGTCTCTGGATGAAGATCGTCGATCTTCATTACAGAACAATGAGGTAGCTAAAAAATGATCCAAGGCTACCTTTGATCGACATGTCAACCTTTGCTCATTTTGCGAAGGAAACCTCGTCCTGGCTTATGATATCGCTCATGATACCTTTGGCCATGGCAAATTTGAGTCACTATGGCATGGCCCATACATTATCCAACATTGCCTCACCAAAGGCGCATACATCCTAGCCTCTTCCGAAGGCCTCTCTCTCAAAGAACCCGTCAACAGGTTATACTTAAAGAAATTTTATGCTTAAACATAGTCATTCTACTTTAGGTTATTTATTTTATATCATTTTTAATCTTTTTTCCATCCCTCATGTCTAAAACTCTCATTTGTGTTATTGACAGATGCTTCCTCCATTGACCTACCACATCGGTTAAGCCGACGGCACCAGCCGTTGGACACAGAATCTCGCTTCGGCTGCTTGGGCTCTCTACACCCCCTCACATGAAATTCTCCATTCGAGCGGCATATTTTTGGGTTTAGTGACCAACAACCAAGCCGAATACACTGCCATCATTGGCCTCCTGGCCGATGCCTAGCATCATCGTATTCGTCACCTTAGCGTCTTTCTCGACTCTCAACTAGTCGTTCTCCAGCTCAACAATGTGTACCGCATATGCGATCCTTGCCTCTTTCACAAATACCTGCAGGTTAGACTTTTATCTCGACATTTTGATTTCGTTACATTTACACATATTCCAAGATAATTGAATCAAATTACAGATAACCTAGCTAATATTGTGTTAGACTGACATATATCACATCAAGCTACCGCTACACATACATAAACATATCAACAACTTTTCATAGCATATATAGATTAGACATCATCAATACATTAACAAAACACATGTAAACACCACATAGATCTCAAAATGTATACTCATGTATATATCGAAAGGTCCACAGTGCCATCCAAATGTTTACATACAAAAATACAAGTATTCGCAGACGAGTAAAGCACCTCGGTACAAAATGGGCTCACCAGCCTATATACAAAAAATACATCAATACATAGAGAACCACTCAAGGTGCCTCTAGAGCACCACCGATTGCCCCTCCCTCAGGCAGTGACGACCCACCACCGCTTACCCCACCCCCTACTGGTCTCTCCTGCCCCGGCGATAGTCGTCCAGTCATCGCAACACCAACAATTGCTACCCATCGTACCATGACCCGCCATGGCAGTAGAATCCCCACACACCACTCCAGGATTCCCTCATCCTGGATGCGTGACCACATTCCCTCAGGCATGCCATGTAACACTGCCTCTAGGTGACGACGTATGTCCTCAAAATCTACTTCATCATCTGCCGATGGAGCATGTGATGGCCCAACACCAGGGTCATCAAACCGATGCCTCCTTGCTGCTCTCTCTGGATCAGCTGGTCTTGCCACGACGTCATCACGCCGCCGTCTCTCTCTAACCCGTGGCCCTCCCCACGACAGTCTCTCCAACTCCTGACGAGCCGACGCTCTCTGCAACTCCACCTCACGCCCGCGAGGTGCCACATCTGCACATACAAACAAGCAACAGATAGTATCAACATCTATATCATATACATATGTCATGCTATCTCAAAACACAAAAAACATAAATATCAACATCCTCAACATACCTTGACGGTCAAACACCTCCCCTGGAGGTAGCACCATGTCCGGATCCTCCCAGAAGTCAACCCCAGCATAGGGGTACCGCAATATCACCTGCGATATCTGCCACCATACCTGTGCCACCTCAATAGTAAAGAAGTGGCCACCCTCACCACCACCATGGCAAAGCAAAACAGTCAACCACCACTTTAGTCGCGACTCTCATGCCCCAGGCACACCCAATAAAATCCTAGGGCGCAACATCGACACCATCTCAAGAAACCAGGCCACCAGGATGGACCCGAAGGCAAACTCTCTAGTATCTGTGGACCGACAGTGGTCCAAATGACCTACCATTTTGGCATGCAGTGTAATCCCCCAGGCAAAGTGCTCCCCGGCCAACACTCTCTCCATCACCATCAACTGGCCACCACTGATCCACTGCGTCGCCAACGACCCATAAACTCTCACAATCATCACTGCTATACAATGATGTGCTAGGGCATCCATCGCCCCAATGCTCATGACCATGTCAGACATGAAGTTCAGCCCTGAACAATATCTCCATCCAACCATCGCTAGCGGCATATCCCTCAGTAACACCGGGTCCACCGGTAGGGGCGTTCCATGAAACGGGAGCCCAGTCAAAAAATACACATCCTCCACCATAGTGAAGGAAATCTTCTCTCCCCGCACTATGAAGCAATGTAGGTTCGGACTCCACATCCAGATAAGGAACTACAGGAGATACTCCTACGCTCATATAAACTAGCACTCAAAGAACTTCAGCAGCCCATAGGCTGCCAAAGTCGCACGTACACCTGGCTCGTCAATAGCCACGACGTCTCGCAGTTGGGACCAATCCCTCTCTTGCCAACCAACTGACATCCTGCACAAAGATCACTTGCAACCACATAAAAAAGTCCTAAGTCAGCCACATGGGCCATCAACAACATAAAAAATATAAGTTTTACACTCGTCAACCTTGCCTCCAAGGCTCGACTGTTTAACCCACAAGCATGCACACGTGCACGCCTGTTCACTCCACAGATGCGCAGATATGCACGTCTGTTCACTACAAAGGCATGCTCTCAGGCGCACCTACTTTATTTACAAGCACGCTCTCGAGCAAGCTTGTCCAATACACAGCCGCACACACATGCACAACTGTGTAGCCCACAGGCACGCACATAGTGCATGCCATTAATACCCTTACCAGTGCCCCCATGCGCGTCTATCCGGTGGGCAGGCGTGCACATATGTGTTCCTACTTCTAGATCACCCGCGCACTTGGGGCCCACACTCATCAAACCCTCTGTACGACCCTCTGTACAACCCCTGCCCAAAAAGGAAACCCTAATTCTATGTAAGATGATCAGACCACTAACCTGAAGCTCGCTGGTCCTCGATCAGATGCCTCATCCTCCTAGAATCTCCAAATCTCCTCTGAATACTTCTCGTCCACTCACTATAGCATAAAGTACAAATGAGGTGGCAATATGGGCCCTACAACTATATATAGGCCTTTTTGCCAAACTTCCACTCACCATTCTGGGAGCTCCGGGCGTCCATTTCTTGATCCATCTTCAGCCATAGGATCAACATCTCGTCATCTACATCATAACAGTTCCTGGGCCTCTTTTCATCTTGAGCTCCCGGGACATCATTTTTCATACACTGATCAGGTATGCATGCACATATTCAAAATTATCAAATACATGCTCATATATTCGATTCTCTTCAGATATTGTTCACGTCGGGTATTTGGTTTTCATGTGTGCAGGTACTTGGTCATCATACATCAACACAACCCCTTCAGGTATATACTCAGCACTGGCGTGTAGTCATTCCCTCTAAATCTCACTTACATTTCCAGTCACACCCTCTGACATTTGCCTCTAGGATCCCCATTTCCGGCTTTGCAGTACCAACACCTCCATTTGCATCTTCGGTACTATCACCCGGTAGCACTCTTTCCCACATGAGTTGTCCCATTCATAGCACCCTTTTTCACTTTTGACACTCATGCTGTTTTTCAAAACCCTTTAGGGATGGGAGTCCCGATAGTCTTACATCATGTCGCGAATCAACCACATACTCCTTCTCCTCATTTTGCTATCTTTCCCACACGGACTCCCAGATTATCTCTTCAGGGTTCTATTTTTTGACTGCACCTCCGCAGTATCATGAACCCTCCATTTCATCCACAATCAGTTTGCCCATCTGCAAATTTCCCTTCATTTCACTTACCTCATACAGAAACCCACCCATGGGGCCCCCACCCTCCACCAGTTTTTCGAGCAAATTATTCCCTACTCGGGCCATTCATATCACATTGAGGCACCCATTTATGTATTTGTACACTTATCCCCACATTATTCTTTATTTATTGTACAAACGCCTTTGTTTCCAGTAGTTACATTACCTTTTCGTCGTCACCTTTGGTGACCTTCTTCCCTTTTTTGGCAACACGCAACCCATGTCACCCTTGGTTGGGGCACTACTTATCATTTACCCTTGATGGCATCATCCATATCTTCAGAGTACCCCACATGCCACTTACTTCTGCCCTCTGAGTTTATTCACTTTGTCTCGCCTCTGGCACAACTTATCCCCTGTCTTGATGTCCCCCTGACACTCGATCTCGTTGAATGGTTGTGGCCACTTTTATCTCACATATACTCCAACCAAGGGTAGTCTTGAGTCTTCCTACATCTTGACTTCATCCATGTACCTCCTCCACTTCCTAACCTCACCTAGTATATTTCACGAAGCCATTTGCTTTTGGGAGTCGCGTCCCCCTTTTTGTCAACATCAACACAGTTTTCCAGAAGGGCGACAATATCTTGATTCTCATTACCCATCCAATGAGAGATCTCAGACGGCACATGGAGAACCACAATTTCTCCCTACTGTCATTGACCCCCATAAAATTTGACGTCAACACTTTCTCATGTTACGGTGGGTCTTACTTTGCGACTATTGCAGTTAGTTCTTTTAGTTGCTGAAGACCTCTGAATTTGGCTGGGCTATCAATGCCTACAGAATCTGTGATACTTCTTACAACTGTCACTGCCTGCTATTCAGAGTATGTTCATCCGCAAAATTATCTTCTACCTTTATCACGACCACCCCCGAGGGCGCTGCAGTTGTCTACACCAACACTTCATTCCTCTTTTTTTGAGTTACATGACACGAGCATGGGGCATGCCCGCCTCGTTTGTACACAGTTTATTTTTAACACACCTCATTGAAGGTTGGGTTCTACCAGTTCCTTTTTAACCTCCAATGGATCACTTTGGATGATCCCACTATTTCTCTCTCTTACAACAACACTCTCAGTAGAAGAAACATTGATGAATTTCAGCTATACGTATGCTCCTAACCTCATCCATCAGGGGGCATCTGTTATCACTGAAATTTCGTCCGCAAATGGTTACAAGAATTCATCATCGTCAAACAATTATGAAGTCATCCATGGACCTGAATTAACACAAAAGCATTCATAAAGGGTAAAAAATTATACAATCAGTGAAAAAATTGATGGGTGCTATGAAGACATTGGGCGCGCGTGCACATGCACGAAACAAAAACGCAAGATTCGCGCACATGCGCATGATGCATGACTGTTATCGCAAAAAGTTGTGCACCTGAGAAACAACACATTTATGAGAGTGGTCGACCTCCCACCCACTTCTGGTTCAGCTCCCAAGCTGATTTGACACTCAAATTTGGACTGGATTCGACTGGATGGCTGGTCAAAGACCTAGAAATGCCCTAATTAGCCTCTTTACACACTACAAACTAGTTGAACAATAGCTCAAAGGAATGCTATAAAAAGGCCATGGATACACTTCATTTTTCAAGGAATTCAAAGCAAAGTTATGTTGCCATTATTCTCTTGAGGACTCTTCTCTCCTTGCCAAGAGTATACTTGCATCATTGCATTGGGCAATCCATCTCACCCCTTGAGTGGATTAGCAAAGAATTCTTTCACCATTTTCATTTTCATTTTCAAAGTTGTAAGAAGAGCTTACTTATGGGGGTCCAAGAGCCCTCCCTTGGAGGAAGAAGGGACTCATAGTCCCCTTGCTTCTTGGTGTTTTCTTTCACTAATATCAGCGTTATCATTGGTGACATGGGTCTCATTGTTCTTTTTGTCCTTATGTCCCTATGTTTATAAATTTAGTTGTTATTTTATTTCTTAGTTTAATTCTTAGTTGTTGTTTTATATTTCTTTTTCTAACCCTTTTCCTTACAGCTGTCCTGCTCAGCAAACCCAACTGAGCTTGCAAAAACCTCTATTTTTCTCACTAAGGTGATGAAAGAGGCGCAACACCACCCTCCTTCGACAGTGAAATAAAGAAGGGAGAATAAGTAGAGGCTTGGCTGCTTGGATTAAAGAATTATTTCAAAGTCCATGACTTCTCAGAAAACTTGAAGGCCTGAGTAGCCACCTTCAACCTGAATGGAAAAGCTTCCATTTGGTGGGAAGATCTTAAGAATGTAAAATGTATTTACAAAGAGGACCTGTCTTGGGAATGGTTTGAGAAATACTTCAGGAAGAAGTATCTGTTAGAAAAATATTTTGACGAAAAGACTAAAGAATTATATGAACTCAAGCTAGGGCAACGCACCATCGAGGAATATGTCAGTAGATTCCTCGAATTACTGAGGTATGTACCCTATATAAAGGTAGAGAAGGAAAAGGTGAAACGATTCATCACTAGACTACCTAAGGACTACCGGAACATAATTGAGTTCGACGAGCCGAAGAACCTAGAAGACACTATCCAAAAGGAAAGATATTGTTATGAACAACTTGGGTGTCAGACAGAACCCTGTGAAGGCTGGAAGCAGAAAAATAATTCGAAATTTTAGGAAAAGGGGTTTAAGTCCCCAAGGTTTAAGAACTATAAAAAGAACTCAAGGATGAGCTTCCTAGCCCGAAGTGTACACCAACAAAACTTTCCCTCCTTGGGCGGAAATAAAATTTCTAGATCTGCCCCAGTAAAGACTGATAACCCAAAGAGAGAACCTTTGAAATGTTGGGGACGTGGAGAAGAACATCTACTGAGGGATTTCCCGTACCGACAAAAGAACAACCAAAGAGTTTACAACATGCTAGAAGCTACCACTGTCAATGATGTAGCCAGGAGTGTACCTCAGATTTATGCAGCCTTGGATAATAACCAAGCTGACCACCAAGCTTCAGTGGTGGAAATCAAAGGTATGGTCACAAACCATCTAGTGTCTATTCTGATTGACCCTGGTTCAAATTTGAGTTATATAGCCCCTAAGGCTGTTGATAAATGTAAACTACAACCACATAAAAATGCCAAGCCATGGTTGGTACAGTTAGCCACTAGCACCAAAAGAAGGGTAGCAGAGGTCATACCAGCCTGCCAATTCATTATGGGTGAATTCCCCACCTAAGCAACCCTTAACATATTACCCCTAGGATCGTATGATCTGTTGATTGGTATGGACTAGCTAGCCACCCATAAAGCCAAACTAGACTGTTACCATAAAACCTTGGAATGTGTAAATAAAAAAGGAAGGAGGATAACCCTTCAAGGGATCCAAAAACTTGTCTCGGTGAGACAAATATCAGCTCATCAAATGAGAAAGTATTGCAAAAAAGGGTGTCCACTATATGCACTACAGGTGTTGAAAATAATTGAAGGTGACAAACCAAGCCTTGAAGACCACCCCATGCTGAGAGAATATAGAGATGTATTTCCAGAAGAGGTATCGGTTCTACCTCCGAGAAGGGACATTGACTTCTTGATAGAACTTGCATTGGGAGAAGTGCCAGTGTCTAGGACACCCTACAGGATGAGCACACCCGAGCTAGTTGAACTCAAATTACAACTAAAATAAATGATGGACATAGGCTATATCCAGCCCAACGTGTCTCCATGGGGAGCACTAGTCCTATTTTTGAAAAGGAAATATAGTACCCTCCGACTGTGCATAGATTATAGACAACTCAATAAGGTAACCATAAAGAACAAGTACCCCTTACCCAAGATCAATGACCTGTTTGATCAATTGGGAGGTGCCTCTATCTTCTTGAAGATTGAATTGAGGTTTGGATACCATCAAGTCCGAATCAAGGGTGAAGACACCCACAAAACTTCCTTCAGGACAAGATATGGTCATTATGAGTTTGTGGTAGTGCCATTTGGGTTAACCAATGCCCCTGCCACTTTTATGTGCTTGATGAACAATGTGCTCAACAAATTCCTAGAAAAATTTGTACTAGTTTTTATTGATGATATATTAATTTACTCCAAGAATAAAGAGGAGAATGAGGAACACCTTAGGCTTGTGCTTCAAGTGCTAAGAGAACATCAGCTCTATGCCAAATTCAACAAGTGAGACTTATTCTAGAAGAAAATACATTACTTGGGCCATGTCCTATCTGAAGAAGGAGTAGAAGTAGACCCTGACAAGATCAGGTCTATCATGGAATGGCCTACCCCAAAGGACGTCTCGGATATCAGATCCTTTATGGGCTTAGTAGGATACTATAGGATATTTATAAAAGGATTCTCCAAGATTGGGTGTCCATCACTACCCTCCAGAAAAAGGGGACAAAATTCACGTGGACACAAAAATGTGAAGAAAGATTTCAAACCCTGAAACATCTACTGACGCACGCACCCATTTTGAAGATCATCGACCCCGAAGTTGACTTCCTCATGTGCACCGATGCCTGCAAGGAAGGGCTCAGAGGATTCCTTATGCAAGGAGGAAGTGTGGTCTGCTACAAATCTCGAAAATTGAATGAACACAAAATCAACTATGTGACCCATGATCTAGAGCTAGCCGCCATAGTACACGCCTTAAAAATGTGGAGGTATTACCTCCTGGGGAGAAAATTTGTACTTATGATAGACCACTATGGGTTACGATATCTATTTGACCAACCAAATCTCAATGCCAGACAAGCTAGGTGGATGGCCCTCCTCAACGAGTTTGATTTTGAAATCAAACATATTAAGGGAAAGGAAAATAGGTTGGTCGATGCCCTTAGCAGAAGCATGAAGACAATTCACCTGGAAGCGGTAAGCACCTGCGAGACGGATGTCAAGGAAAGAGTCAGAAATGCATAAGAGACAGACACATTCTTCCAGACTGTGACCTCGTACCTGCAACAAGAACCCACACGGATAAAGTATGAAGGTTACCAGATGAGGGAAGGAGGTCTGCTCACTTACAGAAATAGATTGTATATCCCAGATTGTGACGACTTGAAGAGGTTCATAATGGATGAACTGCATAAAAGACCCTATACTGGTCATCTAGGATACCAGAAGATGATCACGACCACCGGGAAACAATTCTCTGGGCCTGGGTTGAAGAAAGACATAGCTGAGTACTTAGCCAAATGCATAGAGTGACAATAGGTTAAAGCATAACACCGACACCCAACAGGATTATTACAACCTCTACCAATTCTAGAATGGAAATGGGAAACCATCTCCATGGATTTCATCACCGGATTACCAACCTCGACCAAACATGATGACACCATCATGGTAGTGGTGGATAAATTGAGAAAGTCCATTTATTTTATCCTCATCAAATCGACCTGTAAGGAAATAGACATCGCCAATGTATTCATGAAGGAGATATTCAGATTGCATGGTATGCCGAAAGAGATCGTGTCTAACAGAGACACGAAATTTACTTCCAACTTTTGGAAATCACTGATGGCTTGTTTAGAGACCAAGTTACTATTTATCACAACCTATCATCCCCTAACCGATGGAAAGACAGAAAGAGTGAACCAAATATTAGAAGACATGCTAAATATGCATGTAATGCACCAACCCAAAAAGTGGGAAGACTACCTGCCACTGGTGGAATTCGCCTATAACAACGACTACTAAGAATCCTTGAAGATGAGTCCTTTCAAAGTTATTTATGGTAGATCATGCAATACTCCAGTCAGTTGGAGTAACCCCATAAACACAATTTATTTTGGACCATACATGTTGAAAGAAATGGAATAGCAAGTGATTTAGATAAAACAAAATCTAAAGGTCGCTTAAAATCAATAGAAAAGTTACGCCGATCGAAAGAGAACTCCAAGAGAGTTCAAGGCAGGAGACCATGTATATCTTAGGGTTAGACCCCGGAAGAGTTCCCTGAAGATGGGAGCTTGTGCCAAGTTGACACCACGATATTGTGGACCCTTTGAGGTTCTAGATAGAGTGGGACCCGTAGCCTATAGGCTAGCACTTCCTCCCATAGTAAAAGCACATAATGTTTTCCATGTTTCCTTATTGAAGAAATATGTACATGATTCTAGTAATATAATTGACTGGTCTGTGATCTAGGTGGAGCTGGAGGGAGAATTCCTACCATAACCTCAATGCATATTGGACAGAAAGGAAACCCCACTCAGGAACTGAACCATTTCACAGGTCAAGGTGCAGTGGAAACATTTTGGCCCAGATGAGGCTACATGGGAAATGGAAGATGCCATGAAACAGGCATATCCAATTTTGTTTACTTCTATACATACATGTCATACTGATAGATAGAACATCGAGGACGATGTTCCTTTAAGAGGGAGGGAATTGTAACACCTTGTTTCCCCTAGTCTATAAAAATAACTATACTAGCCAAGAACTATGGAAAACTCAAAGATTTGTGAAAGTTTGATTTGAAGGACCTTTGTATAAAAGGTTCGAGGAATATAAATGATCTGTGAATATATGTTGCATAACTGCTGGGAGGGGATGTGATGAAAAAGAGACCGTGATGGCTGATGAGGGGTGGTGTAAGGGGCCATGAGTGGCTACGTTAACTTCCACCGAACCCAAAACCGTACTAGTTTGTATGTGCTTAGAAACCAAATCTCACTCTCAGACCCTGAAATGAATTACCCACCCGGATGGTAGGTGGGAAGGCTCCTCAAGAGTAAATGAGGGGATGGGGCGAATTGCCCATCCGTAGAATCTCTCAGACCTGACTATCGGATAGAGAAATTCGTGCCACATGCAACCTCGCAGGAAGAAAGGAAAGGAAAGAAGTGTGGAAAGGGGGAGAAAAGGAGGAGAGCATGCATGATAGGAATCGCGAAAAGGGAGAACCAGAAGAATTTCGGGAAAATATAGTGATCTATGAGTAGAGAAGAAGGAGAGTAACCTTTGTCCTTGACTTCTGATGAGATGGAAGTAAGAGACTGAGTCTCAAGCATTGTGGTATAGCTCGGGGGTGGCTAGTGGTAAATCCGTTCGGAGTCACTGAGCCTACGGTTGGGTGGAAATGAGCACCCCTCTCAACAGTTGCATCGAACCTTGTGTTTTCCATTAAGTGTTATATCTTGTATCTTGAATTGAATATCCTGAAATGTATGCTCATGGTTTGTGCAATTATAGATGGTTTCAATATAGAAATGTCTGTATGATGTTTTAATCGAAAATGGTGGTTGCCCGCTGATATTGGAATGACCACATTTGGTTTATATATATATATATATATATATATATTGAACATGTTCATATTTCAAGTCTATTCTTGGGAGATTTGTTCCCTTATTTGTCTCACGTGATGCACTGGATAGATTTCCCCACAAGGACACCCTTTTGGGAAAGTCCCCTCACTCTTCAGAGCCGGAGTAAGATTGTGAAAGATTGTCTGCGTTAACTAAACCATGATATTTCCTAATCCCTATCACAGAATTTTACAGTCCAGTGAATTAGGAAGGCCTTTCAGTCGAGTCATCAAACTTGGTGAAAGTTTCCCGAGAACCCAATGAAGGAACTTAGGGTCCAAGCCTTGAAACCTTTCACAAGAGAGAGTGGGTCTCTTAGAGTTTGGTATTTTAGAGTTTCGACTCCCGGGAGACCCAAGGGTAAGTTCCCTTATACTTGCCGCTTACGAAATCCTGACTTGCGGAACCTCGAAATAATAATAGCGCGGATGAGATATGGTGTTTCGGTGTTTTGGCACCCAGGGTATCTATAGGTAAGACTCTTGCACTCAACAGTCCTGAAATCCCGACTTGCGAAACCGCGAAAAAATAATAGCGTGGATGAGATATGGTGTTTCTGTGTTTCGGCACCCGGAAAATCTAAAGGCAAGTCTCTTGCACTCGCCAGTCCCGAAATCTTGACTTGCGAAACCTTGAAATAATAATAACATGGATGAGATATGGTGTTTCAATGTTTCGGCACCCGGGATATCTAAAGGCAAGTCTCTTGTACTCGCCAGTCCTAAAATCCCGACTTGCGAAACCCTGAAATGGCATAACGTGTCTAAAGTTTGGATGTTTTTGTGTTTCAGCACCTGGGAAACCCAAGGGCCAGTTCCCTTGTACTTTCCAGTCGTGAAGTCCTGACTTATGAAACCCTGAAATGAGCTTAGCGATGAATACATTCTTAGGAGTTTCGTCTCTTGGGAAATCTAAGTGCGATACCTCCTGTCTGCGCATATCCCGAAATCCCGACATGTGAATTCCTGAGATGGCCTAGTGCACATAGTTTTTGGTGCTTCGGAGTTTCGACTCCCGGGAAACCTAAGTGCAAGACCTCCTATCTGCGCATATCCCAAAATCCCGACATGTGAATTCCCGAGATGGCCTAGCGTACATAGTTTTTTTTTTTGCTTCAGAGTTTCGACTCTTGGGAAACCTAAGTGCGAGACCTCCTGTTTGCGCATATCGTGAAACCCCGACTTGTGAAACCCTGAAATAATAATAGCATGGATAAGTCTTGATGTCTCGGTATTTCGGCTCCTGGGATATCTAGAGGCAAGTCCCTGGTACACGCCAGTCCTGAATTCCTGACTTGTGAAATCCAGATATGGCTTAGCACGTGTAGATTCTGTTTTCGATGTTTTGACACCCATAAAATTGAAGGGTATGAACCCCTCGTCCTCTTCTACCGCGAAAATCCGAAATGTGGAATGCCAGGTTTTAATCCGAGGCATTGTTAGATGTGACGAACAATTGGTTCCTTTCGGAGTTTGGCACTTCGAGAGACAAGAGAGCAGGGGAACACATGCATTGCGATTTCCCGAATCGCGATAGCCGGAATAACCTCTCCGGTAAGGCCTGTGGTCATAGCCAACAATCACATGGGTAAGGGTAAGGGATGGTAGGGTCTGCATCAGGCCCCATAGGAATTCGGGGATTCTGTTCCTTGGGGAAAAGAAGGAAAAAAGACGATTTTTTTTTTAGTTCCCGTAGTGGGTATGTGACAAACATGAAATAGTTAAATTATGAAAACCTAACTGGGACTCTTATTTGTTTGAAATAGATAAGATATGAAAAACTA
This sequence comes from Picea engelmannii, assembly GCA_009831015.1. Classification (NCBI taxonomy): domain Eukaryota; kingdom Viridiplantae; phylum Streptophyta; class Pinopsida; order Pinales; family Pinaceae; genus Picea; species Picea engelmannii. The sequence continues at coordinate 272,441 of ML781383.1, read as the reverse complement.
CCTGGGAGTCTTATTTGTTTTAATGGAAGTAGATTATCATCGACCAAAAATGGTTAATTCCTACACACAAAAAGATATGATCATTAATTTAAAAATAATAATCTAGATGATTTGTGTATGAGATGGACAACATGAAATAGTTAAGATATGAAAAACTACTTGGGAGTCTTATTTGTTTTAATGGAAGTCAATTATCGTCGACCAAAAATGTGCACAAAAGGGTCTTTGTGTTGGTCACATGTCTAGCTCTAGGAAATGAAACCATGTCAACCACATCATTAGGCTCATCTGTTTCACCACTTGATCCAAAAAGGATTCAGAGGAAACTTAGAATGCTAAGAATGGGTCCAGCAGACATAGAAAGGGAAAAAATTCAAAGATCCCAAAACTTAGTGAAACCAACATGATTGCGAAGAGCGCTTCGCAAGATTTCTAACGACGCAAATGGATCGTCAAACAGAGTTACGGATTGAAAGATATTCGTGGTCAAAGTTTGATCAACCTAGCCCAATTAGTAGGGGATGAGTCAGCATCCGCACTGCTGACGTCAACATCCGTATGAATGATGTCATCATCCGTATAATTCACATGGAAAAGAAGGGAAGTGACACATGGAATTCTGACATCATCATGATGATGTGGAATCACCAAAGACTGCCATGTGTCACCCGATTATTGGCTTTTCAGACTGATCCGTGGACCAGTCGGATCGTGCCATGTGGCAGTCTGTACGATTGACATGGCATACTGACGTGGTGTGTTGAATTGATAGGGGAAGCATGGTATAATGAGGGGCCACCACGTGGCCCAATCAAGGGATGCCATATGGCAGGCGAGAAATTCCCAATGACGACTCATGAACAAATTTCGAAAACAAAAATTGGCATGTCTGCCAAATTTGGCGGACCACGCCAAATTTAGCAGCAAGTTGGAAGAGCTTCTAGAAAATTCGCTAAATTTAGTGGTGGATCTTTATGTATTGAAAATATATATAACCAACATACCAAAAATAGAGTCTGTGGGATTCGACCCCAGAACCTCCGCCTATGCCCAAGCCTTAATACCTCTACCCATAACCACTTCGCCGCAGGTACCACCTGGTACATCCGCCCACATTTAATATTAAAAAGGTGCAATATGCCCAGCTATGGGGAGGAGGGGCACGAACCGTACAACCTGCGGGCATGAGTTTTGAGGCGGTACAGTCATTATCGCAGGTTGTAGAGGGCACGCAAATTGAGACAAAATTCTGCTTGGGCCTAGGAGTGCCAAAGTCAGATCAGAGCATGGATACAACCATTTTTGGGTTATTCAACACCACAAATTCATTGGTACTATCTGTTTTCTGATCCAAACATTATTTCTACAGCTTGATTTCATAATGATATATACTTATGTATTTTGCCAAATTCTTTTGGTGAGTTAATGAAAGAGCCTACCCATTTGAGAGTAGGACCTGGAGACGTAGTCCACCAGGGAAGAACTCCATTATCAAGTTTTAATGTTCATATATTATGCTTATGTCTCTTCATTTTTGATTTTTCCCCTCTTTATTGGTGCACTTTAATTTATGCTCATTCAATGCAATTCTTTATAAGTCACGATGAAAAAATCTCGGATCATGTTGGTATCAAAGAAGTTTTCTTTGACTTGAATTGTTGAGTGTGAATGCTTACTAGGGCCAAGCACAAACATGGTGAAGGATCTCTTAAGACTTTCAATCCTGAATTTGGCCGTGTATCTAGAAGGAATAAAATGGCAGAAGAGGACAAGCATGATGAACAGGGGAAAAACTTTCACATGGTCTTTTATCGCATGTCAGAAATGGTCGAACGAATGTATGGATATTATGAGAAGGGGATGAAGAAGAAAGGGAATAAAAAGGAAGAACATGAAGATGATGATGTTTCAGTAAACCAAGGGGCAGGAGGAGATCCTACTGAGCCTCCATCTTCACCTTCAATTTCTAGTTCTTCTTCCTCTGAGCATTCTCATCATTCTCATCATTCTAGCCATAAAGCCTCATTTAAGAAACCATTATTAAATCTTCATGTAAAATTTTCTTTGCCTATGTTTAATGGAGATGCTAATCCTGAAAAGCTAGATAATTGGATCCGACAGGTTGAAGTGTATTTCCATGTCCAACATATTGATGAAGAGGAGGTTAAATTACAATTGGCTTCTCTTAAGTTGGAATGCACCACTCTCATATGGTGGGAGAGAAAGATTCAAGACAAAAGTAAGTGTGGTAATATTCTTTCCTCATGGTCAGAATTCAAATCAATGATAAGGAAGCAATTTTATCCATTAGGGTATTTACATAAAGCGATGATGGAATGGAAAACTTTAAGGAAAAGTAAAGGTCAAACTGTACAAATTTTCACAGAAGAATTTAGGAAGAAAGCTCTTGCATTCAACATTACTTTGGATTATTATGAAACTTTAATGAAGTATATTGGCACACTTCATAGTTATATTCATCATACTTTTCTCTTGTTTAACCCCTCTAGTATTGACAAAGTTCGTGTGCAAGCCACTCACCTTGAGAACAGGGGGAAACATGTTCAATAAGATCCCACAAAGAAACCTTCCAATTTCCCACAAAAGAATTTTAAGAAGTTTAAAAGGAAGGACAAGAAGACCTCTACAATGATGAGAGAAGGAGGAAAACCATCTTGCACTCATTGCAAGAAGAGCCGTCACAATAAAGAACAATGTTGGAAACTACATTTAGAAAAAAAATCGAAACAATTTGGTGGAAAGGGGAAGACAAAGACCGTTTCTACGGTGCAACAAGATATTGGTTCTAATTTAGGAGATGAAGGAAAGATTACAACGGTTGGAGTAAAATGCAAATATTCTCTTCATGCTAGTTCTAGTTCCAATGATGAGTCTCATGTTGATGAAAAAAAGAGGAATGAGTTATTTCATATAAGAGTTATATCTAAACATACTAAGATAGATGCATTAATTGATCCGGGTTCCCAAGTAAACTTAATATCTGAAGCACTTGTCAAGAATATGGGTCTTGAAACAAAACCACACCTGAAGCCTTATCCTCTTGGTTGGGTATGTGATGACGAAAAACTTAATGTCACCAAACAATGTAGGATCAGATTTTCTATTGCTTCAAAATTGATTGATGAAGTGGATTTGCATGTTGTACCACTTGATATATGTGGCATAGTGTTGGGAAGTCCTTATCTTTATGATAGAAAAGAAGTCTTCTTTTGTCATGAGAAAAAATACCACCTTACTAAAGGGGGAGTGGAATATATTGTTAGAGCTCACAACATGAGGGTAAATACAACACTTGTTAGTGCAGAACAAATGAAAAGACTCATAAACACTAATAAGATATATGTACTCATGGTCGTCAGAGAGAAAGATGTCCGGACATCCGACGCTTTCCAAGGGTGTGATCCATCTCATAAAAGGAATTAATTGATATTGTTTCTAAGTATGATGATATTTTTCAGGAACCAAATGGATTACCTCGTAAGAGGGAAATCCAACATGAGATACATCTTTAACATGATTCTCCTCTTCCTAATGTGGGCATGTATAGGATATTAGTTGTGGATATGATAGATATCAAGAAGTAGGTACATGGTTTATTGGATCAATGGGTCATCATGCCCAGTTCATCTCCTTATGGTTCTCTGATTGTGATGGTGCCAAAGAAAGATGACACATGGAAAATGTGTGTCGATTACCGGGATTTAAATAAAATCACGATGAAAAATCGATACCCTCTTCCTCACATAGATTATTTACTTGATCAATTAAATAATTCCGTCTATTTCACTAAGTTGGATTTTCACAATGGATATCATCAAATTAGAGTCGCATAACATGATGCATGGAAAACTGCCTTTAAAACCAAACATGGATTGTTTGAGTGTTAGTTATGCCATTTGGGCTTTGTAATGCTCCGACAACTTTCATGTGTGTGATGAATGATGTATTCAGGCCTTTCCTAGATGACTTTGTGATTGTATATTTAGACGACATTCTTGTTTTTAGCGGGACTTGGGATGAGCATGTGAGGCATGTAAAGAAAGTATTGGATACTTTGCAAAGGGAAAAGATGTATGTAAAACTATCTAAATGTGAATTTGGCAAGATTGCACTTGTGTACTTAGGTCATATTGCAGGAGGAGGACAATTGAAAATTGGACTGAGCCAAAATGTGTAACCGAACTTCAAAGCTTCTTAGGTGTAGTCCAATATTGGAGGAGATTCATTCCCAACTTATCCTTTATAGCATCTCCTTTGCATGCCTTAACTAGTGTGAAGAACGCTTTTCAGTGGGAAGGAAAGAAACAAAAAGCTTTCAATATTTTGAAGGATAATATCAGTACTGCACCAGTATTAGCATTGCCGAATCTTAAAAACAATTTTTAGATCAAGACAGATGCCAATGGATATTCCATGGGTGCAGTATTGATGCAATATCATAAGCCTATCTGTTACCACTCTGAAACTTTTAACCAAGTTGTTGTTAACTATATTACATATGATAAAGAGTTGTATGCATTATTCTAGAGCGTAAATAAATGGAAGCACTACTTGTTAGGGAAGGGAATAATCATACATACAGATAACCAATCCTTACAATATTGTCAAGCACAAACCAAATTGCAACAATCTTGACACTACAAATGGATGGGGTTTCTACAACAATTTCACTTGGTAATCAAGTAAAAAACGGTTACAAGTAACAAGGTAGTTGATATTCTTTCTAGACCTCCTATTGTTGCTTCTATTGTTTTGAAGAATGATTCTTTATCTCATGATAGCTACGTAGAACAATATGTCATCAATGAAGATTTTAAAGAAGTATATGCGAGGCTAACCCTTGGTGCACAGGTAGAGAACTATTGTCCGCAAGGAAAATTACTCTACCATCTTCGAAAGCTATGTATTCCTACAAGTGAACGATTCCATGTAATACGAGAAGCTCATACTTCTCTTGTGTCTGGGAATTTTGGTGTAGGAAAAAATATGGCTCATTTGCAGAGGTTTTTTTACTGGACTCAAATGAAAACAATTGTAACTAAATATGTAAAGGGGTGTGTTATGTGTTCTACTTGTAAGCCCACTAATAGAAAACTAGGGATATACTTACTGTTGGGTATATGTTATATTCTTTGCGTGTGTGTGTGTGGGCGCGTTAGATTCGACAACTGCGTCTGACGATCCCTCTGGGCGTTTTTTTCTATTTTTAGCGGATTTTTCTATTTTTAGCGGTTTTCTAAATTAATCCCGGATTAAGGGATTAGGGTTTTGGTATCTACAGAATACCTAAAAACATTGTATATATTGTATGGTGAATGGTGAAATTCGATATAATGAATATAAGATAGGTTTTCCCCAGTTGAGGGTTTCTGGTATAAATCTCTGTGTACTATGTGAATGAGTGATTGATTAATTTCTGTTTTACTCAAGAATCTATATGCATTTCTTTACTTCACAGGTTTAAAACTTACATGTGGTATCAAGGCTCATTTTTGGCTTTAGTGAGATGCCTTTGTTGTTAAGGGTTTAGCTCGGTCTTGATAGATCAAGTTTATCTTGGGTCTGTGATAAACCTGGGTTTAGTGGGAGATTTTGAAGTGGTTATTAGAGTGTATAAATAGGAATGGTGAGATGTTATAGAATCGAGATAGAGAAGTTCAACGATAAAAACTTTGAGCTATGGAAGCTCAATATGGAGGACCTACTTGTAGACAAAGAACAATGGATCACAGTGGATCCTGGTACACAACCTACTGGTATGCAACCTACTAACACACAAACAAATGGTACACAAACTACTAGTACACCACCTACTGGTATGTCAAAGGAATATTGGGAGAAGTTGGACAGAAGAGAAAGAAGTACTATACAACTCTGCTTGGAAGATTCGATGTTGTTGAATGTCTCGGGAGAATCTACAGCCAAGGAACTATGGAATAAGTTAGGGAATTTGTATCAATCAAAGTCCTTGGTAAATAAGTTGTTTCTTCGAAAGAAGCTGTATCATCTTAGGATGGAAGATGGAGATTCTGTGATAGAACATCTAAATGCTTTTAATACTCTGGTAAGTCAACTTGTCTCTATTAATATTACGATTGCAGAAGAATATATGTGTACTACTTTGTTATGTTATTTTCCATACTCTTGGGATAATTTGGTTGTAGCAATTGGTAGTACCAGTCAATCTACATTGAAGTATGAGGATGCAGTTTCATCTTTGTTATCTGAATAGATGAGGTGGGAAAACATGGATATTCATAACACAGATGATTTATTTGTAAGAGGTCGTACCCAAGACATGGATCTTGGTAAGCCTTCGGGGGGGAGATCTAAATCTACAAGTAGATCTAAGTCTCTAGGAAAATCTTTGAGGAAATGCTGGAAGTGTGGTAAAATAGGTCATTATAAGAAATATTGCAAGTATAAGAAGGTTGAAAAACCAAAGGGATATGATAGTACCTCTTCCACAAAGGAGAAAACCTCCATTGAAGAAGGAGGTGATGTTTTCCTGGCTTCTACAAGTACACATGCAGACCTTGATGTATGGTTGATCGACTCAGGTGTGTCATACCATATGACTCCTCACAGGGAGTGGTTCTCTGAATATGAAAAATATAATGGTGGTGATGTATTCCTAGGAGATGACTCGACATCCAAAATCATGGGACATGGAAGGGTTAAGTTGTTCTAAAAGATGGAAGGATTAGAACTCTCCCTGGGGTTATGCACATTCCAAAACTAGCCAGGAGCCTAATATCTGTAAGCAAGTTGGATGATGCAGGAGTGGATACTGTATTTGGAAAGAACACTTGCAAGATGGTACAAGGAGCAATGGTGTTGATGAGGGGATTTTGGTGTGGAAATCTATACAAGTTGTTGGGAATAACTTATACTAATGGGTGTAATAGTTCTGTTGTCATTGGGAAGAAAAATAAAGAAGACAAGACTAATACCATCCCTGAAAAGAAGACCACGCTGTGGCATCAAAGACTGGGGAATATTGGAGAAAAGGGCCTCCGAACACTACACGGTAAACGTATGGTTGAAGGTATGTCTAATTGCACTTTGGATTTTGATTTCTGTGAACATTGCATATATGGTAAATAGAATCGAGTAAGATTCCCATCTGGTGCTACAAGAGAAAAGGGGAACTTAGAGTTGATACACAGTGATGTGTTTGGACCTGTCCTGTTCCATCCCTAGGTAAATATGTGTATTATGTTTCATTCATATATGATTTCTCAAGGAACACATGGATTTATTTTCTTAGAAAGAAATCTGAGGTATTTGATAAATTTAAAGAGTTTAAGGCCATGGTAGAAAATTAGGCAGAAAGGAAAATAATGGTATTGAGAACATATAATGGTGGATAATTCCGTCGAAATGAATTCGAAGAATTCTGTAAGAAGTGTGGTATAGCAAGGAAGAAGACTACTCCATACATTCCTCAGTAGAATGGAGTTGCATAAAGGATGAACATGACACTGATGGAAAAATCAAGGAGCATGCTCAGCGGTGCCGAGTTAGGACAAGAATTATGGGCAGAGGCAATGGGTACATCATGTTACCTGGTCAATCGATCACCTTCATCAAAGTTGGATGATAAAACTCCACACGAGGTATGGACTGAAAATAAACCTTCTCTTCAACATCTTAGAGTGTTTGGTTGTGATGCTTATGTACATGTTCCAAAGGAAAATAGGAGTAAGCTAGATAAAAAAAGCTGATAAGTGTATCTTTATTGGTTATAAAGATGGTGTAAAGGTTATAAACTTTGGAACCCAAAAACTAAGAATATTGTTTACAGTCGGGATGTTGTTTTTAAAGAGGTAAAAGATGTGTCCAAACAGGAATTCCTACCAAGGCAAGACGAACTTGAGAAAATATATCTAGATTTGGATGATGCAAAATATGAATCATCTGAAGAATATGAAGCAAAAGAAGAAGAAGAACCTCATACCCCAGTATTGAGGAGATCATTGAGAGAAAGAAGGCAACCAAAAAGGTATACTCCACCTGACTTTAGTTCCAATTTTTCTTTATCTATTACTGATGATGATCCCAAAACTGTCAGGGAAGCAGTGGATTTAGAGGATAGTAAACTATGGAAGAAGGCCATGGTTGAAGAAATGGATGCCTTGGATAAGAATGTGGCATGGTATATAGTTGAGTTGCCAGCTGGAAGAAAATATGTTGGTAGCAAATGGTTGTTTAAGAAGAAGTTTAATGAAAAAGGAAAAGTGGAGAAATACAAAGCTCGGTTAGTAGCAAAGGGTTATTCCCAGGTAGAGGGAATTGACTTTGGTGAGATTTTTTCTCCTATTGCTAAGTTAACCTCTATTAGATTTATTTTATCTATTGATGTTGCTTTTGATATTGAAGTGGAATAAATGGATGTGAAGACAACATTCCTACATGGGGATCTGGAAGAAGAAATGTACATGAAGCAGCCATAAGGCTTTGTAGTGAAGGGAAAGAAAGAGTTGGTATGTAAGCTAAAGAAGGCACTATATGTTCTGAAGCAATCACCTAGGATGTGGGACCAAAAGTTTGACACATACATCCTTGGATTGGGATTTGTGAGAAGCAAGGTTGATCACTGTGTATATTCCAAGCAGGTTGGTAATTAGTTCATTTATGTAGTGTTGTATGTTGATGATATGTTTTTGGTAGGAAATAACATGGATGTTATCAAGGAGGTGAAATCACAACTATCCTCCAAATTTGACATGAAGGATATCGGTGCTACTAACTTCATTCTAGGAATGGAAATTTAAAGAGATCGTGCTAACAGGAAACTCTAGTTGAATCAGAGAAAATATGTTGAGATGATATTGCAGAGGTTTAATATAAATGGAAGTAGAACGGTCAAGGTTCCTGTTCCTATAGGTGTAAAGTTATCTGCAGATCAATGTTCCAAGACACAGGAATAAGAAGAGGACATGTCCCATGTTCCGTATGCCAGTGCAGTTGGAAGTTTGATGTATGAAATGGTTTGTACTAGACCGGACATTGCACATGCAGTGGGAGTTTTGAGCAGGTATATGTCAAAACTAGGGAAGGAGCATTGGACAACAGTAAAGAGGGTCTTCAGGTATTTGCGTGGCACTACCAATTATGGATTGTGCTACCAAGGAAGACCAGGATTGGAAAGAGTGGTGGACATACATGGATTTGTTGATGCAGACTGGGGTGGAGATCTGGATTGCAGAAGATCTACAAGTGGGTATGTATTTAACCTAATTGGAGGAGCAATCAGTTGGATGAGCAAAATACAGGATGTAGTGGCACTCTGAACTATAGAAGCTGAATACATGGAAGCCACTCATGCAATCAAGGAAGCAGTATGGTTACAAAGATTGTGTTTAGGTATTGGTTTGGTACAACAAGCAGTGAGATTAGATTGTAACAGTCAAAGTGCAATCTTCTTGGCAAAGAACCCAACTTATCATTCGAAGACAAAGCATATTGATGTTCAGTATCACTTTGTGAGAGACATGGTTGAGGAAAAGAAGGTGTTGCTGGAAAAGGTTGACACTTTGAATAATGTTGCAAATTCATTGACAAAGTCTGTGAGCATAGAAAATTTCTCTTGGTGTAGAGTAACAATGGGCATTGCTGCCCTGGATTGTTGACTATATAATCCTGTGGACCCCTGGATACAAAGAAAACAACAAGTGAGAGAATGTTGGGTATATGTTATATTCTTTGCATGTGTGTGTGTGGGTGCGTTAGATTCAACAACTGCGTCTGATGATCCCTTGGGTGGTTTTTGCTATTTTTAGTGGATTTTGCTATTTTTAGTGGTTTTCTAAATTAATCCTGGATTAAGGGATTAGGGTTTTGGTATCTACGAAATACCTAAAAACATTGTATATATTGTATGGTGAATGGTGAAATTCGATATAATGAATATAATATAGGTTTTCCTTGGTTGAGTGTTTCCGGTATAAATCTCTGTGTACTATGTGAATGAACGATTGATTAATTTTTTTTTACTTAAGAATCTATATGCATTGCTTTACTTCACAGGTTTAAAACTTACACTTACCACTTCCTATTCCATCCCATCCATGGGAAAGTGTATCCATGGATTTTATAGGGTGTTTACCAATGACCAAAGGGGGTCATGATTATTTGTATGTGGTAGTGGACGGGTTCAGTAGGATGTGCATATTGATTCCATGTAAAAAGTAGATCACCGCTGAGCAGAATACTAATCTCTTTTTTCATCATGTTTGGGTTCACTTTGGGTTACCCACAACCATCGTCTCGGATTGAGATACTTGATTCCTTGGGGAATTTCGACTAGCTTTTGGAGAATGATGGCTGCCAAATTGAAGAGGAACACTTCTTTTCATCCATAGATTGACATACAGATAGAGGTGGTAAACCGAACATTGGTACTTTTGCTTCGAGGCTACTTCAACAAGCGTCCCAAGTTATGGGATGAACATATAACCTATGTACAACATGCGTACAACCGAGATTTACATTTATCCACTCAGAGTTCACCTTTTGAGACTTGTTTTGGGTACCTACCAAAGGTTCCTTTGGACTTGACGTATGGGAGAGATGCCGATGTGAATGAAGAACGAACAAAGGATAGAGCCCACAAGTTCATCTAGAGGATCCAACAGATACACCAGGCAGTCCAAGAACAGTTGGAGAAAAATCAATCAAAATATAAAGCTCGACATGACAAGAAAAAGGTTGATCATCAGTTCCAAGTTGGAGACCGGGTATGGCTTCACATTAGCAATGAGAGATTGAAGGGTGAAGGAAAGAAACTCAAGCCCATTCGTTATGGACCCTTCACTATCTTGGAGAAAAGTGGTACCGATTCTTTTCGTCTGGATATTCCACCTTATATGTAGATTTACTCAATTGTGAACGTTGAGAACTTCAAACTTTTTGAGCCTCCCATGATCATGGATCAAGATGAGGAAGTTTCAATACCTTCAGTTGATGAGTTTACACTTGAGTACTTGGATGAGATATAAGAATATATCATCCTAGATAGGAGGACAAGGAATTCATGCAGGGGTGATGTTGATTATCTTCGAATAGACTTAAAAGGCACATATCCAAGCAAGGAAAAGTGGATCGAGAAGGACAAAGTGAGGGGGATATTCCCTCACTTACCAGTTGATTGATGAAAGCTTTTGGTGGTCCAAAAATCTCTCAGTGGGAAGGCGTGATCCAAAAAGGATCCAGAGAAGGCTAAGAATAACTCAGAACTTACAGAGGAAACTCAAAATGCTCAGAATGGCTCCAATAGACAGAGAAAGGGAAAACATTCAAAGTTCCCAAAACTCAGTGAAAACTAAATGATCACAAAGAGCACTTCGTAATATTTATAATGGTGCAAATGACTTGTCAAACAAAGTTACGAATTGAAAGATATTCATGGTCAAAGTTTGGTCAACCTAGCCTAATCAACAGGGGGTTAGTCAACATTTGTATTGTTGATGTCAACATCCGTACGAATGACATCATCATCCATACAATACACATGGAAGAGAAGAGAATTGACACATGGCATGTTGACGTCAACATGATGATGTAGCAGCACTAGATACTGCCACGTGTCACCCGATTATTTACTTTTCAGACCAATCCGTGGACTAGTCAGATCGTGCCACGTGGTAGTCTGTACGACTAACGTGGCATGATGAAATGGCACTGGCGTGGAATGATGACTTGGTAGGGGAAGCGTGGCACAATGAGGGGCTGCCATGTGGCCCAATCAGGGGCTACCATGTGGAAAATGGGAAATTCCCAATGACAATCCGTGAACGAATTTCGAAAACAAAAATTGGCAGGTCCGCCAAATCTGACGGACCACGCCAAATTTAGCATCAATTTTGAAGATATTCTAGTGACTCCGCTAAATTTCGCAACGAATCTTTATGTATTACAAATATATATAACCAACATACCAAAAACAGAGTCCATGGGATTCAACCCCAGAACCTCTGCCTATGGCCAAGCCTTAATACCTCCACCCATAACCACTATGCCACAAGTACCACTTGGTACATCCACCCACATTTAATATTAAAAAGGTGCAATCCACCCAACTATGGGGAGGAGGGGCACATCCTGTATGACCTGTGGGCATGAGTTTCGAGGTGATACAGTAATTATTGCAGGTTGCAGAGGGCATGAAAACTAAGACAAAATTCTTCTTGGGCCTGGGAGTGCCAGAGACAGATTGGAGTGTGGAGACAAACATTTTTGGGTAATTTGACGCCACGAATTCAGTGGTGCTGTCTGATTTCTGATCTGAGCATGATTTATGCATCTTGATTTTAGAATGAGGTATATTTATGTATTTTTCCAAGAAGTAAAAAGTACTCTAAAAACTATATGAAAACTCGCATCAGGACTCTATGGCGTCTTTGCAACACCACTACTACCAACACAGGCTGAACATGCTCCAAAAATCTCTTTATAGAAAAGAAAATGTTTTTTTGTGAGATAATGTAAGAGTTAAAAAAATAGACTTTCATAATTGAACATATGAGTAGATTAAAAAAAGACTTTAAATTATGGTTATTACCTTATATGTGTTAATTTGTGACATAAGGAGATTGATCCTTTCTAGGATGTTAGGAGTTTGATCTGGATGGTCTAACAAGCTATCAAGTTCCTTGTTCTCTTTAATGCTATTTTTTCTTATTAATACCATCAGATCAGAGGATGAATACAACCCCTCCTCATTGACGAAATCATGATCAACATGTCCTACTGACTACATATAATTTCAACAAAATCAATGTTATTTTAGTTATATAAACAAATGAAATAACTGATCGCCACACAAATAAAATTATATAAACAAATAATAAAATTCACGTAAAATGAAAGTCAAATTTGATAATCATTTAAATGTTCTATGGCTGGTCCTTTTCCATGATCATCCTGCCACATTATAATATAATTAGAACCCCCAAATATTTAAAAAAATGTTAACGATAACAAAAAAATTGATTGCCACCCAAATAAAATCAACCTCAACGATCAACCTCCCACATTATTATAAAATTGGGATCTTGAAATATTTAAAACATTGTTAAAGATAAAAAAAATATAATGCAATAAGTAGAGATTTCTTAAAGAAGTATTGCATAAGTACACACACACACACTATATTTGATGTTCTATTTGATTCTAATGGTAATCTACTAATAGCTCTTCCCCAAGAGCTATCTTTTTTATTGCACATAGGACTACCCAATTCTCTTCGCATCCCTCATATATGCATTTCAATTGCTTATTTGTTGTCCCAGGTCATGTGTTGTTTATAAACCCTATGATATTGCCAGAAGCTTTAGGCCTTCCATCAATATAGATTGTCACTCCCTTATTTTTATTGTTGTTTATTAGTTGTATATAATTTATGACGAGTGCATATCTTCACATACTTCACATGTACCAGAACAACCACATCCAATCGTTATAATTGTAACACAGTCTGACATAGTCCATCAATTCAGTTACTGTATTGTATTTTACAGTTATTCCATCCATAGAAAATATCCCTAGGCCATGCAGGGAGGATGGTGCAATGTGATATGTCCTATATTTGACAATGAAGTCAGTGTCTAATGGAGGCAGTTCCTTAGGTACCCATTGTTTCACCTGATTCTTATACCTAAGTGGAACCTCTATGTCTCCTATGATATCATCATAATAATAGCATGATCCTCCTTTGGAAAGAAACAAATCCATGCATCTATGAAATTTTCTTCTGACTTTTTCACCTCTGGTCCTTGTTTGCGTATCATATATACTAGATGTAGTCACATTTCCCTCTATTTGTCCTAAGATTCCCTCACTCGAGGAAGAAATATCTGACATGCACCTATTTTTGTAAATGTGTTGAACCTGCACAAAATAGATCTAGATAAACAATAATACACACATTTGCAGAGAGAATTGAAAAAGAAGAAGAAGGAGAGAAAGAATGGAAGAATTCTCATTAATCGTTGTGAATAATGAATAATTTACACATGATATACTCTGTATAACTCAATGAGTTTGACTTGAGGTGAACCAAGTCACTATAGTGGTGGTATAGAGTGATCGGGACACACACCAGCAGTTACGGGAGTGAACTGCCACCTATTCTAGTCTCTCAGGCAGTTACGAGAGTGAACTGCCACCTAGTTGAGTTAACTAGTCAACTAGTATTCAATTAACTGAATGAACAAAGAGTAGTGAGGAGTTACCTCAGGGAATCAAGGCTAATGTGCCACTCTGGTGATGATACCAAGGCAAGGTCGAATTAGCATGGTGATGATCCCAATGCAACATCTAAACTCAACTCAACTAGTCAAACTGAAGTGTCAACTGAAAGAGAATATTCTCCAAGTGGAATATTCTCTCCTAAAATATAGGAGACTGGATAATGACTAATTATGACTAATAAACAAAAAAAAACCTTAGGAAAAATAAATCCTAGGTGTGTGTGAAGTAACAAGTAACCCCAACACACCTCTTGAACATCACTATGGTGAAAATAAAGATTGGGTCCCGGAAACGAGGCCATGTTAGGTAACCAAGTACAAAATATAAACTAAAAATAAGTGAGGAAAGAGGGAAAGCCTCATGGGAACCCCCCCCCCCTCAAGGTTCAATGTATGTAAAAAGAAGAACTACAGTCTCTAGGCAACTGTGTCCTTCACTCCAAGACGACCTCACAGAGAATGGAATTTCTGCTCAGTGAAGGTCTTGGTGAAAATGTCTGCTGTCTATTCTGCTGAAGGACATAACTGTAAGTTGATGATCCCCTCATGTACTAAGACCCGGATGTAGTGCATGTTGATCTCGATGTGCTTCGTCCGCTACCTCTGAACTGGATCTCTGCAGAACTTTAGAGTGCTCTGGTTGTCACACCAAATGACGATTGACCGATGAAACTGAATGCCCAACTCAGTGAGAAAATGTTGTAGCCACATAGCCTGAATGGTTATGTTAAATACCCCTCTGTACTCTACCTCAACTGAAGATAGAGAAATGATAGATTGCTTCTTGCTCGACCAATAGATAGGCCCAGAACCAAGACTGAGTGAATAACCATATGTGGACTTGCGATCAATGCTATCGCCAACCCCTTCAGAATTAGTAAAGCCAATGAGATATAATGTAGAGTCTGCTGGATAATGAATCCCAAAGGTGATGGTTCCCTATACATATCGAAGGATACGCTTTGCACCTTTCCAATGTAGCTCATGTGACTCCTGCATGAACCTGGAAACTGCGCCAACTGCATATGAGAGGTCTGATTTGGAGTGTGTAAGATACAACAAGCTCCCCACAAGCTGTCAGTATAGTGTGCTGTCAACCAGTGGAGTCTCCCTGCCATCCTCAAGTTTGACTCCTGATAGGAAAGGATTCAGAGCAGACTTACAGTCTATCATGTGAAATCTCTCAAGGAGATCTCGTGCATACTTGGATTGAGACAGTTTGATTCCTGATGCATCATGACTGATCTCAAGTACAAGGAAGAAGTGTAGCAGACCCATGCCCATCATCAAAAACTAGTCATGAAGAATCCTCTTGACTGCAACAATCACTGAAGTCAAGCAACTGGTGATCAACAAATCATCAACATACAAAACTAAAAGTAGAAGTGAATCAGTCGTCCTGAGGATGTATACATTTAGGTCTGATTTACAACGTACAAAGTTCCGTGACAATAGGTAGGAGTCCATCTTGGCATACCATGCCCTTGGAGCCTGCTTGAGGCCATAAAGTGACTTCTTCAGTTGACAGACCAAATATGAGTCCTGCATAAATCCCTGGGGCTTCTCCATGTAGATATCCTCAAATAGATCACTGTGAAGAAATGCATTCTTCATGTCCATCTGATGGACTTCCCATTCCTTGGCTACTGCAATGGCAAGGTCTAATCGAATGGAATCCATATTCACTACTAGAGCGAAGGTGTCATCATTATCAATACCATGAACCTGCTAAAAGCATTTGGTGACAAGTCTAGATTTGTATATTCTGATCTATCCATCTGCTGTGCTCTTGGTCCTGTAGACCCAGCTGCATATGACAAGTTTCCTCTCAGAAGGAAGGGGAACTAGATCCCAAGTCTGGTTCTCGAGGAGGGATTTGTACTCCTCCTGCATGGCGGATTCCCAAAAGGGATTTCCAATAGCCTCCAAAAGGAAATGGTTCAGTGGCAGTGAGTGCAACAGGAGGCTCCTCGAAATCAGATCAAGTCCTCCTGGTATCGACTGGATCACCAACGAGATCCCCTGCATCCTGAAGAGTAGTCTGTGCCCACTTGGGCCTCTTCTCTGGCTCTGCAACTGCATCTGGATGCTCTGACTCTGCATCTGACTGTACTAAATCTAAATCTAAATATGAATCCTCTAAGTCCTTTGAAACATAACTCTCATATGAAGAAGAGTCAGCATGTGCATGCTCATCATCTCAAACAGGTGGAAGAGTGAAGGTGTCTGCATGCGGCTGTTGAGGTACATGCAAGACACTTTCCTTGAATTGGATACTACGCTCAATGATGAGCCGGTCCGAGGAAATATCAATAAGTCGATATCCCTTCACACCATTGGGGTATCCAATAAAAGTTCACTCAGTGCTCTGTGGATCAAGTGCCTTCCTCTTTTCAGAGGGAATCCGGGCCCATGTACGAGAACCAAAAATGTGAAAGTGGGTCACTTCCGGTTTGAGGCCTCTTCAAGCCTTGTAGGGGGTCTTATCCTTGACATATCTATGGGGAGATCTGTTTTGGATGTATGTTGCACAGTTAAGTTCTTCGGCCCATAGTCTCTGTGGTAGTGACTTTGCATGCAACATGCAAGATGCCATCTCCTTTAGAGATCTGTTTTTCCCCTCAACAACTCTGTTTTGCTGTAGAGTGTAGGGAATTGTATGCTGCAACTGAATCCCTGCCTCATGGCAAAGATTATGAATTTCATGATTCACATACTCTCCCCCATTATCAGTTTAGAGGACTTTGATCTTCTTTCCGGACTGTGTCTCAACCAAAGCTTTGAAATATTTGAGGTGTTGAAAGGCCTCAGATTTTTGCCTGAGAAAGTAGATCCATGTAAAATGTGAGAAATCATCAACAAAAATGAGAAAAAACCTCACTTTGCTGATATATGGATGTGAAAAAGGACCCATGATGTCATTGTGTATTAGATCTAAAGGTGTGGAAGCTTGCTGAGACTTTCCTTTGTCGAATTTCTCTTGAGGGTGTTTTCCGAGAACACATCCCTCACATACTCCCTTGGAGAAATGGATGTCTGGTAGACCATCAACTAATATATGCTTGCTAAGTTGTTTCATGTATCTGAAATTCAAATGTCCAAATCTTTCATGCCATATCCTACTACTTTCATCAGCATGAGTAAGCAGTAAAGCAGAATCAGGTTCAATGAATTCAGAAAATGTATACAATCTAGACTAATGATTTACCTCACCGATAGCAACCTTGGAGTTGGTTTACATGTCGTAGATGTCCACAACATTTGGTGTGAATACAAATTTCTTTCCGATGTTGGAATTTGTCATTTGATACACAGAGAGAAGGTTGACAGAAAGCTTGGGAACATGCAACAAATTCTCGAAGCTTCCATTGGTGAGTTCAATCCTTCCTTTGCTGGTGACTTCGACAGAAGAGTTATCCCACATCAAAATAGGAGGACCTTTGCATGCATCCAATGAATAAAATACTACTTCTGAGGCAACCATGTGATGTGATTCTCCCGAATCTACAATCCAATCATCGAGAGAGGAGTTGATGGCAATCAAGGCATGGCTAAAATTGCCTTTCTTGGAATTCGAATATTTTGGGTTCTTATTCTTTGCATCCTCCGGGATTCAATCTCCAAGTTTGTTTTGACAAAGTATCTGAGACATCAGACCTATTTGTTTTTGCATGCATGCAAATTCTGAATGGAATCCTTTGTGACAGTACGTGCATTTCTCTCCTTTTCTCTCCTTCCCTTCCTTATTCATATGTTCATGAGATTTCCTCTTATCTTTATCTTTATATTTTTTATATTTTTGGCTGACATCATTCACAATGAGTGCATGCGCCCTTGGGCTTTTGATTGCACCCATGTTGATGAGCTTGGTTTTCTCTTGTGTCAAAGATTCGATAAATTCCTCAAGAGAAGGCATCTTCCAGGTGGCTCCAGAGGTGAATCTGACAGTATGGAATGTAGATATGAATACTGGGAATTCAGCACCAATATTGGAGAGAATGGTGAGAACCATTTGTTTCTCCTCCTTAGATTTATCAACACCACAAGCATTGAGTTGCGACAATAAATCCTTGAATTTTGTAAAGAAATCTTGGATATTCTCGAAGATTTTTGGATCCAATGTGAGCAGCTCCACCTCCAGCATGTGTCTCCTCATATCATCTTGTTTTCCAAAGATCCCTTCCAATATGGTTCAGGCTTCATTGGGAGTCTTACAGGATATATATGAAAAAGGAGATCGGGAGAAATAAGACTGCAAATTGTTCCGAGTGCCTCATTCATGCGATTTAAGTACTTGGATTTTTCTATGGCTGATGTCTTTGTATCTGTATTGATGGTTAACCCGTACAACCCTTTGGATAATATATGTATGGATATTTTCTGCTTCCATGCAAAATATTTGTAAGGTGTAAGAATGAATTCTTTTTGGAATTCCATTTTTTCCGTTGTCTTCAATCTTTTGTACCTGCAAATTTTTTTGGTGTAGATTTTTCTTAGAAGTCTGTCAGCTTTGATACCATGTAAATGTGTTAAACCTTCAAATAATAGATCTAGCTAAAAAATAATACACACATTTGCAGAGAGAATTGAAAAAGAAGAAGGAGAGAAAGAATGGAAGAATTCTCATTAACCGTTGTGAATAATGAATAATTTACGCATGATATACTCTGTATAACTCAATGAGTTCGACTTGAGGTGAACCAAGTCGCCATAATGGTGGTCTAGAGTGATCTTGACACACACCAATAGTTACATGAGTGAACTTCCGCCTATTCTAGTCTCTCAGGAAGTTACGAGAGTGAACTGCCACCTAGTTGAGTTAACTAGTCAACTAGTCTTCAGTTAACTGACTGAATTGAGAGTAGTGAGGAGTTAACTCATGGAATCAAGGCTAATGCACCACTCTGGTGATGATACCAAGGAAAGGTCAAATTATCATGGTGATGATCCCAATGCAACATCTAAACTCAACTCAACTAGTCAAACTGAAGTGTCAACTGAAAGAGAATATTCTCCAGGTGGAATATTCTCTCCTAAAATATAGAAGATTGGATAATGACTAATTATGACTAATAAACAAATAAAAACCTTTGGAAAAATAAATCCTAGGTGTGTGTGAAGTAACAAGTAACTCCAACAGTTTTGTTGTACCTTCAGTCACATGTGCACGTGTTGTTAGTGAGTAGTCCATCCTCATCCTAGTTCCAATTTTTGAATTTTGTTTTCTATATTCAAAGTTCTAAATAAATTTTTTATGTCGTTAGTTTTGGATGCACAATTAGAGGGTGCAATTACCTAAATTAGTAGGGGCACTCATGCATGTGGATTCCCAACTTAGTAAAGGTTATCAATCTCTAGGTGGGTGCACCTTAATTCGACTCACTTATCCATGCAAGCAATATGCACTATGGTTAGATTTCACACCACACAATTTTTTTCCATGCATTTATATTCATTGTACCTCTCTTATTACTAGTTTATAAAGGGGAATTAAGGAAGACCACTTGATGGTCCAATAGTTGAGTTTTGAGCTATAGCTTTATCTTTCTATTTCAGATTTAATATAAAATCAATGATGATGTTTTGAGTCTTAATACTAGAATGTTTTTTGTTTTAATTATCAATGGCATGTGTTTGTAGGTTAAAGTAATCTATGACATAAATTTTGATAAGTGTTTCAACTTTAGTTATCTATAGTTTTATGTTAGTTTCTAGAGTGAAAAATCTTCTCAACATGGTCAAATTTTTTATGGTATTAGAGTGCATTTAATGAAACATTCTAGGAATTTGTGTATGTATAGTAGGGATGCTACCTATGATAGGGATATATTGAGAGGTTTTAGGGATGATATGTTAAATATGTGTTCTTGATAATATCATTGTGGTATTGTGATATGTTTCTTTTGGGTTGTTGACATATTTTGTTTAGCAAATTGTTCTAGGAGCAATGGTATGACTACATTTAGTCTTAGATATGAATACAAATTTTAAATTTCCCTCTAACTTCATCCCATGGAAGTGTTAAGAATATATGATGTTGGAAGACCATGATCTTTGGTATTCTATGGAGATGGTATAGACTACCAATAATGTGTTGTTAGTAGAACATAAAAATAATATGGCCAAGAATTAGGGGTAACACCCCTAATTATAGGGATTCAAACAAAACTTTTCATTAAAACTATGCTTTTTGTAGATGATTTGCAGAGAAAAATGTCATCACCTTTCCATATGGAACAAAATGGATCCCGAAGAATGACCATTTGTACTATATATGCTTATTCAAGTTGAGGAAATGCTCATAGAAAGAGTGAATCCAATAATGCAAGTAACTCACACAAGTGGTGGACAATACAAATATAGTATTCACACTATCAATTTCCCATAGGATATGAGTACAATTTTCAATTACTTGCCTCACCAAATTTAGGACTTGGACATCTTGCTTGTGAGAAGGAACAACTACTACCAAATATATTATGATTTTTTTTTTAGTAGATATCATGTTATGGAAAGTTTGAAGTATAAGTAAGAACATGATTCTTATTATAAGGATGTCCAACTAACCTAATCACAATTTCTTATTTTCCTATTGAACTTACAAACATACTTCTGTGATTCACCTTGTCACAAGTAATATTAAAGAACCACAAAATAGCCACATATAACTTCAAGAGGGATAGAATGCCTCTATTAACCCACAAGACTAGAAACCATTATATTTTGTAGACATGCTCCCAAATGCATGTAGAGAGGTAGAATAAATAAGGATCTACTTGCAATCTATAGATTGCATATCCACTAATTCCATTGATTGACCACTTGTTGGTTTGTCACCAATATTCAATGAATACAACCCAAAAAGACTCTTTTCTATGGTATTCTAATGCAATATTTGGAAGAAATTGATATATTTAGATCATAGTTAGTTATTTAGAAATCATTCAGGAAGGCCATTTCTAGAAAATATGTAGACAAACTTCAAGTTGGGGCCAAATAAGATATGCTTATATAATAAACAACTTATGTATGGGTGTTTTTTGTCTTTGATATGTACTAATATTGGTGTACATGCATCTTGATTCCTAATGCAATATATCATGCATTTTCAAAAATTAAATTTCAAATTTTTGGTTAGAGTAAAAATCTTGGATCCTTGCCTTGGATGCCCTTATGTCCACCATTAATTAATGATTTCATTGATATTTGGATGTGATATCCACATATTTTCAAACTTAAAGAGGTTGTTTGTAACCCATTTTGAGTAGTATATAATGATTTCAATAATTCTTCATATTCTAGCTTTTCTTTTTGAGGTTGCTCGAGGTGGTTTCGGGCTCTAATTCCTTTTGTCTACCTTTCCATCCATGGGAAAATAGTGTAGAATGTGAGGTTTCAGAGTAGGTATATTCTACCACCTTCTTACAGTGCCTTAAACTCTTTCTCATGCATTTAAGATCTATTTTTATGAATATTGGCAAGAGTGCACCATTGAGACCACTTTGAGATCAAATGCTAATGGAATAATCAAACAACTAACATAAAAAATTACCAAACAATAGGTGATTGAATTTTGTTTTGTTTTCCTCCAAGATTATAGTTGATATGGTGGAATTGATAGTAGATTTAGTGCCTCTAGCTTGAGAGAGAGAAGCATATGTTAGCCCTGTAGTCTAGAGTGTTATGAGCCAGGGGAATTTTATGAGTGAAAAGAAGAGGAAAATTGTGAAGGGTTACATTGGGCCTCTCTTGCCAACCATTAATCATGAAATTATTGAATCCAATAGGATAGCTAAGTAGGGGGGGTTATGTAGATATTCACAAGTGAAAGTAGGAGAATTGAATGCAACCAAAGAGAAACCCAATATTGAAATAACATAGTGACAAGTGTACAATACACTATAGAGAGAGAAAAATACCCAATCACAAATTCTCCACATAAGAGATGCACAAATTCTCATAAAATAATGAAATTCCAATCACAAAATAATTTCAAAGATATATGTGCCTTTAGGAATAAATCTCTTAAGAGAGATCAAGAATATCACAAGATGATGATGTACAAATGAGAGTTGTGGTGTATTTATACACAACTCAAGTAGGTTGCTACCCCTATGAGGGGTTGCTGAGCCTACATGTACAAGTTTGACTAGGTTGGCCTTAACCAATCCATAGTATTAGAATGAATGATAATAATTGATCAAAGGATGGTATTAGCCATGATCACAAATACATTAATGATAAATATGAGTGTGTCATGGCCACATGTGAATATTACACCCATAATTATAACACCTCTTCTTAATTTGAACCGGGGCCATAGAGGGAAATCATTATGTCACAAGATTTGTATTCCCTCCTCAATGCAGAACAAGGGTATCAACCCCATGAACTCCACATGGATCCCTAAAAAATCCATCACATTCCTCAACAATATAAATCATTCTCTAGAGTGACTTGAGGGAAATATGTTGGTATTTTGTAGGAATGTCAACCACCTAAGTAATAATAATTTGAGGTGGAGATGGAAAATTCCCTTGATAACGCTTGGGACCAACAAGAAACTTAGTTGCACAAAAAATGGTGGAGATAGCCAACTTAGGTAGAGGATTTGGGTGAGACAGAGGGAGAGTAACTAGTAGATGGGCCTCCCAAGAAGTCATCATAATCATCACCATCATGGTCATCATCATTGATTTTCTCATTGGATGGAGGATTGAAAGGAGCATTATAATAATACATGATGATTGGTATGAGGCTAGATGAATCATCGATCTCATTAGCCCTAGTTATTTTTCCAGACATTGTAGATGGAGTGCTCGAAGGAGCTTGCTAAGAAGTAGGAAAATCACACTATGAAGGTGAGATATCCATGAACACATGGAATGAATCATACAAAGTAAGACATGCATCATAATATGAGGAGGCACAATCCATGAAAGCACAATGAGAATCACTTGAAAGGAGTATTCAGAGAGATCCTAGTAGACTGTGAGTAGGAACTCATCAAAGGGTGCCTCTCTATATTCACCCACCCTATGAGTTGTGGGATCATAAAGGAAATAACCATGGAATTTTTTGTTGCAGTGAATCATAGCATTGTAATATGAGTTTGGAGATGTTGATGTTTTTCGCCTTCGTTAGGAGCATCAGTCCATGCACTAGATCCAAAAATTCTTAAATTTGAAATAGATCGAAGGTTTGTCACCATACCATTTTTCATAGGGAGTTATGCATGTGACAACACGAGTATGCGTTTTATTGATGATATGAACTATGCAAACAATTCCCTCTCCCTAGAATGTAAGCTTCATTTTCTTGGAGTGAAGCATACAATGAGCCATCTCCATAATAGCCTTATTCTTATGTTCTATTACATTTTGTTGTGGACTGTAAGGAATATTTATTTGGTAAGATATTCCTTGAATTATGAGAAATGAGTGGAAATAATTGCTAATATATTCACTTCCACCATCAATCTTGAGACAATAGATCTTCTAGATGCTTTGATTTTACACAAGAGTTAGAATTCCCTAAAATCTCCAAACACCTAATCTTTATATTTAATGGAGTATACCCAAATAAAGTAGGAAAAATCATCAATTAATGTGAGGAAATACTTTCCTCCCCTATTATAAGGTGTAGCCACAGGCCCATGAATATCACTATGAATCAACAGAATGGGTTGAGAAGCTTCCCTCACTTTGTCTTTAGGAAATGACTCTTGATTATGATTCCTCAATACACACCCATCACAAACACCATTGGATGGTTCAATCCATGGAATTTCATCAACCATATGTATTCAACTCATGTGTCACAAAGATCCATATTTGGTGGGATTGACATGTTGATTTTATAACATTCTGGTGTCATTGACATTGGCTACCATAGCAACACACTAGTTTCTCTTTGAGGAAAGATTCTTTCCCACTATGCACATATGACCAAATTCATCACAATATCCTGAGGCAACCACCTCAAAACTATCAATCATGTCCTTTACAACACATTGATCTACATAGAAAATTTTAGGGGCAGAATTTCGCCCATGGGAGAAAATAGAAGGATTAAAATTTTGGCTGGGAGAATTTTTTCCATAGAGGGGCTTGAGAGGTTTCATTATACATAGCCCCAAATTTATTTAAAACTATTTACCTCTAAAACCCTTCTCCCATGGGTATTTGGGAGAGGAGAGCAAAGAAATGGATTTCTCCTTCTAAAATTCGAACCATATATTTCCATTCGCCCCCATTTTTTGTTATTGGCAATTATTGGGAGGTATTTTTCCCAATTTCCTATTAATGACCATTATCCAAAGGTATTTCACCCCAATTTTCTATTTTTGGTAATTAAATCATAAAGATCAGATGCTGGTGTAGATAAATATCGAGACCTAGCTTCAACAACAGAGTCCCTATACACAAGAGATAAGCTTATAACATCTTTTGCATTTCAAAAGTGTTTGAGAATAAATATAATATGTCGATCTTCCTGTTTCAAATATAGATGAAATCCATTAGATTGTGATCAAGATCCACCTTGCTCAGATACAGATAAAATTGTCAAACCAATTGAAGTGGAGTGGATCTATTTTCACATGTTCCCAGAAGACCAGTTCCAACATAAGCTGGTGTTACCAAAAGAGAGAAAGTGGTGGCATGCTAATTTTCATAAAATCTGTCTAGAGTCAGAGGTTTTTTGCCCCAATTTTCTATTAATGGTAGGGTTCTTATATTTAAGACCAATTCTTTTCACTTTTTATAATGAACTTGGCCTTATTTGGGGTGGTACTGATTAATTTTTTAGTAATACATACAAATGCTTCAAGGGAATTAGCTAGATGGTAGACCCTTTGCTTTAAGTTGTCTATGGAAGATGGAAAACCATTTTCTATGAATTGCATGTCATGCATGATGGAATTTCCTTTAGTCACCTTAGGTGCTGGGCCTAATGCCATATTGTCCATGTCTACATTTTAAAGATTTAAATCCATGAAACTAACAATTGATATTTACCCAATAGCCAAGTATAAAATTTCTGATGCAGTTTGATGACTGGAATATTCACTTATTTGCATGCTCTCTGCTTCAGTTAAGAGATCAAATTGAATGTGGATACCATTCTTCTCTATTTGGATACCTGATAGCTGCTCTGACATAGACTGTTGACAATGTGCACAATCTCAAAAGAAAGTTGAACCTATCTAGACTCTCCAAAATATGGTTCACGATACAAGCTTCTTCACCAAACCCAACAATAGAAACCATCAAATCCTTATGAATTCAAGGTGTAAAATCAATCTCATGGAAATAAATAGTTCTTCTCTTCTTGCAAAACTTGCAATAATGTGAAATACAATTAAAGTTATTGTTAGAGTCATGGAAAAACTTTTGAGAATTAAGATGAAAATATGCTATTTTAAAGGAATGAATTGTTTCTACCCACTTATTTCAAACATCAATAAATCAAGAGTAGTATCTATAACAATACATGGGAAAACCTAAAAACTACATTATAGCAAGATTAGAGATTGGGATTACATCTACCAGTGGGAAAGACAAACTCCTATTGACCTATAGGTTGTGGGAAATGGAGATATTTTTTCATAGATAGACTGGAATGAATATCTAAAGAATGGGTCAAAAATTTCAACCTACATGGTTGCTTAAGGAGATTTAATCAAACCATGGTAGATTAATAAAGGAACTGGTGCTTTTTATGGGCCCAATATAGAAACCATTGTTTGGATGCTTTGAAAATGAGACTTTAGTGTTCAAAAATTCATCTTGATTTTCAGCTTTCCATTCAATTTTATTTATATTACTCTATTGAATATGAAGAAACAAGGGAAATGCATGTCATGATACACTAGACCATATTTGGTTCTGTAAAACACTTGATTGCAATACTCCAAAAGAATTATGCAGGGACATGGAGTTTTTGGCTCAGTCCTGGGAAGGTTTAAATATTCAAACGTAGGTTTGGAAGGCACAACTATCACACTACAACTATATCTTAGTTATTGATGAAGAGGAAGCACACAATGGACAGAGTTGAAAAGAAAAGAGAATGAAAATGAATTTAAACCAAATTTGAAAGAGCTTGATGGATTTGTTTCTATACCTTTAAGCTATGTTGGATGAGGTGATATAACATCAAGGATATGTCTTAATATGGTTTTCTCAATCATAGATGAAACTGGGGATATTTGTAATACATGTCAAAATCCCATTCATTGTGGATGCATTTCTCCTATCTATTATTGACACATCTTAATTGCTATAGGTGTTGAATGCATTGATTATTTCAAGGAGTGAATGTAATCCCAAGATGTTTGAAAAGAATGTGGATGGTGTCAATGCACAATACTCATAAAATAATATAGACTCATCTAGGGTTACTCCAATAGAACAAGAAGGATTTCTATTGAGATTGGATTCTCCCCCAGAAAATTATTATTGTTCAATCTGTCGTAACAATTTTGACTTTCCTTGTAAGGAAAATTGTTCTTATTAGTTTCATGGAGATTTTATACTTCTTGTTTGGTATCACAAATTTTCTCTACAACAATGCAAGTGCCCAATTTGTCAGTGACAAATAAATATCTTAATACCATACTATGGTGACATGATGAGCCTTAGGTGGATTATGTGGATCATGTTCTTTAGTTGGACATTTTCTTTCAACTATGGCAGAGGAGAAACAAATAAGTTTCACAAATCCCCATCATGATTGCGTTAAGCATTGCATTGGGAAATCCAAGAAAATGAGGAAATAATCTTTGGTATGAAAAATGAGGAGCTCATTGGCAATGATAAAGGGACAGAATAGAGAATAAACAATTACAATCAATATCGAGAACGCCTTCCAGGTAGAGAAAATATGGAGAAGTTGTGGAGATGTGAAGCACATATTAAATACATTCACATGTTGCCTCAACAATGTGTATTTACAATCCACACCCAACATTGATTACCCAATGGTCTGTCACCATTGAAGCAAGGGAGGATGATTATTGTTGAGGGGTTGGAAATCCTTTAACTCAACAGTAGGAACCAAACACACTTAAGAGGCCCAATTAGACTCGTAAGCATTTGATGAGTAGAATGGTTTTCCAGATCTTTGATCCAACCAATTTATCAATGGGATTTATAGGTAACTAACAAGTGTATCTTTCTATGAAAAGTTTCTCCTTCAGTTTAAGAAATTCTCTTTTTGTAGTTTTATACTTTTAAATAATCTAGGTAAGATAAAGATGATGGCATAAGCTAACTGATAAAGGGAAATTACTAAATACTGAAGAATGTTGAGCTTAGGATAACTCGTATACCTCAACGTGCAAACAACAATAATACAACCTATTCCAAGCTTAGAAATCATACTTTTACTTGTGGACATTCATCATTGATTGAGATAACAATTGTAGAAAGGAAAACAAATATGTAACAAAGATGAGTGTAAGAAAATTAGTTCTCTTATCTCTACTATCAATCACATATCAACACATCGATTTCTTTTCATCATCTAGAACAAAAGAACTGTTACCATATTGAAAGATAACTTAACAATAGATACACCAACTCTTACTCAATACAACACCACTATCAAACTCGAAGATAGAAACAATCCCTCCTCGATCCAATCAAGTTGACGCTTTAGATGAAAAAAATTGTCTTTGGTTCTAAACAAAACTTCTTAATTAAAGATGCACATAAATAATTCTTTTAAAATTCTAAAAAAAAAGGTCTTTCCCAAAACCATCGACCTTTTGCATGAGGTTGATCTCCTTATTTATAAAGAATCACTAAGCTAAAAATAACTGCTAAAAGTTGTGTTAAGTAAAACAAAAATGACACGTGGCAGACTTGATCTCCTCATTCTATTGAGATCATATGATTTCTTATTGTAGTGGATGATTTCTCTCATACTCCCCCAACTTGAAGAAAAGGTCTTCACATGTGTTTGCATAGGGAAACTTATACTGATCCATTGGTGCAGAGAAGAATTCATTTGTCTCCACTGCTCATTCTATATACCTGATGAGCTTGAAACTTAAGCACTATAGAACTGTGAGGTATTTGATTGGGTGTTCGACAAACTTCTTTGTTGGACCTGGAGTCATACTTGAAATATGTGAGATCTCTGCCTCCCATGGTGAGTCCTGCTCTGCATGCCATTTGACTATGTCATAAAAATCTACGAACTTTTCTGGTGGGATGAACTCTGGTAGGTAAATCGTTTCCATCTCCCAATTGACCTTCTCCCAAATTTTCTCGCACTCTCCCCACATTTCCTGTATCTTCTTCTGAGCTTCCTAGACCATGCTCACCCAGTATTCAACCGCCTTCCTGATTCGGGCTATTCTTCTATCCATCAGTACTCAAATGTCATTCTCTTCTGAGTCTCGACCTTTATGTACCACAATGATATATTCAATCCTCTCTAAAGATTGATGCCATACCATATCTGCACATATTTACAAGTTGTCAGCCCCATGCGAGCATGCTCTTGAAAATCAGCTATGCATGTGGTAAAGAGATTTATTTCTCTTGTGAATTGTGAATATGTTTCTATGAACTCACTCCTCAGGAATACTACTTCATGCATCAAATCCTAATAATACTTCACTAGATGGCATAGATGATCAAGCTCCTTCTTTGTAGTTGCTAATTCCTTTTCATCCATTTTTTCTCTGTCTAGCATTGCATCAGTTATAGCCATTCCCACCCCGATCAACTCAGTTGTCTTAGAATTTTCTATGTTGAGAAGTGTTTCTTATGTGGCGATGAGGAGTGTGCTATCGAGCATGAGCCTCCTTTTCATGGTCGTCCTTCTCATCACAAATTTCCTCTTTCTATCATAAGTGTCCACTTGTATATCAACAACCTCGTCCATTGGCTCAAGAATCTATTGATCTCCCCAGGTCAGAGTGTTGCCTAAGATTCCTGTTGTATATATATTCTCTATGAACGACTCTTATAGTTCTTTAGTAGGGGGAAATTCTATATGTCCTAGTGACTCACCCTCCTGCTGGGGTTTGTTGGCTGGTGGAGTCTCAGATTTAGATGGGGAGAGGGGAAAATGATTAGAATTTACTTCAGGATCGACTATTGAGATTTTGATTTTAGATCACTGCATTTCTTCTTCTTGTTCACCAGAGCCCAAGTTACTCCTCCTTGGAGTTTCCCTTCTTAGGCCAAATTTTCGATTGGTCGAGAAATTCAGTGTCTAGAATGATTCAAGACTTGTCTTTACCTTCTTAGGGAATTGAGGTCAAAGCTTCGGGAGTTAGAGAAGATGTTTCCCTTGGTTCTCCCTCCTTCGTGATTGGTACTGGGGTTATGAAAGAAACCCCTGAGCTTTCCTCATCGTCATATATGGTAATTAGTTCTATGAGGACATTGGGCACATCTATCCCACTTGATATTCTTGTTCCCCCCAGCTGCGCTGTAGCAACAACCGACGAACTTTTCTATTGTGACATAATGCTTGGGTTTTTTGGATGAGCGATCTCCTCTAGTGGAGTTTTCTATGAGTCATTTAGCTCTTCTTTGAGATTGATTGTGTGGAACGGGATGACCCTTAAGGGGTTTATCAAAGGGTTCAACTGGGGGTCATTTTCTACCCTTTGGATGACTCTTTGGGCTTCTTCTAGTAACAACATCCCTCTCCTCTATGCCTTTGTGGCTTCTACTGCTCTGTTTTCTTCCCTAACCCTGAGGGCTTCTTGATCTGTTTGTTCTATTGTTTCAAGCTACTCATCCATTTTCATGGATTTAAATATCGTCATATTGGGGTTATCCTTTCTCTGGAGCACCTCGTCCCTTTCTTGAGAACCTTCTGTAAAGATTTTGTCTTCAAACTTATCATGGGAATACGCCCAACATGAAGATACTTGTGACACATGCTGGGGTACTAGGCCCTTTGGGTCATATTTGTGAAATTGGCCCGTGGGTAATCTATACTCCAACTGGCTCAAACTCTCTTGTTTTTCTTGTGCAATATCTTTTACCATGTAAAACCCTACATGAAATCCATAGGGTATGGATGCTCTCTTTTTGTCCTTTACCAGAGTGGCATTATAGCCTTTCATAATGGTTTGATAACATATTTCTCCCACAATGAGCCGGTCTGGGACATGATTGGGGAGTAAATGTGGAGCGCCAGTGGCCCTAAACACTCTGATATAGGTGGTGGATTCTTCCAACTACCAATGGCCTTATTTTGAAATAATTTTCTTGGTTGCTTCCATAAGCCTTGGGAATTATTTCTTAAAAAGAATGAAATAGAATCAAGATATAAATTCATCACATATGAGGGCATAAGATTTTTTGTACCTATTATCCCACATAATGTTGAAATAGACATGCACAGGTAGCTCTGCAACATGCCAACTCAGATTCATGCTTGAGAAGACGTTCCTTGCACAGATCATGTCCAATAAGTGTGGCACCATATGAAAGATGGCGTTTATCCATCCTTTGTCATCTGGGATTGCAATATGTTGGTGCTCAGTTGTTTTAAAACGATCACTCCCCAATTGAAGTTGATACTGGAGATTGCCATAGTGTATGCCAGGGGCATTCATGCTTCTAGAAACATGGTGCAATCCATTTCCCCGTATAATTGGTAGATCAGAGCCATGAGATAAATATATGGTTCTCTAACATTGGCCATACCGTACCAACTGTTTCTCCTATTTGTAAACTTCTTATCTTCTTTCCACCATGAGGCCATAAACTTGCTGGAGTTATGGAACTCATAAAATTTTACCACAAAATCGATATTTAATCTTTCCTCCGGGTCTCTGAGTTTGTAGTATTTGTGGACCTCTATTGGGAGAAAACCCCCAACACATCCTCCATTTTCATCATGGACCACACATTTTGTCACATCCGTGTGGTTGATTATCCACCCCAGGGTTTCAATGCAAGGCAAGACCGGGGTTCGACAGGCTACCATGTGCAGGCAGGATCGTTGAATGTTTGAGAATAGTTGGTCATCGAGTATTCTAACGTCTGAGTCACTGCGTGGTATAAAATTTAGGAAATCATCCCAGCTAATTTCGTTAAACAAATATCCCCACTGCTAGAGCACCACTTTTGATCCAGTGCTTGCGTCTGTGTCACCAAATGCAAGAGGCTAGGAAAACACCCTTTTGGTAGACGTTTGGAAAAGTGACTCCACTTTAGTGGAAATATCAAGTTGTCTAGTAGTTCCAGGCGAATATCCTTCACCGACCTCCGCTTCTTTCATTTTTGGTGCTCTTGACGAGTGCCTGGTCGTTGGCTTCCTTGGAGGAATGTTTTCTTCACAAAGAACAAAATGAGATACCAATTTTCAGAAATGATACTTAAATATAGACAATTGCGACTACTGAAATGATACAGATGATTCATACCTCCTCTTCGCACAAGCTTAACCTGGTTTAGAATTATGAAAATCGACCGTGAGCTCTTGAAACTCTTTCTCTCTCCTTCGACTACTCCAAGAATAAAGAATTGTGTACAAAATGCTGCATTTGAATTTGTCTTTACAATTTAAACATAGAGCATACTTACCTTGTCGCGTCAGTTCTTGAATTCAGGGCGTAAATGTGGTCTGCACAATCTATCACCAAGATCTAAATTATGCTCGGGATCTGACGATGCAGGAGCGGGGTACATCATAGTTCATAGGAGGTTTCAAACTCCTATTATTTTTTCGGCGTACGGGATAGTAACGTGTGTTGATCAAAGCATTAATTGGCCTATTAAATAACAAAATCTGATCTTATTTTTCACTGAAGGTGTCCCATCATATTGTCGATGTCCTATGAGTCCGTTGGTTTAAACAAATTTATCAGTGTCAGTGATTTTCTTGGATTGGTGCCTTAAATTCCAGTCATAATTCATATGGCCAATGGATGGAACTCTTCTGGGGTTCCCAAGACGAGTTTGTCTATCATAAGGTAACCAATATCCCTATCATTGTGATAGAGGAAGAGTAGAAAATACCCAATTTAAGGCACGATTAGTCATTATTCACTGGAATGGCCATAGTTTCGTCAGGTTGCTCAACTCTGAGTGGCTTGCCGCAATAGTTTTGAAGCGGCGATATATACTCAATTCGAAAGGTGATAAGTTTCAAGGAATTTGAAGGATAAGGGAAGAAATCGCATGGAAGGAGAGATATTTTACACAAGATCCCACTCGCATAAATAAAGGTCGGAATCTAAACCAAATATTTTTAAGACCTCTGTGACCCCATTTTTACCCAGGTGTTTGTTGTTTTGAACTTCCATATCAATAACTAAACAAGGTATAACTCAGTCTACAAGAAAATTTCTATTAAGGGTGGAAATACAAATTTCTTTAAAAACAAGTCGCAGAGATGGAATAAGAATCTCAGGCCTTAAATGACAAGTACGAGAAGTTGTGCTACAGGAAAATGGCATACAGTTCATTTAAAACTGATATAGAAAGTAGGGAGGTGCTTTAGGAAAAAGGACTTACATTCCACTTAAAACTCATCCGAAAAAGATTCTCACTAAATGCTACAACTAAAATACCTCTAAGCTAGATTAGAATTCATCTAAACAACAAGTAAAACTACTATCCAAAACTCAACACAACTTTCGTCATCGTTAGGATTCATATACATAAATTTAAACCAAAATTTTCTTTTATTCTTAAACAAACAAACATGTTGGCATACCTGTAATCGACGATGAATAACCTGAAGTCGCTATCCCACACTTGCACTCCATCCAAGTCCTTCTTACGCTTTGTCCAAATCCCACTTGTCGGCTGATGAGACCTCACTGGTACCTCCCAGCCAACACTAGGGGTACTCTTCTTCCCCCTAAGCCCCCTGAGCTACAAAGGGGCCACACACACAATACCAGAGAATGCCTGCTTCCAGCTCTCCTCGCAAGTTCGAGCTACAACTCATTACTTGAGCTGGGTATCCCAACTCCCATAAGAGAAACTCGGTCAAGATAAAATTCAGCAGCGTAATGTTACGCAAGCCAGATGTGATCCATACTCCTCCTCTACCATCCTTTTTATAGAGTTTTCAAGTGATTAGTTTCCCAAACCCTCATTATATGCATTTTTCAATTATATAATTATGAAAAACCTCCCTCGTACACATGTCACTCGATCCCTTAGTTGTACCAGAAAAACAAATTATTAATTAATTAAATTTACCTATTTCCCTCACCCAACTAAAAGTGTTCCTAAAAACGCTCCTCGATGTCCTAATATTCCCTTACAACTATTAAATGACTTATGCTTTACTTAAGTCCTAGTTGAGTTCATAAATAGAAAGTTCCAAAGGCTAGATTCCTTACTAAGTTGGACATTCCCTTTTTTCTTTAAGTTTCCCCTTTTCTTTAAGTTTCCCTTTCTCTTTAAGTTTCCCCCTTTTTATTTTTAACTAAAATCAAATTTAGCGAGTGTATACAAAAACAACCATTTACCCTTTTAATAAATTTAATCCTCCATTATAATTTTTACTTTAATAATTAAAGTTTGAATTTCTTACCCCCCTTCTTGTTACATGCCTATTTAGTTTTTCCTTGTCCACATGTTCTACTTAGACCTAGGTTTTAATTTCACTAGGCTAGGCGACAATTTTAAGGGAAATTTTAGTTATTAAACTTTACTCATACCCTCATCTATTTTAAGGCCAACCAAGTCCTAAGGAGGAATAGTTTTCTAGGAACTAGGTTTATTAACTTACCACAGTTAAAATCATGACGTGCCCTTCAGAATGCATTACGTGCTCAAAGGGTGCCACTCACCTCTTTCTGTTTTATTTGTGTGACATGCCCTTCAAGATGCACTACATGCTCCAAGGGTGCCACTTGCCTCTTGACTGAATTTGGTAGACATCAAACCCCTAGAGTTAATATTCCGTCAGGTGATCGTGTGGGAGACTAAAGGCCTCTAAGGAACAAGGACCCTGCCTTATTGTGCACCCCTTAGAATCATATTGAGTGAATGTCACAGTCTTCCCTCACGACATCATGGGTCTTCTCGAACTACGTAATCGTTAACCTACAGTTTGATCCACGACGTGAGTGCTAGTAGGTTGTGGCAGGGTTGCTACCAAACCTCTCCCTCAATGTCTCTGGTTGTCGTGCGTGACCCCTTTACTCCAAATGTGAGTCTAGTTGGCAAGCTATTGTCAACCTGCATCCATCAACGAATCATGTCAGGAATAAATATCAACATCATAATATCTAATCATATGTACATATGTCACATCAACAACATTAAAACCCTAAAAATCCACTCCCTGACTCGATCCAGAGTCCATAGAGTTTCATCGATGCCTCGACATCCTCAAACGTCCAAAGTCCTGCACACACAAGAAAAACCAGTCAATAGAACTTGTCGATGTAATTACAACAAAAATAGCATATCATCAAATCCACAATATCTCATAATCATAATCAAAACAACCAATCGTATAAAGAATCGGATCACTTGCACGCAAGTGTCCTCAAAGAATAATTCTGCTTTGTGCGCTCAAGAGAGGGATGTTACATTATTGGAATATAACGAAGAACCTTATGAGGCACCTTTTTTGTTACTCGGTCGGTTCGATATCTACTAATTTGACATTTTGGGCATTCTTCTTTTGATGCATGTTCTCCATAATATATAATATGATCATGGGGACATGCATGGATAGCTTGATACTCCATTCCAATATATTTCATAATGGCATGTAAATTTTGGTATGTGGGACATAAAACATTTGATGGTGGTAACAAAAATTCACCTAAAAATATACAACATAAAAAATCAATACTAATTAATGTAAAGAATATAGATTGTACATATTGCATCCAAATTTTATAGATGATCAACTAACAATAAAAATAGTGGAAAAAATAAAACCTTTATCATCATAACCTTTAAGTTCACCAACAACAATATAGAAAAGACAAGATTTTCTTTGGAGCCTTCATAAAGAGGTTGACTTTCCTTCTCAATTATAGGTATATAAAAAACACCATCAAGATGGTCATCATCATCATCCATTCCAACATTATTAAATGTCTCCTAGACCAATATATTTGCCCCATGTTCTTCATTTGTGTTATTAGCATCATCATCTTCTTCCATAGGATCATTAACTTGATCTTCAATATTCGCTCCATGTTCCTAAATAGGCGCATGTACAACCACATCTTCCTCCACATGCAATGCCCTGGGGTGTTGTTCCTTTATAATTATAAACAATCAAGTAATATTATTGTATATAAAAAAGATTAAAAAAATACAAAAATTTACAAATATAATATAGGAAAATAAAGACAACAAAGATAAATACAAAAACATCTTAGGTGAGAGCGAGAAACAAAGACAACAAATCAATGATGAAGCTTGTGCAATTTAACAAGATGTCTATGAATATGTTGAAAACATATAGGAAAAATGTTACATCCTCTTTACATGTAGAAAGAGAGACACTTTGTGAGATATATATACAATCATCATTATGTAATATTCTTATCTTATATCCCCCCTCAACCCTGTACCTTCAAGATGCCAGAACAAGAACA
Organism: Picea engelmannii; assembly: GCA_009831015.1. Lineage (NCBI taxonomy): Eukaryota > Viridiplantae > Streptophyta > Pinopsida > Pinales > Pinaceae > Picea > Picea engelmannii. Next base: position 236,603 of record ML781383.1, on the reverse strand, counting down.
TGAAATCTCCATATTTACTTTACTATCCTCTTCATAAAAAATATGATATTCAACTAGTGTGGAAAATCCACTTTCCATTAGTGATTTTTGTTTTTAAAAAAATGAAGACATTACTAGGAACTGGAAATGATCTTCAAAACTTTAAAAAAATAATTAGAAACTTTGCAAAATACTTCTCAAACAGAGCGTCGGTACCAATATTAAAAGAGGAATTAGAAACTCGGAAAATACTTCTCAAACAAAGTGTCGGTACTTGTCAACACAACCAATATTAACTCCCATATTGAATAGTAGCACATTGTGAATCATATTCATATATATAGTCACAACAAGAAAAAACAACCTATTCTTATTTCTCCTTCATCATTATGTAATATTCTTATATATCCCCCCTCAACCCTGACAAAATATAAACCGCCCTTATCTATCCCCCTCAACCATGTACCTTCAAGGTGCTAGAAAAAGAACATGGAATATACATATTTCCTTTATTGTCCTCTTCTTGACAAATATGATACTCAACTAGTGTGGAATTTCCACTTTCCATTAGTGATTTAAAAAAAAAATGACGATGTTACTAGAAACTGGAATTGATCTTCAAAACTTTTAAAAATGAAATAATTACCAATATCAAAAAAAGAATTAGCAACTCTACAAATAATTCTCAAACAGAGCGTCGATACCAATATCAAAAGAGGAATTATCAAATCTGCAAATATTTCTCAAACAAAACCCTATGCAAGTAAAACAATAAAAATAAACCTATGATAATTTTTCAATTAAGCTCTAAGACCAAATTGAATGAAGGAAAAAATAATTATGAATGCATTTCTAATTCAGAATGTTAGTGGAGGATAATAATGATAAAAATAATATATATGTTGTAATGTTGATTAATACAAAAATAAACAAATAAAAAGTCATGAAACTTGATAGCACAATTCACATATGGAATCTCCTTTTTGTTGGGACCAATTCTCGATGCATTTCATGTCATGAGCATACTATGGAGCGAAAAAAAAAAGTGTTTTGGATCAACAAGTTAAAGATAAAATACATACTTGACACCCATAAACCATTCATTCAGAAAATATGACAAAATATAAACCACCCTTATCTATCCCCCTCAACCCTGTACCTTCAAGGTGCCAGAACATGAACATGGAATCTCCATATTTCCTTTACTTTCATCTTCCTAACAAATACAAAATTCATATAGTGTGGCATCTTCACTTTCCATTCATGATTTTTTTTTAAAAACCCCTAAACCAACCTAACTCCTTAATCCCTAACCCTAAACCTCTAACCCCTACTCCATAAAACTTGATTAACCTCTAAACCTCCTAGGACCTAAACCCTCTAAACCTACCTTAACCCATAACCCCTTAACCATTAAGCCCTAATATGTCCTTATTAACCCTTGAATCACTAAAATATTAACCCCTTACACCCTATACCCCTAAACCCTAAACCCCTTAACCACTAAACCATACCCTAATCCTTAATTAGAATCTACATCTTATGTCTAATTATTCTCTTCTCAACTTACTCTCAATTTGTTCATGTGGACATAGTATATATCCATAAAGAAAAAAAAATACATTATTTTTATTCTACATTTAACATATAAAATTTTACAAAAACAATCTGCAATATAAAGACATATAATCAATAAATTACCAAGGGACGATATCCATGCCCACCTTCAAGGTTTCTATACTCATTATAATGTTTTTTAGTTGTTTTTATTAAAAGTCTCCTTCTATTATATCCCCTACATTTTTTACAACAGAAATAACATTTTCGATCACGCAAAGCCTCGACCAATGCAGATCTCAAGTCTTAGCCTTGTCCTCCTGGAGGAATGTTGTGTGAAATTTTTCCTTACCAAACTTTCAATGATGATTATCTTAAAAAACCAGCCTTAGTAGTTTAACTATTTGTAATGCAATTAACAATATAATTTTTTTTTTTGTATTTTGACCTAAAAATATCCCTTGTAACCTATGCAAACCATCACTAGTATAGAAACAACGTTGAACAACTTTTTAAATTATATATTGCACTTTCATCAGACTTCCGATGGATGTTGACTAGAGAGACATTGCTTAACATACAAAATATTGACTTTGTCAAACGTCGGTACATACATCATTAACCTAGTCAACTGTCAAATATCTGATGATAGTTTATTTGGTCAACCGTTGGATATTCGATGATAGTCTCTTTCATTGGATAGTCGACGAATTTCGGGGATTTAAAAAACAAAATACAAAAAATGCAAGTAAAATCCAACAGTACATGCGATTTTATCTGTATTGTCGGAGTATGACGTCGATTTTTCCTCTGATATGTAGTAGTGTCTCAAGGAAGAATTGATCAAGAGAAATGAAGGTTCTGAAGAATTCAAGCAGGTTATCATAAATCTAAAACCTTAGCTGGAATAATCCAAAGTGATTGAAGAAACTCTCAAGGATCATTTGAAATAAAAACAATATTTGGACGAAAAAATTGTATCACAAAGAAAGGAAGCAGAGAAGAGAAAATAAATCTTGACAAGTCATCTTTAGAATAAATATGCGGAATTAAACAAGATTGAAGCATAATTTAGTCAACAAAAAGGAATACTTGAAGAAGAGATCATCTCCTTGAACACCCAACTTGGAGAAACAAAGATAACACAAGAAGTTATGAAGATCTAGATGATAAAGAAGGAAGAATATTGTGAGGAGCTTGAATAAGAAGTTGTTACAATAAGGGTTGAAGTTGAAAATATCAACAAGAACTTGCAGAGATCTCAAGTAATGGAAGATATCATTTGTTGTCGAAGGTCACCATTCAATAAAATAGGTATTGGATACACTAGTAAGACCTCATGTAAAGAAGATGAAAATAACAATCCCAACAAGAAATTCAGAAAGAGTGGAAACTTCACACAACCAGTAATGAAATTTGAAGAGAAGAGTTCCCGGTTGTTGGAAAAGAAGAATGAATAGAAGGATAAGAATTATGAAGACATTCTCAAAGGAAGGAACCATGGACAACAAGAGTTAAATAGGAATGGATGCAAAAGAGATGTATTTCAAATAATACCTTCTACCTCTAGGTATCAAAGAAGCTTCAATTATTGTGAAGGAAACAACAAAAGAGAAGATTGTGATCATCCAAGGCATGAATTCAAAAGAACTAAATCAAAAGGAAGATCATTCACTCCCAGATATCAAATATTCTTTTATGGTTATTGGTTTACTTATAATAACTTTGGACATAAAGTTGTAGATTGTAGAGCTTATGGAAGAAATGTTAAATAAAGAAATATTTAAGTGCCCCCCTACAACATTGAATGTTACAAATGCCACAGCTATGGACACATAACTCGTGATTGTAGAAGCATGATGGATACCTCCCTCATGAACAATAAGGTTTGGAGAAGAAAGCTAGAACAAAAAGAGCAAGTGAATGAAGAACATGTGAATAAAGAGTAGGTGAATGAAGTACTCCCAAAAATCATACTCTTAGGATTCAGAGTAGTGTGAAATAATGATGAATCTATAGGTAAATAAGAATATGTCAATGATGACTTTGAATCATAGTGGATTCATCCATTTCTCTAGGCCATCCAGTTTGGGGACTCCCAGTAAATATGAATTTTGAAGAGAGGGAGTCTAGGCAACAACTATTGCATATCACATAACTATATTTCATGCATTATGAAGTGTTTTTTGTATATTTTGGGAAGATATATTATGAATGACAGAGTGGTTTATTAAGAAGTAGTTTTTCAAGAACACATCTCCGTGCAGGTATGAAAAAGTCAATTGGAAGTTATGAAGAATATCATTGACACTTTTGAGGCAAATATTCATGATTGTATGGAAGATTTCAAGCAAGTATTTAGGAAGGGACATATTCAGTACATATTGTTTTTTTTTGACAGTAACGTATAGAGGATTTATATTAGAGGTGGCAAAGCCACAAATCTGTTACAGATGGCAGGGCTATACAGAGCCTCTGCCTGCAAAACTTGATTACAATACTGAAATTTCTAGAGTGCCATGACTCCCAAACTCAAACAGAAACCTGGACTAAAATTATTTAGAGCCCTAGCTTCTATACAAAATGCTAGGTTGCTGAGGACCACTTCAGACTTGTGCGTCTCTACTGTGAAGAAAAGCTACTTCTCAGAGTTTTCGCCCCATTCTAGGTTCATCTTGGACAGTTTGTCCTCCAGTTCCCCAATTCTGTCAGCGAATCTCTCTTGGGGATTTTTCAGTTCTTGCTGGAGTTTATCTAACTCCTCTGTGAAGCCGATTTTGACAAATGAGAGGTCCTGCTCCAACTGTTCCATGCGTCTCCCAGCTTCTGAATCGAGATTCTCGAGGAAGTCTAGCTGAAACTGAAGCATGTTCTTCAACTTCTCCAGTTTGTCGTCCAACTGCTTGAGGCGTTCTTCTACCGTGAGGGGGCGACTGGAGCTCGCTGCCATTTTCTCTGCTTCTGAAACACTCCTTCTGCTCTTGGCGTGCATAAACTGGAACTGCTCGTAAGCTTGGGGTGAGGTCGAATTTATGCTTGAGCGATCTCCTGTAATCATATTTCCTGCAGTGCAGTCCCCGAGGGGTATGGGCGCGGGGTCKTTTTTGTCCCTTGGCAGAAGTGAAGATCGATTGAGCGCCTGCTGAAGGATTCCCTCAAACGTGCGAATCTGCAAGAGTCCTGGCGCGGTCCCTTCGTGTCCTGTCTGTGCTCCCAAATTTGAATGAAAGCTGTGCATGGAGGAAAATCACGGGAGGTCCACCATGGACGGGATTTCATTGGCCAGAGTATTTCCTATAGCCAGCTCCACTCCTCGATTGGCTTCTATATCTGCATATTGGTTTAGCGCCCTGAGGACGTGAAAGATTTGAAACGAGTGCAAGCCACGTAACAGCAGACGAATTCTGTCTATGAGATTGTTGAGCTTTGCGTTTTTGGTGTCTTTTGAGAGCACGATGGCTTGGATCAACAGTCTAGAGTCCCCGATGATTACTAAGTCCCAGATGCCAACGGATTGAGCATGGCACAGCCCCTGCCAAAGCGCCATTTCCTCTGCGAGGTTGTTGGAGGCTATGCCCAGGCCAATCGCATACCTCAGTAAAACTTCGGCATTTGGCTTTTCGATAATACCCCCTCCACCAGCTTGGCCTGGATTGCCTTTTGAGGCCCCGTCAAAGGAGAGAATATAGACCTTTCTTTCTCTTTTCCAGTTGACAAATTCGCCTGCTCCTGTC
>ML781383.1:197501-226825 GCA_009831015.1 Picea engelmannii | reverse complement strand
AAGATGTAGAAGCCCTTTCCAACGGCATAACAGGTCACACTGTTCTTTATTAGCGGCCTCCAGTTTCTTTGTATCCAGTTATCAGTTGTTCTTGTGGAAGGCCAAAGCCCCATGAATTGGCCTACCAGACCATGCTCTAACAGAGAGATAGCTACTTTCATTGGTTGTTCCGGAGGGAGAGTGATTACTGGAATGTCCTCAAGTCGTTTTACAAAGCTCGATGGATCTCCGAAGGTGGCCTTCTTCGAGCAGGCTGTGATCAATTTGTTAAAGGTCGCAGAGGGGGAGGGAGGGGGCATCGGCTCCCCTCCGTCCTGACTTGCCATGGACGGCCGAACCCTGCTAGCTCAACCTTCCAGCGCTCCAAAACCCTACTCGCGTTTTCTTTAGTTAAGTACATATTGTTGAAGACATGTAGAGCTTGATTTGCAGACAACTTGAGAAGAAGGAATATGTCATGATTAGTTACATCCAAGTCGAAGAATCATCAACAGAGTAAAGTGATGTATGGGTCATTATCGTGTGTAGTAGAGTCACATAAAGTTTTGTGACACATGGACATAAATGAATTCATGAGATATGTGGTAGGTATAGAATACAATACTTGAAATAAATCAGAGAAGGTACATAACTGTGGATGAAAGCATGAGCAAAGAAGGAATTGTAGAAAGGAAGATGGACTCATTTTAAAGCATATGAATCTAAAGTAAAGCATATTGATAGAGAAAAACCATCAGGAAGAGTTATACTTTCAAGAGAATATTGTTGGTTGATTATGCCATTGATGTCATTTCAGTGAAGATGACAAGTCTTGAAAAATTAAATTCAAGTAATGAAGGAATCTTAACATGAATAATTTCCATATACATCACTAGATTACAGTAACATGAAGAACCAATAGAAAAAGAGCAATGGATTAGAGGAAAGAAAGCATATATAGGAAACCCCACATTTATCTACACAATGTCTTGCAAAATAAGACAAGGGGAGAGAAATCGTCAGAGGTAGTTACCCTTAATGTCAAAGGAGAAGAGAAAGTAAAAAATAAGAAGAGAAATATAAGAGGCATGAAGACAGGGGGAGTGCATGAAGACAAAGAGAGATTGTTTAGAGAAGTTATACTATTAGTGTAGCATCCCCAACCACCAAGTGGTATATGCCACTTAAAATTTTGAACTTTGATACTAATTTAATTCATAAAAATACTCTGAAAATGCACACATTCATACAAAATAATAACAGAAATATACATGCAACTTACATGGGAAAAACCCGTGAAAATAAATACATAAATATTAACAAAACACATAAATTAACACACAATTGACACTTATATTTGATAAAAAGAATGCCAACTGCGTACATACCTTCCACGTTCCTCCCAGCCTTAGACCACACTGCTCAAAACTGTCAGCAAGAGGTCACCCCTGAGCTGGGGATTAAACTCCACCTAGGCACAGGAATCCAAACCCAGGCTAAGGTCTCCTAGACAACATAAATCTCAGACTCATGTAACAACTCAAGATAATAGCCTAAAATCCCTCATTCCCCACATGCATGTACCACCCCAAGAAGTGTGCCCCTTCTCTACTCAACAATCCTTCGAATGCCCCACTTCCCTTCCGGGGATTCAAAAACATATAAGACAGGAAGTCCCAGATCCTTGTAGCTGCAGCTTGGCACCTTGGGGATTAATTTCTAGAAATTCTCTCACCTAGAGAGAATGCTCACGGGCATGAAAATCCGCTTCTTCAATAGTCCACAGGCCTGACAACCCACCTCTTTCACTCCAAATATTATCAGGTACATGTAGAGGTACAACAAGGTATGGATGATAGCTGAGTGAGTGAAGGAATGAAGACAAAATGATAGGAAAATGAACTAATTCAAAACTATATGTATGCATGTTCCCAACTTGACACTTGTCATGTTGGGAACTACCTTAGGCCCACTTGACACCCACTTGTCCCCATCCTTAGAAATTAGGATAAAATGAATATCCATACTTTATACTTTAAGGAATATTAATATAATATTCCTTCGGGATTAATCCCCCCTAGATTAGCCCCTTTTCCTAAACTTTTATCCCCCTTCCCCTATCTAGTGGAGTTTACCCCCCCATACTCTTTTACATGATTGGTCTGCAGTAGTGTTGTTTTTTCATTAATATTTGTGTGTGATTACATATTGCAATGATGGTTCATTGGCCATTTTATCATCTCACTCTCTTGCCCAAAAACCACACAGACACTCTGGCCTTAAAATACATATACACAAAGGCAATATGGCCCAAAATGTCTTGGCTCACTAGTCTATGTTTTTATTTATATTTATATATTTATATGTACAATTGGGTTTTGGCCTAGGGGTATTACATTCCCCTCCCCCTTATTTATGCATTGTCCTCAATGTAGTATATACACATATACAATAAAAACTTCAAAATCCTTCAAAAGGATGCGGGTATTCTTCCTGCATTGCATCCTGATGCTCCCAAGTTGTATCCATTAGACCTTTACTATCCCTATGGATTGATTTTAGAGCTACTTGATCTTTCAATTCAATATGCAAACTGGTTTCACTTGAAAGTCACCTTCTTGCTCCACCTGAATCATATTCCAATCAATGACATGAATAACATCAGGTACATACTTTTTAAGCAATGATACATGGAATACATTATGAATACACATTGATTTAGGTAAGGAAAACATGTATGCTACAGGAACAATCCTCTCCAGTATTTCAAATGACCCACAAGAACGCGCTATCGACTTTGAATAATTTCCCAACATCAAGGAACTTCTTTTGGGCACTTTTACTTTCAAGAACACATGGTCACCCACTTTAAATTCCTTGTGAGTTCTTCCCTTATCAACATAAATTTTCTACCTGTCGTGGGTAGCCTTTAAATTCTGTTTTATTCTCACCATCTACTCTTCCATTTCTCCAAGTAACTCTGGTCCAATCACTACTATGTTTGTTGGGTTGTCCCAACTCATTGGTGTGTTTCACTTTCTTCCATAAAGTGCCTCAAATGGGTTCATCTTTAGAAATGATTGATACACATTTATATAATCAAACTCTATTAAATGAAAATAATCCTCCCATTTGGATGGTTTATCCATCACATAAATCCTTAACATATCTTAAATCACTTGATTTACCCTCTTTGTTTTCTCATCTAACTCTGGAAGATAGGTTGTGCTAAATTTTAGATTGGCCCCAAATCCTTTGAATAATCCTTTCCAAAAATTTGATGTAAATTTTGGATCTCTATCAGACACAATTGTCTTGGGTATACCATGTAGTCGAGCAATTTCTCTCACATAAATGTCAACAATGTTGGTTGCATTGTGAGTGAGATTTATTGGAATAAAGTGGATAACTTTAGTAAGATTATCCACCACCACCATGATGGAATCATACTTCTTGGTTGTTCTGGGCAGCTTGGTGATGAAATCCATTGTTACAACTTCCCATTTCCAGTCAGGAATAGGTAATGTATGTAGTAGACCAATTGGGTGTTTGCGCTCAGCCTTGAATTTTTGACATTCCAAACACTTGGCAATAAAAAAGCAACCTTTTTCTTCATACTTGGCCAATAATATTGGCTCTTGACAACTGCAATAGTTTTCTGGTAACAACAGTGCCTGACATAAGGTACATTATGCATTTATTTTAAAATCATATTTTTCAATTCATGAGAATTTGGCACATAAATTCTACCCTTGTACATGAGAATTTCATCCTTTTCCAGCTTATATTCTTCACTTTTCTGCTAAATGTTTTCCTTTACCTCCATGTATTTATGATCTGATTTTGCAGCCTTTAAAATTTTATCTTTCAAATCTAATTGGTACATGATAATGGATGTAGCATACATCTCATGCACCCTCCTGCTGAGTGCATTATCCACCTTGTTCTCTTTACCTTTGATATGAGCTATATCAAATTCATATTCGTTGAGGATTTTCAACCATCTGCTTTGCCTGACATTTAAGGTTGGTTGTCCAAATGAATATTTCACACCATTATGGTATGTCTTCAATTCAAATATTTTCCCCATGAGGTAATTCCTCCACATATTCAAGGCATGCACTATGGATTCCAATTCTAAATTATGAGTAGCATAATTCCTTTCATGCTCCTTTAATTTCCTTGATTCATAGCATACTGCATGCCCATTTTGACTAAGAACTCCACCAAGTCCTTCTTTACATGCATCAATGCATACAATGAAGTCTTCATTTGGATCAACAATCTTTAATATTGGAGCACTTGTTAGTAAATTCTTCAACTGTTGGAAACTCCTTTCACAATTCGGTGTCCACTCAAACTTCACACCCTTCTTTTGCAGGGAAGTGATTGGGTGTGAAATATTTGAGAATCCCTCAATAAATATCCTATAGTAACTTGCAAGTCCCATGAATGATTTCACCTCAAACACATTCCTTGGTGTGGACCACCCTTCAATGGCCCTTATCTTTTCTGGATCCATTTTTATCCCTTCCTTTGAAATGATACACCCCAAATAATGAATTTTCTTATGGATAAATGAACATTTTCTCAAATTGGCATACAATTGATGCTCCCTCAATACATGTAATACCATATTCAGTTGTTTCTCATGCTCTTCCTCGAACTTAGAGTATATAAGAATACCATCCAAGAAGACATTGAAAAACTTATCTAAGTAATCCTTGAAAATACCATTCATTAAACACATGAAGACAATTGGTGCATTTCATAACCCAAATGGTACCACTGTGAACTCATAATGGCCATACCTTGTTCTGAAGGTAGTCTTGTTGATGTCTTCTTCTTAAATTCTCACCTGATGATAGTCTGACCTGAGATCAATGTTGGATAATACCTTATCATCTTTCAATTGATCAAAGAGGTAATCTATCCTTGGAAAAGGATACATCTTCTTCACAATTACCTTGTTCCACTGCATGAAGTCAATGCAAAGCCTCAAGGTACCATCCTTATTTTTTTTTTAAAACACTAGGGCATCCCAAGAAGACACACTTGGGCATATATACCCCTTCTTCAAAATATCCTCAAGTTGCATTTGCAATTCCTTCAACTATGGTGTACTCATCCTATAAGGAGTCTTGGATATTGGGGTTGATCCATGCATTAGATTGATTGAGAAATCAATATATCTCTTGGGTGGCAACCATTATATTTCTTTAAATACATCTTCAAAATATTTTAGGACAGCATAGTCCTGGATGCTTGGCACATTATCTTTAGGTGTCTCTTCCATATGTTCTACAAATATTTGACACCCTTTCCTGAAACTTTTCTTCAACCGCAAGGCTGAAACTTCTCTAATGGTTATTGCCCTGGGAATTCCCTAAACTGTCCTTAAGTTCCCTTCCTCATCCAAGTAGGTAAATGCCTTATTATAATAGTCTAGGACAACATTATTTTGTTCCAACCAATCCATACCGATTAGGTAGTCATAAGATCCCAAAGGTATGATATTCAAATATTCCCGTGTACTTAGTCCATTCATGTCCATTGGGCATGCCTTAACTATATCATTAATTTTCCTTTTATCCCTTGTATCTAGTTTCACTAACTAAGGTTTTCCAAGCTTGCTTCTTGGCAATTGAAATATTTCCACCATACTAGGATCTAGATAACTATGACTAGCTCTTGAATCAATTAAAATAGCAATGGGTTGGTTGTTGATATTACCTTCCACTTCAATCATATGTGACTGAAAATCAACTTTCTTGTTATCCAGGGCCGCATAGATCATAGGTACATTTATTCCCATGTCCTCCACTATTTCATCTTGTTTTTCATTATGAAAAATCCTCACTTTTTCATCTCTATGAGGGAAAGCTTTGTACATATGATCTCCCCCACAACCCAAATATTGAATAGGTGGTTTCCTTGGTATTTTCCCCATTGTCTTGGTCATTCTGGGTTCTTTAGGAGATGACTGTCCCTAAGAAATATTTCTTAAGAAGTGTGCCTTAGTTACCTTTTTTCTCTATTCCATCTTTCTTTTGTTCTTATCTACCCAGTCATTTTGGAAAGTTGGTCTTCCTCTATGATATTCATAAAGACATTTATCCCTTCTTATAGTTTCCTCTAGTGTCTTGTGATCATCATACTGTATCTTATCACTGATAATTGATGGCATCCCATTGAGGTACCTATGAATATTAACTTTCTCATCCTTGATGAAAGAAACATATTTCAACAGCTCTAAAAACCTCCTTTCATACTCATCTATGGTCATACTCCCTAGCTCGAGTTCAAAGAAATATTTCATTTTCTTATCAGAGTATCGTTTGGTTAAATATTTATTTTAAAAATACCTTTTAAATTCCATCCAAGTAACCTTTTTCTCATCGTTGTGTTGAATTTGCAAAAACTGGTCCCACCACATTGATGCTTTTCCTTTGAGCTAATAGATGGAAAATATATCTTCTTCTTGTGAAGAGTAATTATGCAATTGAAAATACTTCCTCATACCTAGTAGCTAGGCCTCTGCATCCTCATCCTTCTTGTGTTCACCATCAAATGTAGGTGGTTTGATTTTATTCATTTCTCCCTCTAGCTCATCCACCCCAAACCTCTTCTTATGATTCCTGATAGGAGATGGACTTGAACTACTGTGTTCCCTCCGATATGAATTCCTTGGGGAGTGATGGTGATTCCCATCAACATTTATTTTTCTTTTCCTCTCATCATCAGACTCATGAATCCTTGATTTGATTGAATTGGTCTCCTTATCCATATTCTTCTCTAATATGTCCAATATCTGCATCAACTTGAGGTTGAAATATTATTTCTACTCCTTGGATTTCATAAGCCTCTCATTATCATCTTTATAACTCTGGACAATTTTTTATGGTCTCTTCCACGTTCAAGATTTCTTCTTTTTCTTCTCCATGTCCATTTGAATTTGTACCTTCATTACCCATGCTGACATACATCCCTCTGATCTCATCTTCATGGATATAATCCCTTTGTGCATATTCCATATCTTTGATCTCTGTTCTAATCCTGCTATGATCTAATTATTGTTTAACTCTGCAAAATGTGTAGGAAACAAGATTTGTTATATTTTTAACAAATTTAACAAATTCATGAAAATTATGCACAATTTGTTTCATAAGTGAATCATAATACCTTCTTCTCATTCCTGGTAAGTTTAAATATCCAGTTCAATTTTATGGGTGGATATATATAATATTTTTTCCAATACCTTTCCAACACTTTCTTCCTTTCTCAATTCTAAGTCTTGAGTCGAAAGTTATGGTCATTTAAATATTACACAATAATTCCTTCTGCTCACCCCACATCTAGGTGCAATTATTAATTGTGCATAGGAATCCTTGTACATTCCCCTTTGGAGTTTTGGATGGATCCCAATTGGGTTCCTTCATAAACATGTTTTGTAAACTCTGGCCAATTTTCACCCCCACTTGAGCTCCAAGTTGCTAGATACATCCTATTGAAGTTTTAGGCCAATCAACATTTTTTTTTGGCCCTCAATCCTATAGGTACATTCTATTCCCTCCTACTCATTCTTATGTGCTCATATTTTTAATTTATCTCCATGGCTATATTCTATGGCCCAATATATTTCCATATATTGCTCCTGTGCCCCAATCCAATTTCAGAGCAGGAAGTTATGGACCCCAAAATTTAACTGGGTCTTAAAATTTACCCTCCATTGTTTCACATGTAACTCCCTCATACTCACTCTGTTTTAAGAATGGTATACACTGTTATAAATATATCACCAAATTCTTTCATTTGAGATGCAAAAACTACATTGTTGGAATTTTTTTTGTTAATTTTCAATATTTTTTCTATAAATGTATCCCCATTATGTTGATGGAGATGCTATCGTTGCATCCGAGTCCACCTAGCCACCGGCCCTCTGTATATCATCCCATGGCCTTTCCTACATTCAACTTTGAGCTTCAAATTCTTCTAAGATCTAACCTCACCAGATAATGATACCTGTTTAATTCCTACTAGTTGATTGATGTCATCCGACGTCATCGTGGAATCTCACAATCTTTGGCTTCCTAGAAACTACGGTAAACCAAAAATTTCGATGCCCGAGGTACAATTATTGTTTCCCACCTAGATAAAAAATGGATATCTTTCTTTCTCCAGATCAAATGGCTCATGATTATCTCACTCATTCAAAATCTTAAGGCCAACAAGGGCTCGCACTTGCATAGTGGGCTCCATGTTGCACCTTTGTATTGGGGCACAAGGATGGGCGGGCCCCATACCACACCCATATAACTTGGTGCATGAAATTGGATGCCATTAATATCCAACGGTGGAGGATTGATGATAATCAATTACCATCATTGCATCGCGATCCCCTTGACCTACCAAATATTAACAAGGGGGACCCCCCCGAAGTGGAAAATGGTGGTTTCCTACCCGGTGATGTGTCAATGTCAGGATGTATTTCAACCCCTCTATTGGTGGTTTCCAAAACCACCTAGGACACCCCCCCCGCCCCCCCACATGGTGGTTTTCCAAAACCATGAGGGACCCTCACATCAAAGTTTCTTAGGCCAGCTGATGCCCGCCACTGTGGCTCCACTTCAATTTCCACCTCCCACCCATTTCCATTGTGTATATGCCATTGTGGTAGTACATGTCAACCTTATACCATGCCATATAACATGTGACTCTCATGTTATGATGACGTTAGTGTATAGAAAAATTCCCAATTTTTCCAAATATGTCAAATTTCTCATTTTCCCCAAAATGCCCAAAATACACAATTTTCAATTATTTCTTCAACCACCAATAGATATCTGTTGTTAAACTTCACACAACCATTTTTTCCCTGTTCATACTAATTCAAACTTTGCACATAAATTTCAACCTACCCCCATCGAATTCTCCATGGATTTAATTGTAGAATTTGGGGCTTTTACCCAAAAACACCCAATTCCAGCATGGGTATTTTGAAACCTTAAATTTGGCCATGTACAGGCCTGAATCTTCCTAGAATACGATTAATATTTGGTAATTTTAATCCCTAGTTCAATTCCTTCACATTAATCATGGAATTCCTCTTAACTGCACTGCAACAATTTTATCAAACTGTTTGTAGACATCCTCTCTTGGACATTCTGTCAAACAATTTTCCTGCATAGTTCATGTTTTCAATTCTGCGCTCTGTTTCTCGTCCCATATGGGATCAATTTCAAAAATAGAGATATGATACCACATTGTAGCATCCCCAACCACCAACTGGGATATTCCACTTAAAATTTTGAACTCTGATACTAATTTAATTCATAAAAATACTCTGCAAATGCACAGATTCATACAAAATAATAACATAAATATACATGCATCTTACACAAGGAAAACCCATGAATATAAATACTTAAATATTTACACATCACATAAATTAACACACAATTGACACTTTTCTTCAATAAAAAGAAGACCAATTGCGTGCAGACCTTCTACGTTCCTCCTAGCCTTAGACCACACTTCTCAAAACTCTCAGCAGTGGGTCACCCCCAAGGTGGGGCTTAAAATCTAGCTAGGAAAGGGAATCCTAACCTAGGCTAAGGTCTCCCAGACAACATAAAGCTCAAACTCATGTGCCAACTCAAGCTAATAGCCTACAGTCCCTCATTCCCCACATGTCTCTCCCACCCCAGGAAGTGTGCCCCTTCTCTGCTCAACAGTCCTTTAGCTGCCCCACTTCCCTTCTGAGGCTTAAAAAAAAATCCGAACATGAAGTCTCATATCCCTGTAGCTACAACTTGGCACCTTGGGAATTAATTCCTTGCAATTCTCTCACCTGGAGATAATGCTCAAGGGCATGTAAACCCACTTCTTCAATAGTCCACGGGACTGACAACCCGCCTCTTCCACTCCAAATATTCTTAAGTACAAGTATAGGTACAATAGGTCACAAATCATAGCTAAGTGAGTGAAGGAATGAAGACAGAATGATAGGAAAATGAGCCAAGTCCAAACTATATGTATGCATGTTCCCAACTTGACACATGTCATGTTGGGAACTACCTTGGGCCCACTTGACCCCCACTTGTCCCCATCCTTAGAAATTAGGATAAAATAAATATCCATATTTTATACTTTAAGGAATACTAA
Source organism: Picea engelmannii (assembly GCA_009831015.1). Taxonomy (NCBI): domain Eukaryota; kingdom Viridiplantae; phylum Streptophyta; class Pinopsida; order Pinales; family Pinaceae; genus Picea; species Picea engelmannii. Next base: position 216,682 of record ML781383.1, on the reverse strand, counting down.
TATAATATTCCTTTGGGCTTAATCCCCCCTAGCTTAGCCCCTTTTTCTAAAATTTTATCCCCCTTTCCCTATCTAGTGGAGTTTACCCCCCCATACTCTTTTACATGGTTGGTCTGCAACAATGATGTGTTTTCATTAATATTTGCATGTGATTACATATTACAATGATGGATCACTAGCCATTTTAGCATCTGGCTCTCCAGCCTAATAACCACACATGAACTCTAGCCTCAAAATACATATACACAAAGGAACTTCGGCCTAAAATGTTCTGGGTCACCAGCCTATGTGTTCATTTACATTTAAATGTACAATTGGGGTTCGGCCTAGGGGTATTATAGTCAAGGGGAGTCACTCTTTACTATTGATACTGTTGGCACAAGGGCATACCCAGGGTTCGACGCTACAACAACGCACCAACAAAACCCTAACTACCTACCCTTTCGACAACACGTATGAAGCATATGAAGTCTCACCCGAGGTAGAGGCAGGGGTGTTTGCAGGACTAAGATGTCTGCAACCTTAGCTGGGACACAGACCTGTGATTCTAACACTTAACATAGCACTTAGTAGTTAATCTTCATCAATATTCAGTCTTATTATACTTCGCAAATAGCACAAAGCATCACAACATTTACTAGATCCAATACCTTTCAGCACTTAGTAACAGTAAAACAGATCAGATCCTGTAGATCAACACCAAGCATATTCATACATATTAGAGATAACATTCATTCATAGATCATAAGCACAAAGCATAAATATATCTATCTAAACATATCAAAGCACTTAGCAAAGGAAGAGACAAGCACATCAAGTCGAGGCACATAGCACAACACATAGATTTACCATGGTTCACCCCCACCCTGGGGCTACATCCACAAAGTCTTATTCTTTATTAATGTCTTCAATCGGTTACAACACAAAGCCTCCAAAACCTATTGTGCACAGGACAAAAGATCTGTGCAGCTCTCTAGATCCTTCTTCCTTGCCTTACAACACAAAGCCTTCTACAGTCATTCACAGGGACTTGCACTCAGCTCTGCAAGTCTTACACAAAATGCACAAAGCCTTACAATACTTGATCACACAGATCCAACTCTTAGCACTTTATCCAAATTGCACTAAGCAATCACCAAGTGCACTAAGAAACAAATTCTACTACTTCTTACATTGCCTATCTATTTATAAATTACAAAAGTGGGCCTAAGCATGGGTGAACCCATGGGCCGACATCCCTTCCTCATTACATTAACCCAAAACCCTAAAAGGACCCAAAAAGTGGTCTAGCTTCCACGATTTTTGTTTCGCGTTGTGCTCCATCTTTGACAAGCTGTCAAAGTCCCAAAAATGGTCAAATATGACGAAGTGTTCCTCAAAACTTGGTCAAGGGCCAATAGGCCCCCAACACTTGCCTGTGACTCGTCCCGAGTCACTCAGGTCTGGGTAAAGCTGCATCAAAGGTCTCGAGCTTGGCTCGATATTCTTCGACTTGTCTCTCTACTACTGCTTCTTTCTCAACAAACTCCTGAAAAACCGCTTCGCTGATAGGTCCTTCTAGTTGCTGCTCGACTGTAGCAACTACTAGTTCAAGTAGTGTTCCTTGGCCTTCAATTTCTTCAAACAATAGGTAGGCCACCTCCTGTCTTGGATGGAGTTTCTGGGTGACTTCCATCACTCTGTTTTGTGTGGTAAGAACGAGTTGTTGGGCAGTGTGTTGTTCCTAGGATATCTTCATCCTCTCGATGGGTGACATGAGCTTGAGCTATGCCTATACTGTATCGGCTTGCTGCTTTGCTTCCTGGAGTTGGGACTCCAGTTTCTTCAACTCCGGGTCTTCAAATAGTTGTTCATATATCAGCGCACTTCTGCTATTTAGCTCTTTACATTCTGCAGCAAGTGTTTTAATTCTCTTGACTGCATTCTGAGCATTCAATTCTCGTTGTTCGTGCACTTCTTGTAGAGTCTGTGTATGGTTTGAAGCTCTAATTCCATGACCCTTTGTTGAAGTTTCTAAATAACTTCAATCAGCTTCATCACTTGGTGCTCTATGGGCTCTTCAACCTTCTTCTCTAAGCCAGTCATAGAGAGAAATTCTCTATTGACTGCTTCTTCAATTCCTATTTTCTTTGCGAGCAACTTCTCTTTCTCTTTTTGGATCTTCACTATGTCTTCTTCAAATTTTACTTGGAGATAATTCTTCTCTTGTTGCACGGCTCAACGTTGTTCAGTAAGTTCCTCCTATGCTTTCTTTATTGCCTAGGTGGCCTGCAATTTTTCTTCTTGAGCACGTCGAAGGCATACTTCAACTGTATCAATAATCTTGCAGAGCTGAACTGATTCATCTTCCGCTTATGTTGTTCCTTCTGGCATAGGTGTAATAGAGGTTTCTAAGCTAGATTGCAGTGCTTGTTGTACTCCATGGAGTGCGATCTCAATCTGGCTATACATTTGTTCCTGCTTCTCCTCCTGCTTCTCTATGATTTCCTTTGAAGCATCATTGATTGCTGCAACAATGAAATCAAAATCATCCAACGTGAGGGCAGTTCACATCTTGGTTACAGGGGTTCTTTGTTTCTTTCTAGAGAAAGATTTCAGAGGTGAGACCTTCTTTTTCTTCGATGAGTCTTCTTCGTCCCAAGGCAGTGGTACTTCGACTCTCTGGGTTTCTGTACCTTCTTCATCATCACCTGCTTCATATGGTGTAATGGAAGCCATCCTTACAGATAGGTTGTCAACATCCTGGACTTCTTCAGTCTTCTTATTCAACTTTTCTTTCTTTGTCTTACTGGTCCCAGGTGTATCCTGCGCAGTTTCGGGGCTGTCGATGTTGGACATTTCTGTGGGGTATGCTGGAACAAGGAGGTCCGCTGGCCATTCTTTGGTGATCTCTTCCAGTTCTTCTTTTTTCATCTTATAATAGGACTGAAGTTGTTCCTGGTGCTCATCAACGCGTGGGGTTAGGTATATAAAGTGACGGTCCACGCTGAACTTTACCAGAGGTCAGAATCTCTGTAAAGTGTTCAGGGTTATGAGTGGTTCGCTCCTTATGGCCGCTTTCAATTGGTTATAGTACGTGTGGAAAATAAAATTTGATTTGCTTAATCAACTTTTTCAATCTAATAAAGGTGATCAACTACCGACAAGGAAGGAGCAGAGCCAAAAGATCTCCTTACTTAATCTTGAATCACCCATGGAAATTGATACCATCTTTCCAGAGGTTTACCAAATGGAAGGTTCCACAGATAAGAAGAAGTCCATTTCTTTCTCATGTCGTTCGAGTACCATAATGTATTGAACTTCGCGGCTAGTGGCTCAAAGGGGTACGGGTCTAGGAAGGTTGTGCCTTCCAGTAGCTCCCATGCAACAAAAGTGATCAGTATCAGGAGCCAACTAAAATGGAATTCATGCCCTTGATCCTAGGCTTCTCTGTAGTCAATTTCCAGTTGATTCACCAGGTACTTCGCCCAGTTCATCTGTAGTCCCTTGACGCACTTTCCTGCGAGGTCAACTACAAAGAAAGATACTTGTGTTGGTCGATTCTTGTGTACCAACTTCCCTACGATCAGTTGGCATGAGAGGCGCACTGTGCCACTTTCAATGGAAGCTACCTTGTAGCCTCTCATGCCTTTCTCAACATTGCCATAGGCTTATTTTATATTCTACACAAGAGCGCGGTCTGCGGTCTTTCCAAGATAGTACTTATGGGGATCAGGGCCCTGCATGCTAAGCTCGATGATCCTATTGATCAACATCGAATCAACAGTTATGCGATGATCTAACCACATGTATCCTCCGTGGTAACTTTCTAGCAGTAGTTTTACACAAGCATTCACCTCTTGGTGTCTACCAAAGTGTGGTACTTTCATAACCTTGAGAAAAGTAGACTGTGCGAGGTTCATCGTCCATTGATGAGGGATGAGCTTCAAATTATTGCCCTTAGTTCTCTTCAATTACTTATACGGGGTGAGCATGCTGTAAGATTTACGGTCCCCCAGGTTGAATTTGCAAAATTTCAACGCTGTAACCTTGTCTTGATCTGCGTGGTAGGTGTGCACTCCTTTCGGTAGGTATGCAGTGACTAGGGTATATTCAAAGTCTCTAGGGAAATTGTCCCTGTTAATCTCACCACTCATAGGGGGTATGTAAGCTGGTAGGATGGATGGCACTAACTTCGCATTGGCTATGTCGTCCTTATGCTTAGTTCTTCTTTCTGCTCCAGCTCGAGATGTTCCTGCTCAAGCAGTTGACAGGGAGGCTTGCAATCCTCCCGTCGATGATGCTTGGACTCTGGTGGACATTCTTATTTCCAACATGGTTCTCTCAGTCATTAACTCAAGAAGGACCTCTGTGATGGATTCCTCAAGTTTGGTGAGCTCATCGGACATACGCACTTGGGAAAGACAATCGGGGTCACGATGATCTCAAAATAATGCACTAGGATGAGCAATCTGCTTGCAATGATCACTATAGACAATCACTAGTTCTACGGGCTTCGATTTCTCAGTTGGAAAAAGTGTTCTTCAGGCACGATGCAAAGAGATAAATAGGAAATTCGTTAATGGTATGCTTGCAACAGGTATGAAGCTTTCATGAACGTTGATCCATTTGTTATGAAATTGTCCAATGGTCTGGTAGAGATATTTTAATGCTTTTCTGACCGTTCGGGGAAGAATTTGAATGGGTATATCGGTCCAACAACTATATCTCTTCTCCATGGTGAAGCACCATATGTTGTTGTTCTGGTATCCTGACGAAGCTCAATTCCTGTGATTTTTCCTTCTGCAAAGTTTCCTGTGGAATCTTCTGTAACTTTTTGATCTTGTCTCTCTTCTTACTTAGCTTCCTATCCTTCTTCCCAGTGAGCTTCGTCTCAGTCATCCTTTTTTCATTCTGATACTTATCCTCTATCGACATAGTCACTTCGCGATGTTGAGATTCTTTCTTCAGATCCAAGGGTAATACACCTTCATGATATGGATTAGGTATTTCTGTCTTCTGTGGTTCCTCTAATTCTCTTATATCTTCGACATCCAAATCCCTGGTGTTTAATAGATTAGATGTGTTCTCTTGTTCTTCCATCAAGTAGGCGATCTTTCTAGTCATAAATTCCATGAGTTCTTGCTTCTTTTGTTATAGGGCTTCCTTTTCTTCTTTTCTTTGGATCTGGTCTTTTTCAATCCAGATCTTGCCTAAAAAAGATGGAAATGGGGCATAGTCCTCAATAAATTTAATAACTTCGAATTCTTCCTCCATCAAAGCTCCATGGGTACTCATAACTATCCGGGTAATCCTGCTACATAGGGTTACCATTTTTCCTTTAAACAATCCTATTTTTCTTAGTGAAGAAACCATGGCAGGCCTTCCTAGGGTTTCCCAAGTACTTCCTGTCATAATTTTCATCTATGTTCCCTCATCCAGAGCACATTCAATGTCAAAGTCTCCTATTATTACTTCTATTTTCTCCTTTTCTTTGAAGATCTCTGACAAAATGACATCTTTATCTTCATCCAGGGTTTCTTTCATTTTCAGCAACATAATCTTTGATTCTTTCTGGGGTTCTTCTATAATCTCAGTCTCTTGATCTCCTTCAGGGTTTGCTTGCTCCCTATTCAACTTTTCAAGTCTAGTAATCATTCTAGTGAAATCTAATACTTCATGGTCCATAGCCTTACAATATAGGCAACTAGGGTTTCTCCCAGGGAATTCCTTAGCAAGATGTCCTGGTCTTCTACAATTGTAACAAAGAGTTAATCCTCTCTTTCTCTTCAATGATCCCTAACTTTTCTTATACTGTGCGCTAGGATCATAATGGCGAACTTGCAAAAATTTCTTTCTAGGATCCTGCATCCATTGGTTAGTCCAAAAATTCTTTCTATGCATAAGTATAACATATCTATCATTATTCTTATTAGATCTATTCATATCAAACATTATTTCATATAATAATGCCCTAGTTTTCAAGCTAGGAAAAAATCTATGAAGCATACCTAAATCCATACTTTAGAAACAAAATTTTTCACCTCTTTTACTTCTACAGGGCACAAAGCTTCCATATCTAAGAACTTTTAACTATTCTTAACTTTATCGAAGCACAGAGATTACATATCTTACTTATTTTCTTTAGTATCAACCTATTTTCTTGTAGATATGACTTCCTTCCTTTAGATCTGTCCTTCCTTCTTCAACACAGATCTTTTTAGATCAAGTGGATCACTACACACTAGGGCATAGATCCATGCACATAGATTTTACAATTTCAGGACTAATCTTTGCACAAAGCTTATTCTGCTCAGTTCTCAGCAATCACAGTTTCAAGTCTTGACAACATAACCATTTTTTGGCACAAGGGAAGACCCAGGGTTCGACGCTACAATAGCGCACCAACAAAACCCTAAATACTGACCCTTTCAACAACACCTGTGAAGCAGATGAAGTGTCACCCGAGGTAGAGGCAGGGGTGGTTGGAGGACTCATATGTCTGCAACCTTAGCTGGGACACAGACCTATGATTCTAACACTTAACATAGCACTTAGTAGTTAATCTTCATCAATATTCAGTCTTATTATACTTCACAGATAACATTGAGCATCACAACATTTATTTATATCTAAGACCTTTCATCACTTAGTAACGGTAAAACAGATCAAATCCTATAGATAAACACTAAGCATATTCATACATATCAGTGCTAACATTCATTCATAGCTCATAAGCACAAAGCATAAATATATCTATCTAAACATATCAAAGCACTTAGCAAAGGAAGAGACAAGCACATCAAGTCGAGGCACATAGCACAACACACAGATTTACAGTGGTTCACCCCCACCATGGGGCTACGTCCAGAAAGTCTTCTTCTTTATTAATGTCTTCAATCGGTTACAACACAAATCCTCCAAACTCTACTATAGACAGGAAAAAACATCTATGCAGCTCGCTAGATCCTTCTTCCTTGCCTTACAACACAAATCCTTCTACAGTCCCTCACAGGGACTTGCACTTAGCTCTGCAAGTCTTACACAAAACGCACAAAGCCTTACAATACTTGATCACACAGATCCAACTCTTAGCACTTTAGCCAACTTGCACTAAGCAATCACCAAGTGCACTAAGAAACAACTTCTACTACTTCTTACATTACCTATCTATTTATACATTACAAAAGTGTGCCTAAGCATGGGTGAACCCACGGTCTGACATCCCTTCCCCATTACATTAACCCAAAACCCTAAAAGGACCCAAAAAGGGGTCTAGCTTCCACGATTTCTGCTTCGCGTTGCGCTCTATCTTTGACAAGCTGTCGAAGTCCCAAAAATGGTTAAATATGACCAAGTGTTCCTCAAAACTTGGTCAAGGGCCAACATATACAAAAGGGAAGAGGAATATCAAAAGAGAAATATTAGAAGCATGAATGCATGGGGTGAAACCACAAAGAGAGTTACCCTTTGTCATTGATGTCAAAGGGGGAGAGAAACATGAAGAGAGAAAGATCAGGAGCATTAGTCACAGGTGGAGTATGAGTGTTTCCGTTAATGACAAAGGGGGATATTGTTGGATAGTTGGTTGTCATTGATTTCAATCATGGTCAACCCCAGAAGAATCCCCGAAACAAGTTTGGAAGCATCTAGAAGTGATGGGTGTATTTGAAGAAGTCTCCAAAGTGGTCCTCTTATGGCGTAGCTTTAAGCATGGCCCTCACTAGAATATGCTTTGAAGAAGTATATAAGAAGTCGAGAGATGTGGTCATAAAACCTGAGGTTGTTTGAGGAAAAAGAGGATGATGGACTCTACTAATTTGTAAATTCATGAAGATGGGTAACACTTTCGTGAGAATCAGATCTCCCGAATTCCGAAAGACCTTTTTTTGACTGAATTAATATTTTTTTTGGTCGAAATATGTTTCTGTCAAACCTTTGAATGTCAAATTGACTGGTATCATGACGACGCCCTCGATTTTCATGTACAATTTTAGCCAGACGATTTTTTTTCATCCGGTAACATCTTTTTGGACGAAAGATATTCCAGCCAAAAGAAATTTTCGGTCGAAAGGACCTTTCAGCTGAAGGTGAGGATAATATATAAACCTATTTTCGGCCGAAAGGAACTTTCAACCAAAAATAGGTTTATATATTACCCGCACATCGCTACTGTTATGGATTTTCTGAGTTGTTGGTTAGTTGATAGTGTAGGCGATAGAGCTAGGCGATTGTGTTAGTTGATTATTTTGGCGATAGCACGATCGGGTGGATAGTGGAGCTGTGATAGCGTGGTCGTGGAGATAGTGTTGCACATCATTGTTGTGGGTAGGCAGACGGGAATTTGGGTGGACATTGGAGCTGGGGGCGGGCAGGTGTTGGAGTTGCGGGCGTCCGGTCTAGGTAAATTTCTGTCTTTTATTAAAATAGTTTCAACATAGTAACTTAACGGTACTTTGCTTGAGGCATTTTCGGTAAGGTTTAGTGTTAAATTTTTAGTTTTGTCTCGGGGTGGGGGTGTCTCAATGTTTATAGTGTTAAATTTTTGTTCATCATTATCCAATTTATTAATTTTTATCCAACCAAGATAGCATTGAGAAAAAATGCAGAAGAGTACACTAGAATTCCACTTTCTAATCTATCACTGCTCCACCTGGGAGAATATTATCCCAGAATGTTACCATCTGTACATCGTCCACACTCTGTTGCATGAAATTCATTCAAAAACTTGTCCATAATATAACTACCATTTCCCCACTTCACCCAAACCAGGATTTGCATAACACTGTATACCCATTTTCCAAAACCCTTTACTCCCAAATTTCTTAACACTGCGATGCCTGAGACAATGCACAACATCTCCAAAAATATCATTACCAAAAGAATTAGCTTCTCTTTGTCAGTAAGTCCCCAACAATCACTCTGCACCCTATGTCTAATTTTCTTGGAAAGACACAACAAATCCAAAAAATCCATGAGAAAAGCAATACCAATGCCTGCCATTATAACCATAACTCTAGGTTTAGAGAGAGACATATAATGTATACCATTGGCCATTGCCCCCTTGAAATGAAACAACTAGAGACCAATTAAAATATAAAATTAAGTTGATACTACCCACAATAAACGATAATGTCCTCAAACTTAGAACTGATGATGTAAAGGTCAACATTTGGAAAACATGGGTGTAATTGGCATTAGAATTTACTAGAGCTTTGACAAGAAACTTAGTGGCGGGAAACCCAGTTTTCTTACTCTCAAGAAGATAATTTCTTATTGCCCTTATTTCTATCAGGGAGCTAGAGAAGCCATATATTATTAAACAAACAATTAGTAAAATGTTGATTACGACTTCTGATAACCTTGGAAATATTACAGTAATACCTTTGTATCTTTCTATTGCTGAGAGTCCTCCACTCTTATGCATGTAATTTTGAAGGGCATCATAAGCCATGAATATGGCTTCATCAACATAATTGGTTTCTTTGTCTTCATACCTTGAAGATTTTAAAGAACTAATCAACAACTTTGTCCAATTATCCAATTATCATTATCTAATTTATTAAATTATTAATTTTTTTACATCATTATTATCCAATTACAGTGTCCAATTTTTGTTCAAACGTGTTAGTGATGAACTTCTAATTTTTAGGTGGGTGTCTGAGCAATTGTAGAATGAATGGTTTGTTGATCAGAGTTCATTTTTATTGTTAACTACGTTTGATATGTACTTTTTGGGTGTTTTAGAAATGTTTCTTACACCCTCCCTTATTCTACCATTCTATTGTGCATCCAACAAATTCTATTACCTTGTGCTCTCACCTCCAAAGACTGCGTAAACAGTGGATCAACCCAGTTTGCATTCTAGCCATCAAAATTCAAATCTTCTCCTGCCATTTGTGATCCTGCAACCTGTTGTACCTTGTTGTATGAACCAAAGTGAAAATCATCCCTCACAACGCCCACAATCCACTTTTCCAGTTCAAAATGTCAGCTACACAACCTGTTGGAACGCCTATAGCGATTACAATTAAATTTTAGTATTAAAAGAAAAGATAGATTTGTTTTGTTTATGATGAATTTTCCTTCATATCTTAGTTACTTTTCTTTTCAACTGAGTATCCTCATTTGATATGATTCTGATTAGGTTTCCCCTTTTCTAGTTTATACAATAAACAAGGTTTCTCTTTTGGAGTATGAGCTTTCAACTGCATTTGTCTAGCTTAACTATAAGTCCTTAGACATGTGATTTGCAAATCTCAAAGTTGTGTTGATTAATATTTAGTGAATATATATATATATATATATATATTACATTGAGATTGTGTTATAATGATTTAAATATTGAGATTGTGTGATAATGATTTAAATATCTAGTTAGTAATTTTACAATTTTATATTGAGATTGTATTATTTGTATTGGATGGATTTTAATATTTTATTTTCTTTTTATTGGAAATATAATATATAACTAAATACTTATTACATGGTGAAATTGAAATCAATTATGTGGTGTAACGTTTAATAAATTCTGATAAATGCTAAAACATATTTTTATTTTGTTATTCTTTGTTGAAATATAATACAAAAATAGAAGATTATTACATGGTGAAATTGACACCAATCTTGTGGTGCAATGTTTAGTAATTCTTATAAATGTTAGAATATATTTTTACTATATTAATTTGGAACTGTTGTTTATAGTCAATGTACAATTATGGTTTATAACATTTTTTATCTGAAATTTAATTTTTTTTATTGGGAAATTATGAATTCAAATAAAATTTGTATTTGGGTTAATTAAACATTTATCTCACATATAATATATGTGAGGCCCTGTCCATGTACAGGGACATGTTTGAACTCGGGCATGTCCCTGTACATGGACATGGCTGAATATGGCCCTGTCCATGTACAGAGATGGGCCTGAATTCGGGCATGTCCCTATACATGGACATGGACATAGTCGACCATTTCCCTTAGCTTATTAAAGGATATGTGTTATACTGTTACCATTACATACTAACACATGGTTATGATAAAGGTATATACATATTAATGGTAATCATTCTAATCACTTGCTTTTTTATTTGATAGTTAAGATCATACCTGTTATATTGAGTTCATGTTAGTAAGGGCTATGATCTCCTGTTCAACTTAACCAATATATTACCTATGATATGATTAAGCTTCACATTTTATGTCCTTATTGAAACCCATAGCTATCTGTGCTTTATCTGAATAAGTTGTACACACCATATACATAGTTTCCCTAGTAAAGTAATATAACTAAAATCAATACTAATACTGATAATAATCAAAGCATGTAAGCTATCGTAATAACAAATTGATATCAACTAATATGAAACACACCATGTATAGATCTATTCTCTCTTGTTGTAATTCAAATTATGAGTTGTCGTGTGACTTATAATTCTATGTTAGTATCATTGCCATTGATCTTTATTCTAGTGAACATAGTAACATCTAGCATAGAATAGTGTCAATTTGGCAGGTATAGGTGATAGACATGAACTAATCCCATTACAACTAACATGAACATACTACTTATATGGTATAGATACTAGTAATACCAGACCCGAGGAGTTGTCTGAGATTTACCGATGAATATGGTAACATATGAACAAGGGGAATCAATATGCATACTCCGATACACGGTTGTATAGATAATAGCCATAGTGTTCCATGGAGATCATACAGAGATTAGTGGCCTATACCTTAGACTCATAATCTACACTCTTAACTATATCATAATATTCACATAGCTCATACGAGTAAGATATGAAGATGATTCCATTGCTTTAGCTCTCTTTTAATCAGAGTAAATAAAACCCATTTGTATTCGATAAGAGTATACCCTTTGTAAGACCCTTGTTAATGATGCTACTAGTATAGTTATAGTGTTTCTTATAGTAATTGTTCTATTTACACTATTCAATACGAGTAATAAGGATAAGGAATCCCATAATATATGATAATTATAACATGTGGAATTGATATAGAAGAGTATTGGTCACTATGCTCATATAACTAGGATCAATAGTAATACAGTGTGACTATGACACTACTTATATTACGTAAATATGATAGGTCTCTTGATCCAGGTGGATATTAGTGGCCACCCACCTTTTTCAACTGGCTCAAAACAATTTTCTGACAATTTTGACACTTTACTATTTTTAGCAGTTTTAACTTCCGAGGCCATTTTGAGGGCCTAAATGAAGGTTTTTCGGGATCAAGATTCTCAATGATAGTTGAATTTTTGATTGATCCCCCAAAATGAATCTCCTCGATGATACCTTTCCAACGGGCTATCATATGCCTAAAACGAAGATCGTATGCAAAAGTTACGACCCCGAGAAGTTGATGTACTAACTTACCCAAACAGGGCCCACATGACTTTTGACACTTCATCTCCTAGGGTTAGGTTTTTGGATGTCTAGGATTTTTGGCATTCCTATTTATTGTAAAAAATTCCTTAAGAGCCTCATTGCAATCATATTATTGTGAATGCGAGTAGCTGTCACATCTCTTCTTAGAGATAAGCTGCCACCATTCTAGCGAGTCTTTCACTCTGTATTTTTACAGTCTCTGTACATTTCTTTCATTAATAGAAATCATGTATTACTATATATCTGTGTTTATGGTTGCATATATGATACATTTCTGTTATATTATTGAATATCTGCGATATCTATGTGCATTTCTTTATTATATCTCCACTCTCATTTCGTGGCAAAAATAATTTGGATCAGTGGTATCAGAGCAGGATGCTCTTGATCATTTTTCAGTGCATGTCCCCGATGAGGTCCAAGCATAGAAATTTGGGTCTTGATCTTGTATCTCTTGAAGAAAATCACTCTCGCATGCCCAATGAACCCTCCATGGTGGAAGAAAAGAAAAACGATGGAGCAGAAGATCCTATAAATCTGTTTCTTGAGCAAGCTCTCACGCGACAGAGGGACAAAATGATGGATAATTTTTCCCACATCATTCAACGCCTGTCGATAGAAACAGGCACATCTTCATCAAACAACCACTTTTTAAGAACCTCGCCTTTCAAGGTACATGTTAGTTTTGATATTCCCATATTTGAAGGTCAGATAGATGCAGATTCCCTAGACAAATGGTTAAATCTGTTAGAAGGTTATTTCTTTGTTCATAATTTTCCCGACAGAGAAAAGATCAACTTCACACTCCTTAAATCTCTCCCCCATGTCAAACATTGGTGGGAAACTTACTGGGAGAAAAGTTCCACAGAGGAGTCTAGAATATATGGGGTTGAGCCCACTTGGGATTTTTTTGTGGATGCAGTAAAGGAATAGTATTACCCTGTTGGAAACTATGAGGACCAATACATGAGATGGAACACACCGAGGCAAGAGAGGGGCCAAGAAGTTCTAGAGTTCATCAATACCTTCCATACTTTGTGCAACAAGCTGAGTATCAAAGACTCCAAACGACATTTGGTTCTGAAATACCATGGGGCTTTACAGAGATACATCCAAACTAAAATGGATTTTCTGGGTATCTCATCACTCAATGTTGCTTATCAATATGCTGTTAAAATCGAGCAGAAATTTAAGCACTAGAACAAACGAGATTTCAGGTCTGCAAATCTGCAACAACCAAAGTATGACAAAGACGGACCTAACAAACAATCTCCCAAAAACTAGTCCAAGCCACAGGAAAAGAAGGGTCATGGGAAAACAAAGAAGGACACCGAAAAATGTTGCGATTTCCACAAAATCCCCTGGCACAACACCGATGAATTTAAATCAAAAAAATCATTGGTGGTCGAGATCAAAGACAAGGAGCCAAACCTTGATTCAGAATCTAATTTTGAAAATACTGGTAAAATACAAATCATCGACGCAGACCCCACTGCTATTGTCACGACCGTAGAAATTCAACTAGAAGAACCAACAGATCCTGAAGAGGGAGCACCTTTTTCATTCACAGATGTGCATAAAGGGGACCCCAATTCATTTTATTGTTGATAGCGAAAGCCAGAAGAACCTCATCTCAGTAGAGGTCTTCAAACCGTTGGGATTGTCAACACCACCACACCTGCAACCATACAACATTGTGTGGCTTCACCAAGGACGAGATATCCGTGTCATCTAGTAGTGTCGATTTTCATATGACATCGAGCCCTTCAAGGATGAGGTATTATGTGATGTTTCCCAACTGGATGTCTGTGATGTTCTCTTGGGCCAACCATATATTTGGAAGCACCATGTTGTTTATGAGTCTCAACCCCGCAGTGTCATTGTTTCTCTGGGGGTTCATATCTACAGAATACCAGAGGTAGTTCCGACTACTGTCCCACCTAAAAAGTGCCACAAGGTAGTATCTCATACTACCAAATTTAGCATCTTCACAATTTGTTCAAAATGTGAACAAAAGGATACTGCAACCACTACAGCCTCTACCCAAGCACCTTCTATCCAATAGAAGCAGGTCGACAAGATTGTAGAAAAGTGTAAAGATTCCTTCTGTACAAAATAATCTCATGTATCCAGACTGATTAAAAAGGTCCAACCCTTCTATCCACATGCTAGTGATAGTCTTCCACAAATTGAGCAGCGCGACGTCTCCAACAAGGCAAGCAACTCACCAAGATTCAAATTCAACAAATGCTTTTTCCTCTCCCCCGGGCACTCAACGAAATGGATACCATTTATTCCTAAGGAGGGAGGATTGATCCAGGTGTATATCAGTGGCCACCCACCTTTTCCAGCTGGCTCAAAACAGTTTTCTCGCAATTTTGGCAATTTACTATTTTTAGCAGTTTTAACTTCCGGGGCCATTTTGATGGCCTAAATGAAGGTTTTTCAGGATCTATCTTCTCGATTATATCCAAAGGCATGATTTATCCCCCAAAAATAATCTCCTTGATGATACCTTTCCAACGGGCTATCATACACCTAAAATGAAGATCGTATACAAAAGTTGCGACCCCAAGAAGTTGATGTACTAACTTACCCAAACAGGGCTCACATGAATTTCGACACTTCATCTCCTAGGGTTAGGTTTTTGGAATTCCTGTTTATTGTAAAAAAGGCCTTCAGAGCCTCATTTTAATCATCTTATTGCAAATGCGAGTAGTCTCCACATCTCTTCTCAGAGATAAGCTGCCACCATTCTAGCAAGTCTTTCACTCTGTATTTTTACAGTCTCCGTACACTTCTTTCATTAATATAAATAGTGTATTATTGTATATCTGTGTTTATGGTTGCATCTCTGATACATTTCTGTTATATTATTGAATTTCTGCAATATCTATGTGCATTTCTTTATTATATTTCCTCTCTCATTTCGTGCCGAAAATAATCTGGATCATCTCTGCTTTTGTTAGCTTATGATCTTTAACTATCCTATTCCTAATCTATTTCCATTGTAATTCCCCGAATCATTTGTATTACTTGGATCTAAGCTGGGAATCACTCCTAGTTATAATGTACATACTAGTGAACATACAGTAATCATAGACTATCTGAATCATAGAAGAATTACCATTAGTTAATACAGATTCATATTACATATATCAGAAATGGTATACATCTTATCATACGTGTTATTACTAATATATCATGACATATACCGTATCTAAGATTTTAGTAATAGATGTGATTACAATACCATCTTTAAGACGAGTTACAATACCATGTATTCTCCCTATAAGTGCATGTTTCCCATTAATTACAACATAATGATTAGTGTATTAGCTAGTCTAACAAAATCAATATCATGGAAACAATAGGGATAAAGTAAGTGTACAAAAACATGAATCAAACTTGTTGTAATCATATCAGCTAATTGTATAGGGTTGAGCATGATGAAGTAATGAGATAATATGATATGAGACCACAAAAATCCCTCTATGATACCTGTATACATTATCTTTGGTGATCTATTACCCTTTGTAGTGTCATTAATATGACACAGATACTAGTTACAGATTGCATGGTATTCTCTCTGCCTTATTTGCTCCATACTATGCAAAGCTTTATTGTATGAGCATACCATAGGTATGGGAATATAATGAAATGAACAGTGGAGATATGAGGCAAATCAAAGAGATCAACAAGGATAAGAGATATGAGCTCTGTTGGGACAAGGGTGAATCTTGTTTCCATAACTATTACCATTGAATAGTATTAACTATGCATAATACTAGTATTCCTTAAAGGGTAATACTAGGATGCATAATACTAGTATTACTTCTATATTAGTGTCGATCAACTTTGACTGGAATCATAGTATTGAAAGTGAACACATGTGATGTATGTGAATAGCTTAGATATAGCCTCTTTTTTTGAGATACCACGTTTAATTGTATTGATACAACTAAGTAATATGCATAATATATGGATCCATACTGATTATACCCATAGAGATAGTATCATAGCTTTGAGCTTGAACTTACATATAAACCATATATAACACTAACTAATGCTTACTGTATAAAATAACCACACTGATATTGAAGTAATACCTAAGATATATGTAATGAACACATACTACTTATCACTATTCCACAATGTTGATTAGGGAAATAAGGGGAATATACACACTACTCGATAATGGTGATAGGTGAAAATAAGGGTAATAGCTTATGACACAAGCATTGAAATCACATACAAGTTTAAAAGAATTGTTGATACTTAGTGTCATTTATTTCTAGTGATATCCCATGTAGTTAATAAGAGATAAGATTAATATCACAATACGTATTGATTATGATAATTAGGTAACATGATATCACCTTGTTGAACCTTAAGCTAAGTTGTTTCTGTATTACTAATATCATAGTAATGGAATGGCTCTATTCCCCTTGTATTATAGGTTAAGCTATTGCCTTTAGTTCTTATTATATACTGCCATTTGTAGTTAACAATCATGTCATTTGCTTCTATTCCCTATGTTATAGCTCATACAACAACCTTTAACTGTAACTAGACAAATAGGGCAGAGGTTAGTAGTATCCCTATTCAATGGACTTACTTCTTTATAGTGATCATTGTTCTGGTACTAGGATGAGATTCATAGTATGGAATGTTATGGAATTCATGGGAAGCAATATCACTGGCTACTACACAATGAAAGATTCAAACCAGTGTAATCAGTAGTTCATAATCAGATACATTAGACTCATATTAGGAAGTTGTACTCATAGTTACTTTTGTACTAATCCATATCCAAGTAATGGCAATCAATGGTAATAAGCTAATCACTATCATAAGTAGTACTAATACATTCACTCTATGTGATGGGTAGGTGATTAGAATAGTAGTAGTGATCTCGTATTACTATTAGTTTAATGAACATTAGCTTTGTGTTAATTACATACGAGTATTGCTTATTATGTGCTATTACATATGGTATAAGTAGTAACATGTAGATATCGAGCTTAAAGTAGAGCTTACTTCATAGTTACCCATCATGTAATGGTTCCAACAATTGTAAGTAAGCATATGGTGTTAGTTATGTGATTACCTTTATCTAAAGAAGAATGTGATTATGGTGTTAGTAAGCATATAGAATTCCTAGGAACTGTATCTTCTACTAGTGCTGATGTAGGCTTTATATCTTGACCTAGTGGAATTATAATTAACTAGGATGATACTTAGTCAACTTCTAGATCTTTACTTGGATATCAAATTGACACGACCACCTAACCATTTCAAGATTGTTATTAACCTTGGCCTCAACATCTATAATAGTAAGCATATATAATCCCATTTGCCTGTCCATGGGCATGGATAGAGAAATTTTTGGCCCTGTCCATGTACATGGATAAGCCTAAACCTGACACAATAGAGTAAAAACAAAGACACAACAACACCTAGACCATATTAGGCACATATAAGTAGAGGTATAATTGTTTATCAGATGGGATGAAAGATCCAAATTTGGACCTATCCATGTACAGGGACGGGCTTGAATTTGAGCTTGTCCCATTATTGAAGAACAACAGATGTATAAACTAAATAACATCCAAAGAAGAGCATGATCACATTATTGATCTTCCTTTGGTTTTTTGGTTTATTTTATTTTTTGTTAAGTACCCAGTTGAGATAATGTGTGATTATTTTCTCTCACGGGATGGTCCATGAGACCTAGGAGTAGTTAATAAGAGCATGATCGTATTATTGATCTTCCTTGTATGCTGTGATGATAAAAGATTATAAGTAAATATCATGAGAATCATGTGGACATTTTTCCATTCCAGAAGAACTTAATTGTTTACTTTGTCTTGGAATCACCCTTGTTTGACTTACGCTCCCTTTAATTGTTGTGTGGGTTTTTGGTTTTGTACTTTACCTAAAGAAAGTTATCCTTCTTGACTTTGGAAGAATTTAATTTTTGACTTTGTGTTGAAACCACCATTTCTTGAATTATGCCCCCCTTAATTGTTCTGTGGGTTTTTGGTTTTGTTCTTTGATTTTTCCTAAAGAAAGTTGATGCCTTGACTTTGGATCCCTTATCTTGAATTATTTAATTATTTATATGTGTGGCTATGACTCCTCTTCTTTGTCTTTTCTATCTTGTTGAAGATCTCTTCTTGGTTATTGTTTGGGGATTTTGGTTCTAATTGCTGGTGTCACCCTCCTCATTTTTTTGCTGATGTTGTCCTATTTATATCCTTGATAATGCCACCTTGAGTATGTTTCCATTCTCTTCTATTGTTGGTTCCACATGTGTATGTTGTTGGTTATTCTATTGATATTTTACCCTAAAATTTCTCCTTGGCAATTTGTTTTATGTGTCATGATGAGATCTGCCCTGAGGGTTTGATCAATGATCCCTTGAAACTTTTTTTGAGCATATATCTAAGAGGATAGTAACAACATGTATGATGTGATATTGTTTCTTTTTTTATTTTTAAGTAAATGTTTTTTCAGTGATTGTTTTTGTCAATGATTGTAAAAAATATATTTGTTCTAGTTTTTTCAATATATGTTCTTAAATGCTTGTGTTATAAATTTAGTATTTCCATTTAGTGTTTCTAAAACTTATGAAATTTCATATTCATGAATTTACAAAGCATATATATTGAGGTGATATGTCAATACAGGAGTCTCCAAACATTCATTGCAAATGCTCCAGGCTATCCCAATAAGGAAGAAGATGAACCCCTTCTTCGACTGAGACTCTGAGTGACCAACGACAAT
>ML781383.1:154293-172192 GCA_009831015.1 Picea engelmannii | reverse complement strand
CTACCTGGTTGTGCCACGTGTCACTTAGCTGACGTGGTCTGTTGACGTGGGTCGAGTCGATGTTGATCTGATGGTTCAGATTTCGTCGGGATTTCTCATATCGCAAAATCAGGGATTTCGTTGTAGAGTGAACTTTTCATTATGAAATCTCGATCCCCGAATTGCCGATGAGGCCTCCTGGCTACCACGTGTCCATACAAATGAACGGTCCAGATCCCTACTTGATTTAACGGCTGTGATTAAATCGCAAAATTGTGTCTCGCGATTTCAGGGTTTTCATTGTCGAGTGAATAGGACATTTCAAAGTCCCGATCCCCGATTTGCTCCTTTGGGTTATCTCTCTCGCAACCTTTACAGATCTGACGGCCCTCGTTCTTTCGGGAAATTTGTATGAGATCCTACGGTCACTGACTCTTCTTCCTTTTTCCTCTGTAAGCTCTTGCTGTGCGCATTTTCTTCAAGACTGTTCCTCCTGAGCTTTTACTTCCAAATCCCCACATGGTTTTATCCTTCTTATCCTGCTGTCTCTACTATTGCCATTAATGACAACAACCATCACTGCATTCTATCCACTGAATTTGCCAACATCCTTGTGTTCTCTAGCTCAAAATGGAAGGAGGCTATGACCTCCTTATTTGCAGGCTCCAACTTGAAGGAATCTCTAACTCCCTATGCTCTCTGGCTCCAATCAGAAGGAGGCTACAAACCCCTTTCATTGCCCCTTCCTTCTGCCCTGAAATATAAGTCTAGACTCAACCTGCCACTTATAATAAACCTATCACTGGTAATCAAACTATCACTAATAATCAACTTGTCACTGATAATCAACCCGTCATTGATAAACAACCTGTTATCCAACCTATCATTGCCCTTTTGATTGTATCGTTCACTATCATTGCCATTGTCTCTGTTATTGATATTGATATATCATCATCAACTAAAACCAGATCCACTCACATAGATCATATACCAAAATCACCAATCATGTTCTAATATGTGTTCCATAAACATCCATGTAACAATCATGTGCCATATTATCCATAAACCATGTACCAAAATATGTTCCTCAAACATATGCCATAAAATCCAAAAACATATACCAAGTATATGCCTCAACCATGTTCCCAATATCTAATATTATCCTCAAATAATATGTCAAAAGTATGCATTAATCGTGTTCCAAACCATCCAATATATGCACCTCAAGCATATGCATCCATGTTCCAAAAGGGCCTCCAAGACATGCCTCAATCATGTACCAAAAAAACCAATGTATATACCTCAAACATGTTCCATAACACCACTAAGATACAAACCTCAAAAACACATAGAGAACCATAACTTTCAACAAGTGAGAAAAATAGTGCATACCATCACAGACTGTTGGCCCTTGACCAAGTTTTTGAGGAACACTTGGTCATATTTGACCATTTTTGGGACTTCGACAACTTGTCAAATATGGAGCGCAACGTGAAGCGGAAATCATTGAAGCTAGACCCCTTTTTGGGTCCTTTTTTGTTTTTTGGGGATAATGTAATGGGATTGGGATGTCGGCCCATGGGTTTACCCATGTTTAGGCCTATTTTGTATGTATATATAGATGTCTAGGCCATATAGAGGAGTAGCAGATGATATATCTATGTGATGTAGGCTAAGTGCCAAGGGTTGAATTTGTGTGAACAAGGCTTTGAGAATTTTGTGTAAGACTTGCAGAGCTAAGTGCAAGTCCCTGTGAGAGACTGTAGAAGGCTTTGTGTTAGGATCTAGAAAGATGCGCAGATCTTTTGTCCTATGTGAAGAGGGATTCAAATGGCTCTGTGTTGTAACCTGATTAATTGAAGCTAATAAAGAAGAAGACTTTGTGGACATAACCCCAGGGTGGGGGTGAACCATGGTAAATGTGTGTGTTGTGCTCTGTGCCTCGATCTGATGTGTTTGTCTCTTCCTTTGATAAGTGCTTTGATGTGTTTAGATAGATATATTTATGATTTGTTCTTTTGAGATATGAATGAATATTAGTTTTTGTATGTAGGATGGTTAGTGCTTGATCTGCCGAATCTAATCTATCTCATTGTGGCTAAGTGTTGAATTATCTAAGATCTAAGTACATACTATGATTCTCTGTGCTATATGCGAAGTATGATAAGGGTTGAATATTGATGAATAATATATTCTAAGTGATTTCTAAGTGTTATAATCACAGATATGTGTCCCATCTAAGGTTGCAGACACCTGAGTCTTGCAACCACCCCTGCCTCTACCTTGGGTGAGCCTTCATCTACTTCGCAGGTGTTGCCGAAAGGGCCGGTAGCTAGGGTTTTGTTGGTTCATTGTTGTAGCATTGAAACTTGGGTCTTCCCCTGTGCCAACAAATGGTTCCATTGTCGGGACCTGAAACTATGATTTTTGGGAACTGAGCAGAAGAAGCTTTGTGCAAAGATTTGTCCTAAAATTGTGAAAGCTCCCTGTGTGGATCTATGCCCTAGTGTGCAGTGATCCACTTGATCTAAAAAGATCTGTGCTAAAAAAGGAAGGACAGATCTGAAGGAAAGAAGTCAGATTTGCAAGAAAAGAGGTTGATATTGAAGAAAAGAAGTAAGATCTGTAAGGTTTGTGCTCTGATAAAGGTAAGAATAGTTAAAAGTTCTTAGATCTGGAAGCTTTGTGCCCTGTAGAAGTAAAATAAGTGAATTTTTTTGTTTCTAGAGTATGGATTTAGGTATGCTTGATAGATTTTGTCCTAGCTTGAAAACTAGGGCATTATTAGATGAAATAACATTTGATACGAATAGATCTGATAAGAATAATGAAAGATATGTTATACCTATGCATAGAAAGAGTTTTTTGACTAACCAATGGATGCAGGATCCTAGAAAGAAATTTTTGCAGGCTAGCCATTATGACCCTAACAAGCAGTACCAGAAAAGTTGGGGATCATTGAAGAGAAAGAGAGGATTAACTCTTTGTTAAAGTTGCAGAAAACCAAGACATCTTGTTAAGGAATGCCCTGGGAGAAACCCTAGTTGCCTATGTTGTAAGGCTATGGACCATGAAGTACTGGATTGCCCTAGAACGATTGCTAGACTTGAAAAGATGAATATGGAGCAAGAAAACCTTGAAGGATATCAAGAGACTAAGATTATATAAGAACCCCAGAAAGAATCAGAGATTATGTTGCTAAAAATGAAAGAAACCCCGGATGAACATAAAGATGCCAGTTTGTCATAGATCTTCAAAGAAAAGGAGAAAATCGAAGTAAGAATAGGAGACTTCGACATTGACTATGCTTTGGATGAGGGAACATAGATGAATATTATGACATAAATTACTTGGTAAACCCTAGGAAGGCCTACTATGGTTCCTTCACTAGGAAAAATAGGGTTGTTTAAAGGAAAAATGGTAACCCTATGTGGCAAGATTACCCGGATAGCCATGAGTACCCATGGAGCTTCGATAGAGAAAGAATTGGAAGTTATTAAATTTATTGAGGACTATGCCCCATTTCCATCTTTGTTAGGCAAGATCTGGATTGAAAAAGAAAAGATCTGGAGAAAAGAAGAATAGGAAACCCTAGAACAGAAGAAGCAAGAACGCATGGAATTTATGACTAAAAAGATTTCCTACTTAATGGAATAACAAGAGAACATATCTAAGCTATTGAAAACCAGGGACTTGGATGTCGAAGTATAAGAGCATTAGAGGAACCACATAAGACTAAAATACCTAATCCATATGATGAAGGAGTACTACCCTTGGATCTGAAGAAAGAGTCTCAACATCACGAAGTGACTATGTCGAGAGAAGATAAGGATCAGAATGGAAAAAGGATGGCCGAGACAAAGCTCACTGGGAAGAAGGATAGGAAGCTAAGTAAGAAGAGAGCCAATATTGAAAAGTTATAGAAGATTCCAGAGGAAACTTTGTAGAAGGAAAAATCACAGGAATTGAGCTTCGTCGGGATATCAGAACAATGACATACGACACTTCGTCGTGGCAAAGCAATATAACCGTTGGACCGATATACCCATTCGACTACACCCCGAATGGACAGGAAAGCATTAAAGGATCACCACTAGACTGTTGGACAACACCATAATGGATGGATCGACGTTCATGAAAGCTTCATACCCGTTGCAAGAAAACCGTTGATGAATTTCCTATTTATCTCGTCGCGCCATGCCCAAAGAACACTTTTTCCAACTGAAAAATCAAAGCCCGTAGAACTAGTGATTTTCTACAGTGATCATTGCAAGAAGATTGTTCATCCTAGTGCAGTATTTTGAGATCATCGTGACCCCGATTATCTTTCCTGAGTGCATATGTCTGATGAGCTCACTGAACTTGAGGAATCTGTCACAAAGGTCCTTCTCTATTTAAGAAGAATGTCCACCAGATTCCAAGCATCATTGACGGGAGGAGTGCAAGCCTCCCCGTTGACTGCTCAAGAAGGAACATCTAGAGCCGGCGCAGAAAGAAGAACTAAGCATAACGATGACATAGCCAATGCGAAGTTAGTGCCATCCATCCTACCAGCTTACATACCCCCTGTGAGTTGTGAGATTAATAGG
This sequence comes from Picea engelmannii, assembly GCA_009831015.1. Taxonomy (NCBI): domain Eukaryota; kingdom Viridiplantae; phylum Streptophyta; class Pinopsida; order Pinales; family Pinaceae; genus Picea; species Picea engelmannii. Next base: position 167,624 of record ML781383.1, on the reverse strand, counting down.
GGTAGTGTCCCTAGAGACTTTGAATATACCCTAGTCACTGCATATATACCGAAAGGAGTATGCACCTACCGTGCAGATCAAGACAAGGTTACAGCGTTGAAGTTTTGTGACTTCAACTTGGGGGACCATAAATCTTACAACATGCTCGCCCCGTATAAGTACTTGATGAGAAATAAGGGAAATAATTCTAAGCTCATCCCTCAACAATGGACGATGAACCTTGCGCATTCTACTTTTCTCAATGCTATGAAAATACTGCATTTCAGCAGACACCAGGAGGTGAATTCTTGTGTAAAATTGCTTCTAGCAAGTTACCACAGAGGATACATGTGGTTAGATCGTCACATAATTGTTGATCCAACATTGATCAATAGGATCACTGGGCTTAGCATGTAGGGCCATGATTCCCATGAGTATCCTGGAAAGACCACAGACTGCGCTCTTGCACATAAGATCAAAGAAGCCTATGGTGATGTTGAGAAAGGTGCAAGAGGATACAAGGTAGATTCTATTGAAAGTGGTGCAGTGTGCCTCACATGCCAACTGATCACAGGGAAGTTGGTACGCAAGAATCGACCAATACAAGTATCTAGATTTGTAGTTGACCTCGCAGGAAAGTCCGCAGAAGGACTACAGATGAACTAGGCGAAGTACTTGGTGAATCAACTGGATATTAACTGCAGAGAATCCCAGGATCAGGGGCATGAATTCCATTTTAGCTGGCTTCTGATATTGATCTATTTTTTTGCATGGGAGCTACTGGAAGGCACAACCTTCCCAGACCTTGATCCATTTGAGACATTAGCCGCGAAGTTCAATACATTATGGTACTCGAACGACATGAACAAGCAATGGCAATCGAATGTTGTTTTCCATGCGTAATATAACCAATTGAAAGCAACCATAAGGAGTGAACCTCACATCACCCTTAACACTTTACAAAGATTCTGACCCCTGATATATTTCAGCGCGAACCGCCACTTTATATACCTAACCCCACGCGCTGATGAGCACCAGGAACAAATTCAGTCCTATTATAAGATGACAGAAGAAGAACTGGAAGAGATCACCAAGGAATGGTTGGCGGACCTCCTTGTTTCAACAGACCTTGCAGAAATTTCTGACATCGACAACCCTAGAACTACGTAGGATACACCTGGGCCCAGTAAGACAAAGAAAGCAAAGACAACGAAGAATAATGAAGAAGTTCAGGATGTTGACAGTATATATATAAGGACGGATTCCATTACACCAGATGAAGAAGGTGATGATGAAGAAGGTACAAAAACTGAATAATAGGAAGTTGAAGTACCACCGCCTAGGGATGAAGAAGACTCATCGAAGAAAATGAAGGTCTCACCTCTGAAATCTTCCTCCAGAAAGAAACCAAGAACCCTTGTAACCGAGATGCAAACTTCCCTCATGTTGGATGACTTTGATTTCATTATTGCAGTGATCAATGATGCTTCAAAGGAAATCATAGAGAAACAGGAGGTGAAGCAGGAACACATGTATAGCCAAATTGAGATCGCACTCTAAGGAGTACAACAAGCACTCCAGTCTAGCCGAGCAATCTCTAATGCACCTCTACTAAAAGGAACAATAGAAGGGGGAGATGAATCAGTTCAGCTCTGCAAGATTGTTGATGCAGTAGAAGTATGCCTTTGACATGCTTAGGAAGAAACAACGCAGGCCACCCAGGCCCTAAAGAAAGCACAAGAGGAAATTATTGAACAATGCCAAGCCGTGCAACAAGAGAATAATGCTCTCCAAGAAAAATTTGAAGAAGACAGAGCGAAGATCCAAAAAGAGAAAGAGAAGTTGCTTGCAAAGAAGATAGGAATTGAAGAAGCAGTCAATAGAGCATTTAGCTCAGTGACTGGCTTAGAGCAGAAGGCCAAAGAGCCCATAGAGTACCAAGTGACGAAGTTGGCTGAAGTTATTCAACAACTTCAACAAAGGGTCATGGAATTAGAGATTCAGACCATACCACAGACTCTACAAGAAGAGCATGACTAGTGAGAATTGAATGCTTAGAGCGCAGTTGAGAGGATTAAAACACTTGTTGCAGAATGTAAACAACTAAGTAGCAGAAGCATGCAGATATATGAACAACTATATTAAGACCTAGAGTTGAAGAAACTGGAGACCCAACTCCAGGAAGAAAAGTAGCATGCAGATATAGTACAGGTGCAGCTTAAGCTCCTGTCACCCATCAAGAGGATGAAGAGATCCCAGGAACAATGCATTTCCCAACAACTCGTTCTTACGATACAGAACAGATTGATGGAAGTCACCCATAAAATCCAACCAAGCCAGGAGGCAACCTACCTACTGTTTGAATAAATTGAAGACCAAGGAACACTACTAGAACAAGTAGTTGTTATAGTCGAGCAACAACTGGAAGGAATTATCAGTCAAGCAGTTGTTCAAGAATTAGTTGAGAAAGAAGTAGTATCAAAGAGACAAGTTGAAGAAGCTTGATACCTTTGAGGAAAACTTACCTAGACCTGAGTGACTCGGGACGAGTCACAGGTGAGTGTTGGGGGCCTGTTGGCCCTTGACCAAGTTTTTGAGGAACACTTGGTCATATTTGACAATTTTTGGGACTTCGACAACTTGTCAAAGATGGAGCACAACGCGAAGCAGAAATCATGGAAGCTAGACCCCTTTTTGGGTCCTTTTTGGGTTTTGGGGGATAATGTAATGGGATTGGGATGTTGGCCCATGGGTTTACCCATGTTTAGGCCTATTTTGTATGTATATATAGATGTCTAGGCCATATAGAGGAGTAGTGGATGATATATCTATGTGATGTAGGCTAAGTGCCAAGGGTTGAATCTGTGTGAACAAGGATTTGTGCATTTTGTGTAAGACTTACAGAGCCGAGTGCAAGTCCCTGTGAGAGACTGTAGAAGGCTTTGTGCTGTAGTGCAAGGAAGAAGGATCTAGCGAGCTGTGCAGATATTCTGTCCTATGCAAAGAGGGATTCAGATGAATCTGTGTTGTAACCTGATTAACTAAAGCTAATAAAGAAGAAAACTTTGTGGATGTAGCCCCAGGGTGGGGGTGAACCACGGTAAATGTGTGTGTTGTGCTCTATGCCTCAACCTAATGTGTTTGTATCTTCCTTTGCTAAGTGCTTTGATGTGTTTAGATAGATATATTTATGCTTTGTGCTTTTGAGATATGAATGAATATTAGTTTTGGTATGTAATATGCTTAGTGCTTGATCTTATGAATATAATCTATCTCGTTGTGGCTAAGTGTTGAATTATCTAAGATCTAAGTACATACTGTGATGCTCTGTGCTATCTGCGAAGTATCATAAGGGTTGAATATTGATGAATAATCTATGCTAAGTGATTTCTAAGTGTTATAATCACAGATCTGTGTCCCAGCTAAGGTTGTAGACACCTAAGTCTTGCATCCACCCCTGCCTCTACCTCGGGTGAGACTTCACCTGCTTTGCAGGTGTTGCCGAAAGGGCCAGTAGCTAGGGTTTTGTTGGTTCTCGGTTGTAGCATTGAACCATGGGTCTGCCCCTGTGCCAACACAGACCCTTATACGTTCTTCATCTTCATCAACAACAGAATATCATCTTCATCAAACTTTACCTCAGTCTCGCGGGACTAGTTTTTGGATTAGTCACAAACCCTAACTTTCAACATGCATAAATCCGTACCTGTAATGAAAAAAGATATAAAAATTTTATCCAACATTCTTAAATATCTTCTTTGAAATTCCTCCAATTTTCAATCCTTGAATCGTCCCTGAAAAGGATTTATAACGAAAATGGGAGACCTTGTTGAATTTTTTCTTATTCTGGCGAACAAATTTGTAGAGCATGCCTTGCGTCGAATATTTGATATATGGTTCTAAAACTCACACACAACATACTATGGACTGTAATATTTCCAATACAATTAGTCTCACATAATTTGGATTTTCTATGAATAAGTTATGACTGTTTTTCTTGGAACACTTGTTTGAGACTAGTTTCAGGACTAGTCAAAAACCCTATCTTCCACAAAGTGTATCTCCAAAAATACAATGACCCAGAAGCTGAAATTGTTACCATGTGTACCTTCATATTCTTCTCAATATCTTCTATCTTTCACTATTTGAATCATTCTAGAAAAATAATTATAGCAAAAAATGGTAAGATGACATTTAAATAACATACCTTATAACACATCATTACAAGACTTCATCCTCCCTTGGAATTTCTCCCTTCTTCACTTGATCTTCCCTCTGAAATTTGCCTCATATGTCCTTGTTTACCTCAAATAAAAATCACTTGAGTTGATTTGACAAATGAACTCCTAGGTTCCTTATTTATACTAGATATGACACCCTCTTTTTAGGGTCGACTTCACCCAAATAAAATTCAATTTAATTTTTTAATGATTATTCCATTGGGGCCAACTTTACCAACAATATCCTTAATATTTATTTTAATATTCATTGCAATGGGGAAAACTTGTAACTTCTTGTTTTCAATTATTTTTCTTCTTTTAATTAATTTGGGGTCGACTTGTCACTTCTTGCTACAATTGTTTAAGGATTCTTAACCATATTTTGGGGATTACATCTTCAAGAGGCCATGTCTCCTCAACTGTGGGGAACCACATGGCATACCATCTATCGTTGGAAACGACATGATGAGTACTATCCATCTATGAGGTTTGTGCATGAATTTATAATGCCCTTCACACTCTTTTTATTCAAACAACTTTGGGTTTCATGACCACACCTTTGGGGCTTCTTAGCCACTTAATTATTTGACAATATTTCCAGGGCTTCTTGTCTTCAGGCTTCATCACTAGACCTCCAAGGCTTCTTAAAACCACTTGAAATTTTGGCCATATTTCTAGGGATTCTTGTAGACTTCTTCGAAGTGTCTTCCCATGAAGGGCATGCTTAGATATATGCCATAAGGGGACCACTTTGGAGACTTATTCAACTACATCCATTACTTGGAATTCTTCTAGAGTTGAAATCTACGGTTGACATCAATGACAACTAACTTTCCAACATTTAATGCTACAATGTATAGTCTTGATAAACAAGGACCTGATAGAAATTATGATTTTAAGCTTTTAACTCAGTTGCTACATGACAAAGCTTGGTATCCCCTTAGGGGCAGGCATATTTGTTGGTTTTTAATGGTTTTATGCCCAAGATACTATCATGGCCTCTATGGGTCTGGAACAACAAGGCCTCTCCTGTCTCCTTATATGTAAATTTTGTCCATAGATAATATAGAATACTTACAAAAAAAATATAATAGTTTGAACACTGAAATTTTAATTGACTAGATAGATGAGGATGATAGATACTTTGAATTTGAGAAAATTATAGAGCCTCATAACATTAAATTTTCTACTACAAGATTGGAAAGAATCGTTGCCTGATGGTGATATCATGTTCACTTGTTGAAAAACACATAGTGAGGAAATAAAAAGAGAAGGTCAAGATATGGAAAAAAAATGGTTAGTAATTTGAAGGGTAAATTCTTGCATGTTGATTATATGTACAAGAAAGTGCAAACCATGAGGTAGAGATATACCGATGTGAGCGAATACACTAAATAATTTTGTGTATTAGCCATGATATCAGAAAATTCTGTATATTAGCCATCATAACAAAATTTGAAGAATACGAAAATTAGAGAATACCAAGGTATGTAAATGGCCTCAAGTTTCCTATTCAATATGATATGGGCACAAAATACTTTCATTTTGTAGAGATTTTCTTTAAAAAGAGAATACAAGTTGGTTGGAAGGAAACTGAATGTTAGGGAAAGAAGAAATAATGTGACAAGAAGAGGGAATCCTAGAGAAATAATGAATGATGATGATGGAGCAAGTTCTAGTACAATGGATTGCCGAACCAAAATAGGAAGTGATGCTAGAAGAGGAAGATGTTTAGCATGAGATAGACACAAAAGTGTTAAATATGAAGGAATTTGTTTCAAGTGTGGAGTCATGGGGATAGGGAATATAAATGTCTAGAATCATAGAGTGATAAATAAAGAAGAATAAATGCAAGGACCCATATTTTTGAAGGAGTAGAATTAGCTATATTTAAAAAAGAAGTCATTGAACTTATGTTTAAGCAAGGAGAAAATTTGATGCCGAGGGGAATTTTTTGAACCCAACATGGGCACTACTAAAGAACCATAGAAAAGGAAGACTATTTTTAGAGTAAAATGCAAGATAGAAGGTAAGTTTTGTAATTATATTGTTGATGGAGGTAGATAATAAAATATTGTATCGACACTAACTATAAGGGAGTTATAGTAATATCCTTTTGTGTGATGTTTTACTCATGGATGATAGTCATATTTTGTTGGGGATGCCATCATAGTTTGACAGAAGAGCTATGCATGATACATAATTGAGGGAGAATGATAGGAAGAAGTATATATGTTAGTCCTTTGAAAAAAAAGGTTGAACTTAAGAGGGCTATGCTAACTCCAATTCTAACTTGTGAAGAAACTAGAGTAGCAAAATATTGTGAAACAAAAGGATGAAGAAAATAAAGAGAAAAAGAACAGTGTTGTAGTAGTAGTTCCTTTAAATGAGAGGTAGATGGGATTTTTCCATTATCATAATGTTTTATGTGATCATAGGTTTTAAAGAAAAGAAGACCCTGCAACAAAGGAGAATGGAAGTGTTGTTGAGCTAAGTAATCACAACATCCATTTTGAAACAAATGCAAAGAAGATGAAAAGAGAGATGAAGTACTTGTGTAGAGAGAAAAAGAAATGGTGCATAGGAGGGAGGAGAGGGAGGAAGTGATGCACCTAGTACCGGAGTTGCAAAAAATTGAAGATATGTTGAAGATTCCATGGCATAAGATGAAATGGGGTTGTAGAGAATTGAACGAGGATTCCATATAACTTTACAGACTCCGATTTGAACTCATATCCAATATATTATATTCATTTAAAGGAGGCACTTGAGTTTGATTTTTACCATCTGTATAATAAAAAAAATTCCCTTTTTTTTTCATAACAAAGACTTTTTCGTATAAGAATGAATCCAAAAAATTGGACTTTAATTGAAGCATAGGCGTGCATTTCTATAAAAATCAATCAAATCAGTTTAAGTACCCAACTTGGCAAATCAATTTCTTATATTTGGTAAGGATGTTGGGAATTTTGTGATTCAATTGTTCTAGTCTATATGTACACGTTGGAGCAAACTTTTAGTTTGTGAATAAAGGATCGACCAGGAATGAAATTTTCAGTTTATAATGGGATTTGGAAGTACATTAAACTTGCATGAATTTGAACCGATTCTACCATAATAAAAGTTTATTCAAAATTTTGCGGAGGGGTTGTTCTTGAACAATGTCTTTTTGTATTGAAGATCTTATAATTTCTTGAATAAATTATTGGGGATTTGCATCGCATGATTGTATACAACTTGATAGTCAATTATATTGATTATTAATAAAATCATTTATTATTTCTTCTATAAATGTGCAATTCATGATTGTATTGTTGTAATTTATTATTGTTGCACATGTTTCATATTCCATTGATAATTTGATCCACATATGTATAACGACCCTCTATGAAACTGGAACATGCATGCCTCATGGAAGGCCTATTATTTATGTCACAGTGATGGTAGAGCATAGTAATGGCTATGTTTAAGATGATTAGCAAGCCAAATCTCGTGTTAATGAAACTTTGTTGCTAAGTATTTTCTCAACACTTATAAGCACTACATAGAGGCACATGCCACATCCTCAGACCCGTATAGTAGTATTTTTGGGGTACATTATATTTCCTTCCATATTTTCCATCAGTATTATGGTGAAAACCACACATAATTCCCTTCATGCATGGGCCCTGAAATAATTCAATGAATTTTTAAATTCTTTTTATTGTATCATTACATGCACCCTTCATATTAATTTAATTCACTTTTATGTGACCTTGATACCTTATTGTTTGTTTTGTGTCTACCATGTAGCAACCTCTCATTGGATTTAAAGTCTACCCCTTTAGGGTAAATTCTAATAATCTCTATGATGGGTGCATTCCCAGTCGTGAATCTAATTTTTAATCAACAACAACGATATCTATGGGTTTAATGGACCCCTTTACTCTTGGGAAGTAATTTATATCCCGCATCAATCATGTTTCACCAAGTGTCATCATCCTACCACTCAAAAAACGACTAAATTCTTATCACTTTCATAGTAGTTTAAACACTAGACATAGAGCTTAAAATAAATGGATGACCCAAATTTATGTGGGTCGTAAGACCCCACCATACTTATGTTCAAGTTATAAACTCGTACCAATAAGGAGGTACCACATGTCCCTCTCATAGTCCACCAAAAGGCCTTATTATTTTTACCATCGATAATCACCATTGTCGATCTCGAAGTGTCAACAACTCTTATTCACTATATTCCTTTTTACCATATAGGTTAAGCCCCCTCGCTACACTCATTGGGTTTCCTTCCCCGCCATCAATATAGATTATGATTGATAGTCAAGAATCTTACATGTTTGTAAGACCCCTCCTTCCTAGTGTATAGGTTTATAATCTACATAGATGGGAAGGAGCCACATGTCTCCTCCTTTCAACCCTCAAAAGTAATAAACTTGGGACATATTTGGAACATGTTTATTTCCCTTTCATTAATCACTAGCTCAACAAATGGTTAGGATTTATGTGGTTCCAAAGGACCCTCTCTCTTAAACATGTAGGTTTAAAACCCACACAAGTGGGATAGCACCACATGCCCTTATCTCACAACCTTCATTCCATTGTAAAATAACATGCAATTTTTCCCAAGATCCTATCCTTCGATATAGGTAATATTTGATGACCCAAATTGTTGTAGCTTATAAAGGTCCCTTCCCTATAGGATGTACCTTTATAACTTGCAACCAATATGACACTTCCATGTGTCATGAAAATTTTAAAGCTATGAAAGTGAAGCAATTCCTATAGATTCTTAAGAAAAATAAAAAGGATAATAATAGAATATGAAACCTTTAATGGAGAAAACCAATATAAGTTGGAGCCACAACTTTATCTTATTTATACTATTAAATTGATTGTTCACAATTATCCAATATTTAGGTATTCCACAACATTCAAAACCATAATCCATTAACTTGAATTATATTTTAATGTTAATCCCTTAACTAGGATTAAATTACGATGGACCAAACAAATTTGGTAAAAAAAGCATAAAATGGACCTCAAATTTTTTTTAGGGCACCACCCAAAAACTCTATGGATTTGGGCTACTGCTGCTTGTTGTAATTTTCTCCACTCAACAAAGCAAGTCTAACACCCCCACATGCCACCCCCCGTCAATACTAGTGGAAATGTTGGATTTTCACCTAGTGCAATCCACATGCTAAAGAATATAATGCATCTCCAACATTCTCACACTTTTTGTTTTCTTTGAAAAACAGTGCGGAAATATTTACAAGGTCAGGAGTTTAGGATAGTGATGCCCATTTATTTTCTACACAAAAAGAACTTCTCAATACTACTAGACTTTTTCAATGATTCTACAACATTCTTTAAGGTGTCAACTTTCTCTAGCAACACCTTCTTGCTTCAACCATGCCTCTCAAAAAGTGGCACTACACATCAATATATTTGTCTTAAAATTATAAACAAGGTTCTTTTTCATAAATATTCCACTCTTAATATCGCAATATAACCTTATAGCTCATTTTACAAATCCAATACTTGAACAAAATATTTACAACCATACAAATTCCTTACTTGCATGGGTGGCTGCCATGTATTCATCCACTATAGTTGAAAGTGAAACTATATCCCATATCTTTCTCATCTAGCTAATTTCTCCTCCAAATAGGTTAAAAACATAACCACTTATAAATATTTTGCGATCAAGATCTCTAGCACAGTTAGCATAAACAAGTCCCAATGCATCTATCACTTTGTATATCACAAGGCCTCCTTGGTAGCAGATTGCACAATTTGCAGTGCCACAAAAATACCTAAAAATTCTCTTTACAATTCTCTAGTTCTCCTTCCTTGGTTTTCATACATCTATACTCAAAACTTGGAATGCATGGGAAATTTATAATCTAGTAAAGACCATATCATACATCAAACTACCAACAAAAATAGCACAATGAACATGGGTCATGTCCTCTGCCCTTTCTTATCTCTTGGGACAGTATTCTGCAGATAAATTTTCACCTATAGGAATAAGAAACTTGACCACTTACATTCATTCATATTAAATCTTTGCAAAATTGTCTCAACATACTTCCTCTAATTTAACTGATGTTTCATATTCACATGATCTATTTTGAATCTTCATGCCCAAAATAAAGTTTGCAACTGTAGTGTCCCCAAGGCCGAGCCCTCTGTAAATCTGGTTTATGAAATGAATTGTAAATATGTTTTATAGTCTGGTGAGCCAAGTAAATATAAGTTGGTGGGCTTATGTGATTATTAGGCCAGAGATCCTAGGGGTTGAAGGCCAAGCGCCTAATTTTGTACCTGTATGTATGCAACACATTAATAAAAATATAAACACCATCATGTGTAAACCGACCACGATGAATGAGTGATGGGGGACTAAGCTTCCATAGAGTGGGAAAGGAATTAGGGGTTGGAAGGTGGGAAAAGGGGCTAAGTGTTAAGCCTAGGGGCTTAAGCCTTGGGAATAATATTTTAATATTATTCCAAAAAGAATGTGAATAATATGTTTTTACCCTAGGTTCTTTTGGAATGACATGTGACTTCCAAATGGTGGGGGGGACGTACACTGAGGAAGCATGCAGTTTCCTGGGTGAAAAGTGTCAACCCAAGCCCATGCAAATAAAACGGTTGAGGTGAGCCATGATGGGGGTTCCTCCTCCATTCTACCCGACCGTTTGAGCATGAACCCGTCAAACCTCTGCAAGAGATACGCCGTATGATCAGGGGATCAAATTTTGCTCAATTTTCAAAGTGCTTGGAATGCGACGAAAACAGTGCCATTGCGTCTGTCTCGTCTTCCTGATTCTGACGGTATATTTACTTTCACAAACGGAGTCCGTATGGAGGAGATATCGCGATCTGTCCGCCAAGCCAAACAGGCAAAAATTTGGAATGTTGACTGTACCTGTCCATACAGCCACGTGGCAGGGCCATACCATCATGATGACGTGGTAGTTTGATGACGTGGTGTATTTTTATTGGATGGTGGTTGTCCAATCGGGTGATGGCATGTGTCATTTGTAGCCAATAATGTGTGGACACGTGGTCCAACCCATTGGTGCCATGTGTCACTATCTGGTTGGTTTATATGGATGTATATATGTAAAACGATATGGAGGCCGTGGGGTTCGACCCCCGGACCTCCCCACAAGCCAAACGATTTCATAACACTCCGATAACCAACGTTCCCGCCATTATCCTTTGTTAGTTATGGCATAAAACATATATTTATGTTGACATTTTGTTTTATACGGAAAAAAGGGCGCGGGCCGGGGCTTAAGCCCTGACCCATGGTTTCATTGCAAATGTAATATGACCATATGTGTTGTGGCCTGGATTGTTGGCGCGCGCGCGCGTTTATTGCTTTGGATTGCAATGTATTACATTGCATATATATGTATTCCATATTATATTTAAAAATATGTGCGGGGTATGGAACTTTAACCTTTGGTTAATGCGTGGATATAACCTGTGGTTTGATCGGTGTAATAACTGCGTGGGAGTTTTAAAACGGATTAACCACTTTCTACGCCCAGCCTTTGGTCCCATGGCCATATGCCCGAGTGCCGAGGCGGTTAGGGGCTGGAGGCGCCTTAACCTTCCTATGGTTTGTACCGGTGCACGGTTGCGTACAGGACTGGGTTTTTCTGCTTAAAAGAGCATGTGAGCCAGGTTTGAATCACAAGGGTGTGATTTCTAGAACCAGAGACAACAAAGTTGAAGGGGGAGACTTCAAGGAGGCTATCTTCTTCATTTTTCGACCGATTGAGGTGCCGAAAGAGCCCAGACAGGGGTTTTGGGACGCTGCGGAGCCATTGGAGCAGTCGGTTTTTCATTTTGAGCATTGTAAGGCATGTTTTTGAGAACTTTGAGAAATTTAATAATAATGATCCATTGGAAGCTGGACCAGGAGATGTAGCCCGGAGTGGGTGAACTCCTTTATCAAGTTGTTGTGTTTATGTGCTAATGTTCAATGTTTTATGCTGCTGTCTATGTGTATTTTTACATAAGTAATCCTTATTTATGTGTTGCAAATTGATCCGCTTGCTTTAAAACACATAACATTTCACTTGCAATAATTATTCAAGTTTTTCAAGTCTTCTTCATTTTTAGATCAAGTTGGTATCAGAGCACTGGTTTTGAAGACTTGATTGTTTGCAAGTTTTGTTTCTTATGCTCACAAGGTTGAAACTCACAAGAGGAGAAGGTCAACTTGTGGAGCCAAGTTCTTATCCGATGAGGAGGAAGCAGTTTCATTCACCGCAAGTTGTTGAGAGACATTCACCAAGCATGGCACATACAAAAGATCATGAACGTGTTCCAGATGAAGAAGCAGACCTCAGGCAGACTCTCATACAATTGAGAGATATGATGAAAGTCATAATGGAACGAACCGTGATGTCACAGGGTGAAGGCTCTAACCCTTCAATGCATAAGGGAGGCGATGGTGACAAGACTCTAGGCAGAGATGGAGGGAATGGTGCTCCTCCACCACCCTCTCCTCCATCATCATCATCTTCATCTTCTTCTTCTTCTTCAAGTTCGAAACATCTTCCCCATGGGCATGGTAAAACTCCTTCGCAAATTCCTTCATTAAAGCTTGATATAAAATTTGAGTTGCCACTTTATAATGGAGAAGTTAACGCTGAAAAGTTAGATAACTAGATACGTCAAATTGAAGTCTATTCTAGAATACAAAAGATTCAAGATGATGAAACTAAAATTCAGTTAGCTTCATTCAGATTAGATGGCTCAGCACTTGTTTGGTGGGTATCTAATACACAGGAAGAAATGAAAAAGAATGGAAAAATTTTGCTTTCTTGGAATGATTTCATAATAGCAATTAAAAAACAATTTGATCCATTAGCTTATAAACAAAAGGCAACCATGGAATGGCAGAATTTTAGACAAGCAAAAGGACAGAATGTACAAAGTTTCACTCAGGAGTTTAGGAGACGATCTTTGGTTTTGGGAGTTGATTTTTCTTCACAGGAAACATTGCTCAAATATATTGGTGCTTTGCATAGTTATTTGAGGCATACTATACTTATGTTTAATCCCACGAATCTAGATGAAGTGTGTGTACAGGCTACTCATTTGGAA
>ML781383.1:137807-150950 GCA_009831015.1 Picea engelmannii | reverse complement strand
TGTTAATGTTGAGAATTTGAAGTTGTATGAGCCTCCATTGATTGATGATCAAGGAGAGCATGTTCAGATTCCTTCCATAGATGATTTTTCGCCAGAGTATCTAACAAAACTGCAGGAAGATACCATACTTGACAGGAGGATGCGAACTTCGAAGCAAGGAAATGTGGAGTATTTGCGAGTTGGTCTTAAAGGGACAAATCCAAGCAAGGCTAAGTGGATTGAGGTTGGAAGAGTGAGGGAACTATACCCTCATCTTCACATAGACTGAGATAGTCTTTTGGAGGTCCAAAAGCTTTCCAATGGGGAGGTGTGATCAGGGGATCAAATTTTGCTCAATTTTCAAAGTGCTAGGAATGCGACGAAAATAGTGCCATTGCATCTATCTCGTCTTCCTAATTCCGGCGGTATATTTACTTTCGCAAACGGAGTCCGTATGGAGGAGATATCGCGATCTATCCGCCAAGCCAAACAAGCAAAAATTTGGAATGCTGACTGTACCTGTCCGTACAGTCCGTACGGCCACGTGGTAGGGCTGTACCATCATGATGACATGGCAGTTTGATGACGTGGCATATTTTTATTGGATGGTGGTTGTCCAATCGGGTGATGGCACGTGTCATTTGTATCCAATAATGTGTGGACACGTGGTCCAACCCATTGGCTCCACATGTCACTATCTGGTTGGTTTATATGGATGTATATATGTAAAATGATATAGAGGCCACAGGGTTCGACCCCTGGACCTCCCCACAAGCCAAACGATTTCATAACACTCCGATAACCAACGTTCCCACCATTATCCTTTGTTAGTTATGGCATAAAACATATATTTATGTTGACATTTTGTTTTATACGGAAAAAAGGGCACGGGCCAGGGCTTAAGCCCCAACCCATGGTTTCGTTGCAAATGTAATATGACCATATGTGTTGTGGCCCAGATTGTTGGCGCGCGCACGTTTATTTCTTTGGATTGCAATGTATTACATTGCATATATATGTATTCCATATTATATTTAAAAATGCGTGCGGGGTATGGAACTTTAACCTTTGGTTAATGCGTGGATATAACCTGTGGTTTGATCGGTGTAATAACCGCGCGGGAGTTTTAAAATGGATTAACCACTTTCTACGCCCAGCCTTTGGTCCCATGGCCATATGCCCAAGTGTCGAGGCAGTTAGGGGCTGGAGGTGCCTTAACCGTCCTACGGTTTGTACTGATGCGCGGTTGCGTACGGGACTGGGATTTTTCGCTTAAAAGAGCGTGTGAGCCAGGTTTGAAGCACAAGGGTGCGATTTGTAGAACCAGAGACAACAAAGTTGAAGGGGGAGACTTCAAGGAGGCTATCTTCTTCATTTTTCGACCGATTGAGGTGCCGAAAGAGCCCAGACAGGGGTTTTGGGACGCTACGGAGCCATTGGAGCAGTCAGTTTGTCATTTTGAGCATTGTAAGGCATGTTTTTGAGCACTTTGATCAATTTAATAATAATGATCCATTGGAAGCTGGAATAGGAGATGTAGCCCAGAGTGGGGTGAACTCCTTTATCAAGTTGTTGTGTTTATGTGCTGATGTTCAATGTTTTATGTTGCTGTCTATGTGTATTTTTACATAAGTAATCCTTATTTATGTGTTGCAAATTGATCCGCTTTCTTTAAAACACATAACATTTCACTTGCAATAATTATTCAAGTTTTTCAAGTCTTCTTCATTTTTAGATCACCGTACATCCTCTGAACGAGAAGCCTGTGTTGATTTTGGGGAAAATTATGTGTTTGTTCTGGAAAGATGGTACACCCTCCTCTATTCTAAACCATGGAGTCTGAGTTAGCCCTGTGTGGACAACTTGTCACATGTCCCTAAGAACTAGAGTGTGAGTCTATCCCATGTGCCAGATTGAGGAAACGAAAGTGTCTCGTTCCTGCTAAGCTTGGTTATGCTATTGCACCTGTCTGTTGCTGCCCTGGG
This sequence comes from Picea engelmannii, assembly GCA_009831015.1. Classification (NCBI taxonomy): domain Eukaryota; kingdom Viridiplantae; phylum Streptophyta; class Pinopsida; order Pinales; family Pinaceae; genus Picea; species Picea engelmannii. The sequence goes on along the minus strand of ML781383.1, from coordinate 148,986 downwards.
GTGTTTGTGTCTGGATTCCTGTTGATTGTGGTGGATGTGTATTGTTTGACCCTGTGTGGCTTGTTGGATAGTTGGTACAACACTCTCTCCAAGTGAGAGAGGTGTTGGAAGTTGGAAGAACAGGTCGCTTGGCCTGCAAGCAACACTCTCTAGGTGAGAGAGTGCACAAAGGAAGGAGAGAAACCTTGGAAGGAACCTTGTAGCTGCCACAGAGCTCAAATACTTTCAGTCTGGTCTGTTGCTAAAACCCAAGGTAAGGGAGTTTAGCAGCCGAGGGACTTTCTAGGTGACAGAGAAGGTGTATACTCCTGGGGTGGAACATGCATGTGGGGAAGGAGAGTCTGTGGGCAGTGAGTATGAGTGGTTCCTGGGAGAGAATTCCTTCCTTGTGACTGTGTGTTTTCCCTGTAACCTCAGCTTAGCCTAGGATTCCTTGTCTTGGGGTGGAGCTTATTCCCATCTCGGGGGTGACCTACTGCTAAGCTTGATGAGAAGCACAGTCTAAGGCTGGGAGGTTCATGGAAGGCCTGCACCTGGTTGGTGGAATCACCACCGTTTTCAAAGATAAGTACCAGATGATGTTTCAATTATGTTTCTGCATATCTTTGTATTTATAATCATCATGTATTCTGTTGTGCATATTTTAATGTTAATTCCATGTTTAAAATTATGATAGAAGTAATTCTTAGGATTACTCTGAGTCTAAATTTTTTCCTTTCTTAAATGCATGTTGTTTATATAAGTGAGAGAGAAGTTTTGTTATTCCATGAAGTAGCACCTGCACAGTATGGAAAGAGAGTGTTACAGTATGGTATCAAAGAGAAGGTTTCGACACTGAGCCTAGATGGGCCAAATAAGGGTCTTTGGACCAAGAGTTTGAGGAGGAATTGTGTCTGGAGGACCAATTTCAGACTTTTAAGTGCTCCTGAGTGTCAAGGAGTTACTTGACCATGCTTACAAAGCTCAAGAGGTGTAGCAGAGTTATGAAACTGCAACCGGTGTGGTATATGGCCACAGGGAAAGAGGACTCCACACCAGAAGTGTTGGAGCCTTAGGATCTGTTTGGGAGGCAAGGTGAACTCTCATGACCGTTGGATCTGGAAAATGTGTTGAAACATGGTTGCTTGACATGAAGAAATATTTCCAACTACAGAATTATTCTGCTCACACGGAAGGAAGAATTATGATGTATCAGCTAAAAGGAAAAACATCCATGTGGTAGGATCAGTTTGTGCAAGTGCAGCACATCAGAGAGAAAGATATCACTTGGAAGGAGTTCAAGAGGTATTTTGAGAATAAATACCTGACTAAAAGATACTATGACAGAAAGATGAAGGAGTTCTTCAAACTCAAGCTAGGCAGCATGACCATGGATGAATACGAACGAAGTTTCTTGGAACTACTGAAGTATGTTCCATTCATTAAAGATGAGGCTGTCAAGATTTAGAGGTATCTGAGTGGACTGCCACCTTCCATTGGTGATAAGATTTAGTATGATGATCCTAAGACTATGGAAGAAACAATAAGAAGGGAGAAATGCTTGTATGAATAGCAAAGAGAAAAGCCTACCTTTTAGAAGGCTTGGGATGATTAGAAGAAGTTCAGGAAAGAGCAGAGGCAGAAGGGAAACAAGCCTCCCTTTTTCAGAAACAGTCCTCAGGGACAGTCATCTTTTAGAGAGCCCAGGAAGGTTGAAGGAGGTGAGAAAATGCCCAGACTGCCACCTATGGAGTGTTGGGGCTGTAAAGGGAACCATAGGCACAAAGACTGCCCCCACAGAAAAGATAAAGCGAGAACCGTCCACAATGTTTAGCAAGATGAAACAGTGGAGGATATGGGCAATAGAATGCCAAGGATCTATGCAGCAAGCTGAATTTAAATCGCACATGATTGAAGTGGAAGGTATGATTAATAATCGACCATYTATTATTTTAATTGATTCAGGGGCTAGCCATAGTTATGTAGATCCTAGGGTGGTGGAAAGTTTTCATTTGTCAAGAAGCAAACATGAAAAGTATTGGCTAGTGCAATTGGCTACAGGAACCAAGAGGAAGGTCACTGAGTTGAYTAAGTCCTATCCTATGGACATGAAAGGATTGAGCACTAAGGCTAAATTGAATATTCTGCCTTTAGGCTCTTATGACTGATTAATTGGGATGGACTAGTTGGACCAGCACCATGCCCTCCTGGAATGTCATAACAAGAAGTTTACATGAATGGATGAGGAGGGGAAATGGAAAACAATCTAAGGGATTCTCAGAGTTGTGGCTGTTAGAGAAATCTTAGCCATGCAGCTGAAGAAGTGCTACAGGAAAGGTTGTCGATTAATTGCATCCCAAGTGGAGGAACCATACGGAGACGAAGTCTCAAATATTGGAGATCATGAGGTTCTTAATGAGTTTGACGATGTATTCCAGGAAGTCCCTGGACTACCTCCGAAGAGAGACATCGATTTTTCTATAAATTTGATTCCTGGAGCAGCTCCAATTTCGAAAGCTCCTTATAGAATGAGTACGCTAGAGCTGAAAGAGTTGCAATTGTAGCTTGAAGAGATTTTGAAGAAGGGGTACATTCACCCCAGCATGTCACCTTGGGGTGTCCCGGTCATATTTGTGAAGAAAAAGGACAGAACAATGAGGCTGTGCATTGATTTCAAATAGTTTAACAAAGTAACTATCAAGAACAAGTATCCTCTGTCGAGGATCAATGATGTTTTTGATCCGTTTAAGGGTGAAAAAATATTTTCGAAGATAGATCTCAGATCAGGATATCACCAGGTGAGAATAAAGGATGAGGACATCAGAAAAACCTCCTTTAGAACAAGGTATGGTCATTACGAGTTCACAGTGGTGTTGTTTGGACTGTCAAACACACTTGTTGTTTTTATGTGTTTGATGAATGGTGTATTTAGGGACTATTTGGACAAGTTTGTCATAGTCTTGTTGGTTGACATTTTGGTGTATTCTAAGTTAGAGGAAGAGCATGAACAACACCTGAGGATGGTGTTGCAAGTGTTGAGAGAACACCAACTGTATGCCAAGCTGATAAAATGCTCATTTTATCAAAGACAGATCCATTGCTTGGGGCATATTATTTCAGAAGAAGGGATCGTTGTGGATCCTTAAAAGGTTGAGGCCATCTGGGAATGGTCAGCACCAAGGAATATGGCAGAAGTTAGATTTTTTATGGGTCTGGTGGGATACTATAGAAGGTTTATAGCAGGGTTCTCAAATATAACTCACCCTATCACTTCCTTTCAAAGGAAGGAGAAGAAGTTTCAGTGGACTGAAGAGTGTGAGAAGAGTTTTCAATGATTGAAGCAGTTGTTAACCAACGCTCCAATCCTGAGAATTGCAAATCCAAGTATGGATTTCATGGTATGCATAGATGCGTGTAAGGAGGGGTTGGGAGGATTTCTCAGCCAAGAGGGATTTGTAATCTATTATGAAGTCAGGAAGCTGAAAGAGCATGAAAAGAATTATTCCACTCATGATTTGGAGTTGGCAGCAATTGTTCACGCTCTGAGGAAATGGAGACATTACCTCATGGGAAGGAGATTCGAATTGAGAACGGATCACAACGGTCTTAAGTATTTGTTCAATCAGCCGACTTTAAACGCTAGACAAAGTATATGGCTGGAGTTTCTATGTGAATACGACTTTGATATCAAGCATATCAAAGGGAAGGAAAACAAGGTGGCTGATGCACTCAGCATAAAAGTGCATGGATTACATGCTACAACGATTAGCATGTACAGGACTGATATTAGGGATAGAATTCTGGAAGATGAAAATGTTGATTTGCAGTACAGAGACTTGGTAGAAAAGCTACAGCAGCGTGAGAGACCACAGAAAAATGAAAGTTACACCTTGGAAGCTGATGGATTACTTCGGTATAAAAACAGAGTGTACATACCCAATGTCCAAGAATTGAAGTTGGAAATTCTAAAAGAAATGTATAATGTGACTTATGTTGGACATCCTAGATATCAGAAGACTGTGGCAGCAGTCAAAAGCCATTACTTTTGGTTGGGTATGAAGAAAGAAATCGCTAAATACATTGCCAGATGTATGGAGTGCCAGAAAGTTAAGGCTGAGCATAGGCACCCAGCAGGGTTGCTGCAACCTTTACCCATTCCTGAGTTGAAATGGGAAGTGGTAACGATGGATTTTATTACAGGATTGCCTAGAACAAGAAAGCTGCATGATTCGATCATGGTGCTGGTGGGCAAGCTTACAAAAGCTACCCATTTTATTCCACTGAAAACCACTCACAAGGAAATAGATGTTGCTGAGATTTTCTTAAGGGAAGTGGTGTGCTTGCACAGAATTCCTAAGACGATTGTGTCTGATAGGGACACGAAATTCACCTCGAATTTCTGGAAAGGATTGTTCAAAGGATTCAGAACGAATATGAACTTTAGTACAACGTATCATCCTGAGTTTGATGGATAGACCGAGAGGGTGAACATAGCAATAGAAGACATGATGAGAATGTATGTGATGGATAAACCATCAAGGTGGGAAGACTACCTACATTTGGTAGAATTCGCCTACAATAATGGGTATCATGCATCATTGAAGATGAGCCCATTTGAAGCACTTTATGGAAGAAAGTGCAACACTTCAGTGAGCTAGGATAATCCAGCTGACAGAGCAGTAGTTGGGCCTGAGTTGCTCAAAGAGATGGAAGACCACATGATAAGAATTAAGCAAAATTTGAAAGTTGCGCAGTACAGGCAGAAAAGTTATGTAGATAAGAACAAAACCCACAAAGAATTAAAAGTGGGTGATCATGTCTTCCTGAAAGTGAAAACTAACAGGAGTTCCTTGAAGCTAGGAAGTTGCACCAAGTTGGCAGCAATATTTTGTGGGTCGTTTGAAATCCTGGAAAGGATTGGGCCAGTTGCATACATGCTTACATTACCTACATCTATGACCGTACATAATGTGTTTCATGTTTCATTTCTTAAGAAATATATACCTGATGCTAATCATGTTATCGATTGGAATGTGATTCAGGTGGAACCAGAAGGTGTCCTGCAAGTGCATCCTGTGTGCATATTGGACAGGAAAAACAAACAGCTCTGGAATCAAGCTATAGAGCTTGTAAGGGTCCAGTGGACCTGGTACGGTCCTAAGGATGCAACATGGGAGCATGAAGATGTTATGCGGGCAGAGTACCCACATCTTTTTAAAATTTTTGAAAAGCTTGCAGATGCAGTGTGAAGTTGCACTAAGGACAGTGCTGAAATAAGGGGAGGGGGATTGTAGTGTCCCCAAGGCCGAGCCATCTATAAATATGGTTTATGAAATGAATTGTAAATATGTTTTATAGGCCGGTGAGCCAATTTAATATAAGCTGGTGGGATTATGTGACTATTAGGACAGAGAGCCTAGGGGTTGAAGGAAAAGGGCTTGATTTTGTACCTATATGTATGCAATACATTAATAAAAATATAAACACCACTGTGTGCAGACCGACCATGATGAATGAGTGATGGGGGACTAAGCTTCCACAGAGTGGGAAAGGAATTAGGGGTTGGAAGGTGGGAAAAGGGGCTAAGTGTTAAGCCTAGGGGCTTAAGCCTTGGGAATAATATTTTAATATTATTCCAAAAAGAATGTGAATAATATGTTTTTACCCTGATTTCTTTTGGAATGACATGTGACTTCAAAATGGTGGGGGGGACGTACGCTGAGGAAGCATGCAGTTTCCTGGGTGACAAGTGTCAACCCAAGCCCATGCAAATAAAACCGCTGAGGTGAATCATGATGGGGGTTCCTCCTCCATTCTACCCGACTGTCTGAGCATGAACCCGTCGGACCTCTGCAAGAGATACCCCGTACATCCTCTGAATGAGAATCCTGTGTTGATTTCGGGGAAAAGTCTGTGTTTGTTTTGGAAAGCCAGTACACCCTCCTCTGTTCTAAACCGTGGAGTTTGAGTCAACCCTACATGGACAACTTGTCATACATCCTTAAGAAACAGAGTGTGAGTCTATCCCATGTGCCATATTGAGGAAACGAAAGTGTCCCGTTCCTGCTAAGTCTGGTTATGCTGTTGCATCTGTTTGTTGTTTCCCTAGGGTGTTCGTGTCTGGATTCTTGTTGATTGTGGTGGACGTGTATTGTTTGACCCTATGTGGCTTGTTGGACAGTTGGTACAACACTCTCTCTAAGTGAGAGAGGTGTTGGAAGTTGGAAGAATAGGTCACCTAGCCTGCAAGCAACTCTCTCCAGGTGAGAGAGTGCGCAGAGGAATGAGAGAACCCCTAGAAGGAACCCTGTAGCTGCCACAGAGCTCGGAGAATTCCAGTCCAGTCTATTGCTAAAACCAAAGGTAAGGGAGGTTAGCAGCCGGGGGACTGTCTAGGTGACAAAGAAGGTGTATACTCTTGGGGTGGAACATGCATGTGGGAAAGGAGAGTCTGTGGGCAGTGAGTATGAGTGGTTCCTAGGAGAGAATTCCTTCCTTGTGACTGTGTGTTTTCCCTGTAACCTCAACCTAGCCTAGGATTCCTTGTCTTGGGGTGGAGATTAGTCCCAGCTCGGGGATGACCTATTGTTGAGCTTGATGAGCAGCGCGGTCTAAGGCTGGGAGGTTCGTGGAAGGCCTGCACCTGGTTTGTGGAATTACCATTGTTTTCAAAGATAAGTACCAGATAATGTTTCAATTATGTTTCTGCATATCTGTGTATTTATAATCATCATGTATTCTGCTGTGCATATGAATAAATGCTAATGTCGTGTTTAAAATTATGATAGCAGTAATTCTTAGGCTTACTCTGAGTCTAAATTTGTTCCTTGCTTAAATGCATGTTGTTTATATAAGTGAGAGAGAAGTTTTGTTATTCCGCGAAGTAGCACCTTCCCGGCATGGAAAGAGAGTGTTATAGCAACACCAAAATCCTTCATGTCAAACTAAGATGATAGTTGAGACTTGACCTGATATCCTTTTTTTTTTAATTAGCAACATTTTATTAACATGAAATGCTACATAAATAAAGTGATCACCAACCTGCTTGGAATGCACACAATGATCAACCTTGCTTCTTACAAATCCAAATATTATTATGTAAGTATCAAAATTTTGATATCACAATACTCGGGATTTCTTTAGGCAATATAGTGACTTTTCCAACTTGTAAACCAAATTCTTCTTACCCTTCACTATTAACCTTCAAACCAACTCCTTCTTACCCTTCATGATATTTTTTTTAGATTTCTTCTTCCAAGTCGCCTTGTAGGAATGTTTTCTTTACACCCATTTGTTATAATTCAATATTGGATGTTGTGGCAAGAGAAAATAGAAATCTAATGGAAGTTAACTTTGCAATGGGAGAGAATATCTCACCTAATTTAATTCCCTCCACTTGGGAATTTTCTACCAACATGATTTCTTCCATCAATCAACTTGACTGAGTCCCATGCCTCGTTTTTTTACAAGGCATCCATTTCCTCTACCATGGCCTTCTTCCAAATTTTACCCTCCTTAGAATCAACTACCTTTATAATAGTTCCAAGATCATCTTTAATAGAAGATAAAAAAAAAAGGTGGAAAGAAAAATCAGGTGGACCATGTTTTTTTTTCCCTTCTTACTCGAATAAATATCCTCAAGAATAGGTTCTATTATTCCTCCCACTTCAAGGGGAACACCTTGTAATAGAGGTTGTTACAAAATCTCCTCAAAAAATTTATCCCTTCTGTATTTATAATGGAGGTTGTTAGCAGAGGCGGACAACTCGAGGTTTTTGCGGATGTTTTTTTATTGGTTCTTCTATAAGGTAAATAATCCTTGATGCGTAAATAAAAATAGCATCTTCATGATTCACTATTAAGGAATATCATTACCCATTGTAAAAATAAATAAAATAACCAAACAAAGAACCCTAGTGCACATGACCATTATGACCTAATGTGTATCCTTGTCGTCTAACACACCAAGGTAGGGTAAAAAAAAAAAAACCAAAATCCATCATTACACTTCATTATGTGATTTGAAACTCTCATGAAAGCACCGATGCTCACTCTTCTTTGAATACTGCCACATTTGCAGTGATCTATAGTGAGTTCGATAGCTCCACTGGTAGATTCCACACATTTCCAAATTTTGGAAAATATCGTGAATTTTCATTTCTTCTCTATGGTTGAACCATGCCTCCTTGGGACAAAAGATCCTAGGTAAATTGTTTATTACCTTCCTATTTTCACTTTAATTGGATTAAAATTCAAAATTGGCCTGAAATTTGGTCATTTATTATTTTTTTTTCAATTATGCATGATGTGTTTGAATGCTTCAGCTTGCCTCGAAGCTGATGCATCATGTGTGTAAATATACATGAATAACTGCCACTAATGTGTATAATATAAAAATACACATTGATGTCATTCATAGAACAACACTATGGCAAATTTTGAAAAATAAGCATAGCAGTGCATCTTTTTGGATTCTACATTATTGGTTCATTATAAAACACAATGCACTGCCAAACAAAATGTGAGTGTTATATGAAAACTAGAGAACTGGTGCATTCACATTAGAAAATCACACCGCCTATTTTTTTATCAAAAAAATTAACCTGGTGGTGCACCAAAGTTAAGAAAACACATTGGTGTTGTAAATAGCACGACACCAGGATGATTATTTAAGAATTAAGTATAGTGGTGCATCTTATGGGATGCCCCATTATTGGTGTGCCCTAAAAGAGAACACACTATGCAAAACCATTTGGTTCTTCAAAAACAATGGAATCGTGGTGTATTCCCTTTAACAAACTACATCGCCCAACTTTCAACATATAAAATTTATCGTAGCGGTGCATCAAGGTTCTAAAAATGCATTGGTTTTGTTCACATAACCACATCGGGATACATATTTAATGAATTTGCATAGTATTTCATCTCCCTATATTCCACATTACCATTTCATTATATAACACAACACAACACACCTCTAAACAAAACATTGATGCTCGAAGAACATTGGAGCACTGATGTCTTCACCTAATTTCCAACAAATGTTTTTGACCTAGAAGTGCCCAAAATTCCACTAGATGCATTGATGTTGTAAAAATCATGGAACCAAGCCGAATATTCAACAATTTATCATAGTGGTGTGTCTTATGGAATGCCTCGTTATCAGTATGTACTTGTATATTAAATGCAATGGTGTCATGCACAACATGGAATTGCGCCAATCATTTAATAATTAGCATATCGATGTGTTGAATGAAACACCCCATGATTGGTGTCATGCATATCAATGCACTGCTACACCCATACTAGTTCTCCAAGAATCAAGGTGCATTGGGGAGTTACATATACCAAACTACACTGCCTAACATAGAACAAAAGAAAAATGGCATAGCGATGCATCTTGTGGGACTCCCTGTTGTTGGTGCATTATAGAACACAATGCATCGCTAAAATACATTTTGGTGTTCCAATAACCATGGAGCACCAATGCATTATACCAACAACACCACATAGTGGGGCATATTTTTGATATAGCGCATAGATGGTAGTGTGTAGTTACCATTTTGGGCGCACCGGGTACTTTTCCACATTTTTTTGCAAACATAAATTAACTTTAGTTTTTGTTAAAAACAAATTTATTTATGTATTGTGTATTTTATAATTTCAATTCATGTTGTCTATATATATGTGCCTAAAAATATTAGTATGTGAATCAAATATGGTGACGATGAGAGGAGGAATAGTTATAGTAGCAGGAGGTCAACACATACATATTTTTACATGAGTGGGAGGCCCAAGAGAGGGAGAGGGAGAGAATCCCTCACACTATTACACCTTGGAGACATTCCATTTTTAGGAATGTTGTCCTCCTCAAGTATTATGAGGAGGGTAAATCCCTCAGGGGAGACTCTCCATTTTTACAAAAACTAATACATCATTGGGATCATGCTCGACATGCATTTAGGGTTGGTCTTGATCAGTGGTATCAACCAACATAAGAGAATTTTAATTTTATCATTGGGTTGTATATGAGGGGTAAGGTTTGTCCCCATTTCCTTGATCTAGCACCTAGTGTTACAGGATATATCCAACTCACATATGTGTAGAGATATGTCAATATGGACATTTTTTCCGCTTCGGGACTCTAGCTTGCTAGTGGTCAAGTGCAGATGGATTCAATTCATGTTGAGGATGTTAGGTTCCTATGTCTTATTCTCATGAAACTGTCACATTTCACCTCTGATGGTAAGTGCATTAGTTTCCCTTTGATGTATTATGTAGATATTTTAGTGTAGAGTCCCCGATTGATAACGTGGATAAAGTTTTTTCGAGACAATTTTGTTTTGCGTTAGATCGGTGTCACGTCGTTTTTTATGGGAGGATGTTCTTCCCATTCACATCATATTTATTTACATTATATTTTAAGAGGTATCATGCCACTCAACCAACAATACCCTACTCTCATATTAGGCCTATGATTTATGTGTGTATGTGCATGTGGGGGTAGTTTTTTCCCAAGAGGGGCCAGCCAGAGTGGCCATGTACTTCGGTGGGTAGGGATATATGTGATTTTTTGGTTGGAGATGAAAATAATATCCTCAATATTGTGCAATACCCATACACGGGGATGGATTGGAGAGGATGTCCAAACATCCTGTTTAGTACAACAGACAAACCACCAGATGAGAGAGGTAATATTATCATTATGTTTTGATAAATCTAGTTGTGTATTTTTATGTCTTATTTAATGAGCATGTAATTTATTGTAACATTATGTTTCAATTATCTTATTATTATTATCTATTGTTTTGCAAATATTGGCACATATGTTAGGGATGAGACTCCCCAATATGATGAGGATATGAAGGAGGTAGCGAAGCAACCTCTAGTATATAGAACTAGAATTCCATGCAGGTCGGATAAGAGACATGGATGATTTTAGGGGATAAATTTCGCTCATGGGCTAATTTTCCATGGTTTTTCCAAAAACAAGATTCCCTATTTTAAAAATGATTCGCCCAAATTCTATAGGATAAAATGATTTTACCTTAAAAATTGCCAAAATTTTATAAAAACTATATAAAATCCTTAGAAATTTGAATATTTTTACAAAAATATCGCCAAACATTTATAGTTGGCATATGAAGGATAAGTAATATTAGCCAAGGTTTCTACATTTTAAAATAAATTTCCATCCTTA
>ML781383.1:54010-71588 GCA_009831015.1 Picea engelmannii | reverse complement strand
TGCAAAATTAAAGCTCTTCGACCCTAATAAATTGAATGTCATGTTCTAAGTTTCATAAAAATTAATAGGCATAAAATACATACACCTGTTAATTTGAGCCTCAGACATTCAATTTTGAAAGCACTAACGGGTACATGACAACCATGTAACCTTGAACTGGCTTGATACATTGTCACATATCCAGTGCTCAATAATGAAGAATTTGTTTTACTAGCTACCTCTATTTTATGGCATTCTCCACATAGTGCTTAGAATAGATAGAAGGTTAATCCATCTTCTACGGGAATGACAAATCCGTCAACATATACATTCATTTTCAGCAGTAAGCCTAATGTGCCAGTTAACATATAACTCCACAAGATAAAACAAGAATCATAACTTCAAGTTGAATGAAAAAAAAACTATGAACAAAAGATCAAATGAATTTTGGACCTTCCTCGATCAGTTTTGAAAGATTAGACAATTATATCTGGTAGCATTGGCTAATTTTATACACAACTATATAATTAAATGTGTTTTGTCTCAAAATTCCATCATCTTAATAATCTTTCTAAATGGTTATTGCTTTATGCAATTTCAGGGAAAAACATGATATAATAACATCCAAAGGGTACAAAGAAATACCTAACACCCATAGTATCACACCATGAGCTGAAGGTTTAACTATTCAAACCAAATTCAATGATATTTTGATCCACTTCATTGAGAAGCATTTGTGTTTGTAGGTTCATGAGTAAGCGTGTTTACAGGTTTTCATGAAAGTAACCAATATACCCACAAACTACACTGATATGCTATGACCAAAGCTCCATTTTCAAGATTGATTAATGAGAGGGAAAATAAGCAACAATTTTAATACCCTCCAATAAAAATTGTTTCAATTACAACTACAAGGAGCTTGCTTATCTGAATGTGATTATTATTTCCATTACTGCAAATTGTTCACCACAACTAATTATCACCATATGACATAACCATATGCTATAATTGTTAGTATTGATCAAAGAGATCCTTCTAGAAATGTCTTTTGTTTTAGTTCTACTTTGAACACCTCTGACAATCTCATTTGCAAGACTTATATCCATTTCCCAATGGTGGATGGTATTGATCCTCTAATATGATTGTGTGAGGCCTTTAATCATTTCAATGATTTGTAATTCCCTTGTACCTCTATAGGAATTTCACCTAGTATCCATTTTCCATTGAAATTCAATGTAAAGCTTCAAAATTTATAGCATGAAGAAAAAAGGGATTTAGATATATTCCCTGTAAATTGGTTGTAATTTAATAATAGTTCATAAGATGGATATTCTTTCATTATCCCTTCATCTATTATTTGTGGAGGAAGAAAGACAATGAATTCATTATTTTTAAAAACATGAAGCACCATCAAACCCTCAGACAATATGGAAGTGAGTGGATTGCTTCCCTAGGAAACACATAGGAAGATATAAATTGTTTTTAGAGTGCAAAACTTACACTTATAACCCTAGAGTTCAGATGGATCTACATTGATACATAAGAATTATGGAGTGTCTCCAATTTCTATCATTCCCTACATGTATTTCAATTTCTTTTATGTAATTTATGTTTTCTTGTCATGTTCCCTATCATAATTTAACAATGGAACCTCAACACACTGTGATGTTTCTTTATCATTCTTTATGCATTTACTAATTGTTGTGCATTTTCTTGTTCTGTGAAAATAGAAGTTGTTATTTCAAGGTACCTAGGTGTATCGTGGGTTGCCTTATCTTGGTCATGAGAAGAGTTTAAATCTTGCAAATTCATCATCACTAGATAAATGGAAAGGAAAATGTACTTCAAATATTTATTGACATCATTAGTTGAGAGTTCACTTATGATCCAATGAGCTTACCACTTCAACAAGATCCTACTCAATCTCTCTATAATTGAAAAACTCTAGAGACTATTTGGGACATCAGACATAAAGTACATAACCCCTTTACTAGACAATGGTTTGACATAAAAACTAATATTCCATAGATAGAATTGATACATGAAATGAAGCGATACCTTAATCTTCATAAATTTCCCACAGAAACAGAGTCGGAAGTAATTGCAGAGTATGTGTCATGTCCCCATTTTTGGACTCCCCTATTCTACAATTGAAAATGACTTATGTGGCTTGTCAATGAATAAAAAGGGATTCAAGGGGTTATTTAATGTCACTTAGTTAGGAGATGTTGTATTTTTAAAGTGAATTAAGGAAATAAAGTAACTTTAGATTAATAAGTTACTTAAAATTGATTTTTTATGTTAAAGTGAAAGTAAAAGGGGAATAAGGGTCATATTTGATTTAGTCAAAAAGGGGAAAGTTCTAGAAGGTGTGAAAGAAGGATGAAAGGATGGGTAGTGTTTGACTTTGTTATTATGTTTTTTACTGATCTCTTTGGATTTCTCTTGGAGCCAAGGTTTTGTTTAGGGTTTTGGAAAAAACCTTCCATTGTAGTTTAGTTTCATTGGTGCAAGATCCACCCTAGCTAGACAAAGGAGGAGGATCCATCCAGGATCTTCAATGGAGCTTCATCTTGTGTTTTGATTTCAGTTTTGGGTTGTAGTGATTTGCTTGGAGAGGTTGCGACACTTGGAGGGTTTGATCTCATCTCTTGAGGAGGCCACGACATGATTCCAGGTTTTTGGCTTGTATTGTGTGTTTTCCATTGATGTATTGCAGTTTCCTTAGCAACCTTTGGGTTGTTGTATTCAGATCTCATACATAATAAAATAATCCATGTTTCTCTTTTATTCCATCTGTATCTAGTTTTGTCGATAATAAGTTTCACGAAATTCCTTTAATGGAATGAGTACAAATTGTTTGTAAAACATTGTTAACCATTTTAGAGCATTTACTACACAAAGATTATAATATTCTAGCCTAGAATATCTGGGGTCATTATAATGGTACTAGAGCTAGTGATCTTGCCATCCTTTGAGTATTCTCTTCATCGCCCAAGAATCAATTCCATGTTGCAGAGATCTCATTATGAATTAAGTTTCTTTGTATAGATCCAAATTCATGTGAGAAAATTTGAGTTTTCTGTAATGGAACCAAATTTGTAGATGCAGGAAAAATTATTCATTTAGCAAGGTGTTTTCTTTCAGTAGAGGTCGATTTCCTTTGGTGTAGGTTGATTTCTCTCACCAAAAGAGTCGAAATGTATATAGGAGGCTCCCATATCTTAGAGGGATCAAGGTTGTCATTGGGACTTCATTCTATATGTCTTGAGTCTTTGAGTATAACAATTAGCCAGATGATATCGTGGCACTTCCTTGGAGGCCGATTTTCCATTTTTGCAAATTCACGGAGATTTGTAGCAGTTGTGTGAGGTTTGTGGAGATCATGGGGCCTAGGAGGATCATTAGGGGTCTTCAGGAGGGTCAAAACCCTTCCTATATGTTAGTCGAGGAGTTTGAGGTGTTGTAAGAGGGTCTTCACCCATTTATTTATGTCATCCAGGGAGGATTGGTGTTGTAAGAGGGTCGTATCCCAACTGTAGAGGTTACAGTAACAATTAAAGAGGGGTTGAACCTCCCTCTTTGTAGATAGAAAGGTTTAGGAGGGTCGCAAGGGTCGGATTGGTGTTGTGAGAGGTTCATAGCCTAACTATAGACGTTGCAGGAAAAATTAGAGAGGGACCGAGCTTCCCTCTTTGCAGATCACGGGGTTCAGGAGGGGTCACCAGGGTCACTTAAAGGCCGCAAATTGGAGGAAGAGAGTCGTGGGCTCTTAGGGACCAAGCAATAAGAATATTGAGGAGAGTTGAGTGCCTCCATTTTTGGGTCATGTGGAATTGGAGCAGGGTTGTAACAACCATTTGAGTTTGATATTTGGACAACCATCTATTGTAAAAGAGGTCAACAAATTAATAAACTATCAATTATGTTGTGCCATGTGTGTTTGAAATTTGTTTTGTATCTCTTGTTGCTATGAGTTATTTCCAACATTAATTTCCCTTTGGAAAATATATGTATGTATGAACTCCTTTTCCCATCAAAGATACATAGTAAAACACAAACAATAGTATATCGAAACATATATCAACAACAATAAGAGATCACAATGGCTGGGTATTGTGACAAAGTTTTTGTTAAGAGTCCACACACAGTCATAAACTCACAACAATAGAAACGAGGGAGCTATATTGGGGGTTTAGAATGTGGTTATCAAGTGTTTGACGAAACCCCAAACCTAAAAACTACCAAATTACTACAACATTGTAACAACCATGTTGCAGTTTCTTAAGAAGGTAAATCTAGAATGAGTAGATCAAATTTTGAGGGAGCTAACAACAAATAAATGCATGCCTTACTATCAAAAGTATCTAACATTAAGTGAAGATATCCATGCAACTTTTCCATTTAAAATATTTTACACTCTTTGATATGGAATTTGTCCCAAGGATTTGGATGAGGATTATTTTAAAAGCACAGGGTAGGAAGTGAAGAAGGATGGGAATGAAAGACAAGTGAAGGATCATGCATCTAGCCATGCAGAGGATTTGTGCATAGAGTAAGACCAAAAAACAACCTATGATACACCATCAAAGATAACCGATGAGTTTGATGACACTAGTGTGCTATATGGAGAAGATGAGGATACAACATCTTGTCCTACTTATCATGACTATGAGAAGATGTTCCAATCAGTCGATGTTAAGGATTCAACATCTCTCCATGTGTATGATGTTGATGACGAGGATGGTTCAAGTGGGAATTAAACATCTCATCTTGTTTATGACATGTATGCTGATGCATACATGATTTTACTAAAATATGACAAAGATTGGGAGCTATGTGTGGAGGATGACAGTGAAGTGATTGATTTAGCGGATGAGAGTAGATAAGAAAACTGGTATGAGGAGGGTAGTCCACATTGCAGGACATCCTATAATGATTCAATTGATCCCTTATGTAACATCCCACACAATGTTGATGAAAAAACATTGCATGATTTGGAGAACCAATTATTGGTCACAGAGAAACAAATTGTGATGCAGGCGCGCCCCTCAGCACGTCCACTCACAGGATCTTTCCTCCTTCCTCGGCCCAAAGAACTCTTAGGCTCTTCTATTTCCCTATCGAGAAATTTTCACCCACAAAAACTTTCTCATGGGATCTCCCTTTCTTCTATTGGGAAATCGGACTTCGTGATTTCGCGAGTCCCGTGGTCATGTGTTTGTTTCTCGCGATTCTCCGAAACCCGATGTACGTCGATGCTGACCTTTTACTTTGCTATCAGGGTTCCTCCTATTAGGATTTCGGCACTTGCGATGTCCAAAACAACTCACTTTACCGACCCCCGATCCCCAATACACCGATACGCTCCCCTGCTGCCTTAGCCTTCCAGGATAAGCCTTTAATCCGTGCGACCTCTCCTTATATGACTGTAGTCATATGCCTTATCATAATTTTGGGGTTTCTGATGTTGAGGTGTATGTGAGTCCTTGTTCTCTGGACCCCCAATTCCCGATGCGGCGTCCCTGAAAGCCTTTCCACCGTAAAAAAAATCAACGACCGTGATCGTTTATTAGGATCAACGGCTCCAGGTCTCCCTCGGGGTTTCGCGACTTCTAATGTCGAAGTTCTTTTCCATCCGTTTTCCCTGATCTCACGAATGTTGATTCCCCAACAATTGAATTTTCCTTTCGGGGAATTTCCCGACGACTTTGATCTCACCCACGCATCCCTTAGAGATGAATGACCCTGATATGCTCACAGGCCTCTGTGACTTCAAATCCTTGATGCCTCATTCTGACGAAATGATGTCAATTGGGTCCCACATGGCGCTCTCCTCTTGTTGAAGAATCAGAATTCGTGATTCCAAGTTGTAAGAGTATCCTGTCCTCAGGACCTCCGATACGTCGAACTCTGACTTCGTCAGATCTTCAACACACGTCCCAAATGATGGACGGTTCAGATCAAGCCTCGAACTTCACCCAAACTCAAAGTTTAACCACTTCACTTATATGAACCCTGATGATCAAATCCCCGATGTCTTCTTAGGGGTTTCCCTCTGCTCACGAAGGTTTAAACCCTATGCAACTCCTGCCAAATCGGACGATTGACGGGTAACTATGTACAGATCCGACAGTCCACAATCCCTTGAACTTAAACTATAGATGTATCTGTATCCTCCTCTCTTTTCTAGTTGTTCTGATGGCTGGCAGGATTCCTCAAATCCTTTCCATGAGATCCTGACCGTCCGTTCTCTCCTTTGTGAATCTGTGCGTGAACCAAGCATTCCCCCTGCGCACAACTCACGACGCCTCCTAGACACTTCCAGTCGTAACTCCCCTGCACTGTTATTCAACCACTTGAAGGCCCTATCCTTCTTGAGCTTCCTCACGACTCTGAGTCTTAGAGAAGATTTGGTTTTCCTACACTCCTTGCGGCAACCTTCAGATACCTTCAAATATCTGAGAACCCTTCGACTCTGCGCACACCTGCAGCAGTAGTCCTTCAATGCTCCGCTTAGATTCACAACTGAGGCTTTCCTTATCCTATGCACTCCTTGCATGGCTCCTATAACCCAATTTCACTTATGGGTGAACGAGAACAAGAGTTAAACTATCTGAGCCTTCCATCAACGCACTCCTTGCGGACGACTTCAACTGCACTCCTTGCAGGAATCCTTTCTTAGATAGAGAAACAATTGAAACTCATTTCTCCTACTTCCTTTCTAAGATTTCAAACACTTAGTAAGAAATCATTCATACATAGCATGTAAAACAAATACATAACAGGAAGTAAATACTCATGAGCATAGCATTCAGCATACATACACAGAGAACAAACACAAAACCATGGATTTGAATCAACTTCTTCTATTAATTCAAGCTTTGTACATGGGTGTTCTTCCACAGCTCTCTGCATGCTCTTCTTCTCAATGCTCAGAATTATGTTACAATGCGCAATGAGGGTGTCTATATCTCGTTTCCCTCTTTCCTTCTAAAACTGTCTAATCTAATATTAAATTCTATCTACCTATTTCATCTCAACATAAATTCCTCCATCTACTTCAGACGAGAGTGGGACGCTCAAGGTCTGATTACAATATAAAAGTATGCCTCTCTTTAATATCTCATTTAAGGTTGGCGCATTGTCTTCGAGACAATTTCAAAACTTGTGCTGGTCTAGTCCAGCTGTCCGATTGCATTTCGCGTTGGCTCGCTTGTCGTGAGAGATGCTCCTGCATCATACTCCCTCGCTTGAAAATCTTCATGGGCTCATGTCCATGAGCTCCTGCATGGTATGTCCATGCTTTAGAATCTCTACTTCAGTCTCCCAGCTGGCATCTTCAACTAGATGGCCCTTCCACTTGACCAAATATTTAAAATATTCTTTCTTTCTGGTCTTCTTACCCACTCGTTTATCCAGTATCCGCTCCATCTTTGGCTTATCTGCAACTGGCATCTGCTTTTTCCATTGGACCTCTGACTGTTCATCACTTCCAGAATCTGTTTCCCCAGATCTGTATGGGTATAAATCTGAGATATTGAATATCAGAGAAATTCCGATCCCATCGGATAATTCAATCTCATAAGCATTTTCTCCTATTTTCTTCAAGACCTTGCAGGGTCTAATTTTCTTCATCTTCAATTTATTATATGTTCCTCTCGGGAACCTTTCCTTTCTCAAATGTGCAAGAACTAGATCACCAACCTCGAATTGAAGTTGTCTTCTATGTTGATCGGCTCTGCGTTTATATTCTTGGCTTGATTTCAGCAGTCACTCCTTCACCTGGCTGTGAAGTTATTTCATCGCCTCAGCGAATTCTTCTACACTAGCGCTCCTAGTCACAGTCTATTCTGAATCCCTCAAGTCAGAAATTCCCCTCGGCTGCATGCCATAAACAATCTGAAATGGACTTTTCCCTGTACTCATGTTCACTGAGTCGTTATACGCAAACTCTGCATGCAGCAATATATTGTCCCAACTGCTGTGGTGCTCTGTCACCAAGCTTCTCAGCAAATCTCCTAGACTTCTGTTTACCACTTCTGTCTGAGGATGATAAGCCGAACTAAATAACAAGTTAGTTCCCAGCTTCTCCCATAAGGTTCTCCATAAATTCCCTATGAACTTCATATCTCTGTCCGAAACTATGCTCCTTGGTAAGCCGTGAAGTCGAATGACTTCTTTGAAAAACAGGTTCGTGATGTGAGTCACGTCACTGGTTTTCTGACATGGGATAAAATGTGCCATCTTAGAAAATCTATCCACCACCACAAAGATTGAATCACAACCTCTTTGTGTTCTTGGCAACCCCAATACAAAATCCATGCTAATCGCATACCACGACCTTTCAGGTATGGGAAATGGTTGATAAAAACCCGCATTCTGCTTCCTCCCCTTCGAATGCTGGTAAATTTTGCATCTATCCACAAATATCTTGACCTCCGATCGCATCCCTGGCCAAAAGTATGACTCTCTCAGCTTTGCAAATGTTTTGTCATGACTGAAATGTTTGGCCAATCCTCCACTGTGTTTCTCCTTCAGTAGATTCTCCCTCATGGAGCAATTTGGAATACACAACTGATTGCCTTTAAACAACAATCCTTCCTGGATCATGTATTTAGCCCACTAGCTTCTATCTATGAGAACTCGATTCTCATTTTCTTCATACGCTTCCTTGAAGTCTGGATCATCTACGTACATGTCTCTGAGATCATCAAAACCCAATGTTTTGACTTTGAATTCCTGCAACAAAAAACACTTCCTGCTCAAAGCATCAACAACTTTGTTAGCAGTACCAGAAATATGTTTAATCACAAATATAAAATTTTGCATGTATTCAACCCACTTAACATGCCTCTGATTCAACTTCTCCTGTTGAGTCACAAACTGCAATGCATGGTTATCACTATACAAAAAAAAATCCTTTGGAATCAAATAGTTCCTCCACTTTTTCAATGCCTGAATGATGGCATAAAATTCCTTATCATATGTGGAGTACATCACTTCCGCTTCATTCAGCTTCTCGCTGAAATATGCAATTGGCCTGTCCTCCTGACTCAAGACCTCTCCTATCACAAATCCACTTGCGTCGCATTTCACTTGAAATGTCTTTTTGAAATCCGACAATACCAGAATTGGTTGTTCCATGATCTTCTGTTTCAATAGATTGAAACTCTTCTCAGCCTCTTCTGTCCAGTGAAAAGATTTATGTCTTTTCTTCACTGTATCCATCATCGCTGTGCTGATTCCACTGAAATTCCTAATGAAATTTCGGTAGAAACTAGCCAACCCGTGAAAAATTATCCCCTCAAATATGTTCCTCAGTGATGGCCAATTTTTTATTACCTCCACCTTATCTGGGTCCATCCTCAACTCATTTGCCGAAATAACAAATCCCAAGTAAACGAGCTCTGCCTTCATAAATGAGGATTTCTTCATGTTTATCAACAACTTCTCCTGTTGTAGCTTCTGCATCACTGTAGCTAAATGCTTCAGATGCTCTGCCACTGTCTTACTGTAGATCAGTATGTCATCTAAATACACAATGAAAAACTTCTCGATGAACTCCCTCAGGACTTCGTTCATCAACCTCATGAAGGTACTTGGCGCATTTGTTAAGCCAAATGGCATAAAAAGCCATTCATACAACCCCTTGTTTGTTTTGAATGCTGTCTTCCATTCATCACCTTCTCTCATGCGAATCTGGTGATACTCGCTTTTCAAATCAACCTTTGAAAAATATTTTCCTCCACTCAAGCAATCTGTCAGATCATCCATCCTCGGCAATGGAAATCTGTACCTGATGGTTATCTTGTTTATCGCTCTTGAGTCAGTACACATCCTCCAGCCTCTGTCTTTCTTAGGACTGAGTACTGTTGGAATAACACATGGACTCAAGCTTTCCCTAACCAAACCTTTGTCCAATAACTCCTGGACCTGCCTTTTAACTTCCTCATTCTCTTGTGGCGTCAATCTGTACGCGGCTTTATTTGGTAAACTAGCTCCTGGTATGAGATCAATATGATGACTCACACTTCTCATCGGTGGAAATGAACGAGGTAATTCATCCACTACTATGTCAGCGAACTCTTCTAGCAGTTCCTGAACTTCTCCTGGCAAATCATCTACCCTTGTGCTAGTCAGAACAATCTTCGGTTTCCTGACCACAATGAACTGTGGATCCTCCTTCTTCTTAACCTCTATAAGAAGCTCCTTCCCATTCATGAGAAGTACAGTGTTACTTACTTCCAGTTTCACCTCCTTATCCTTTATCGGAAGAAACATGTGTGTCCTCCCATTCTTCTCTAGGGTGTATGTGTTCATTCTCCCATCGTGAATCACATTCTGGTCATATTGCCATGGTCTACCTAGCAATAGATGACAAACATCCTTAGGAATGACATCACATAATATCTTATCATTATATCCTCCTATCTTAAATTCAACTAAGCATTGTTTGGTGACATTTACCTGATGTCCTTTTTGTAGCCATGAAACTTTGTATGGGCTTGGATGATCAGTCGTCTCCAGCTCCAGCTTCTCTACCATAGATACAAGATTATCGATGCTACCACTGTCCACTATGACCTTGCATACCATGTCCTTGGTCTTGCAAGTAGTCCTGAAAATGCTGGTCCTTTGGACTAAACTTTCCACCTCCTTCTTAGGTGTCAAAAGGACTTTTCGCATCATGAGCGATCTTCTGCCTTCAGCGTCTTCTGCCTCAACATCCCACCTCTGCGCCTCGGTGATGTGAGCTTCTCCAATGTCCTTCTTTTTCTCTGGACATTCGTAAGACTTGTGCCCATTCTTTCCACATGTGAAGCATGTAATTACTCCACCTCTTCCTCTTCCTCTACCTCTAGTACGAGAAAAAGTGTTGTTGTCAGCATAATCTCCTCTCTGCTCATTATGTTGCCCTCTTTATTCAATATATTTCTCTTTCTGTGAGCTTCCACCTCTCTCAGCTCGAGTCTGAGGCTTCTTCCATTCTTTCTTGGGCTTCTGGTTTCTATCCTGGGAAACTGACTTGCCTCTGGGCTGGCTTCTGCCTCGGCCTCTCTGACTCTGCTTTCAGCTCAACTTCTCTTCAGCTTCCAGATCCATCTGATAAGCATCCTCCACAGTCTGGATGGTTACCATGCTCATCTCATCCTGAATGTCGTATCTCAGACCATTCGTGTATATGGAAACTTTCTCATCATCGCTCTCTTGATGACCTGCTCTGATGTTCAGTCTATAGAATTCCTCAATGTATTCTTTCACCGTCATCTGCTTCTGTCTCAGGTTCTGCATTCTCCTTAACAGAGTAATTTGATAGTCCCTGGGGATGAATTTTGCCTTCATCTTTGCTATCATCCTGTCCCATCTTTTGATCTTCTGCTTGCCCTTGCAGCGTCTGTCAGCTTGTAGTTCATCCCACCACAATGTTGCATGTCTTTTCAATCGTGTGACATCATGCTTGACTTTCTTGTCTTCCTCAACATCTTCATATTCAAAGTATGTGTCTAGAGCTCTAATCCAGTCTAGAAGCTCTTCTGCATCCAAGTTTCCCTCGTAAACTGGAATGTCCATCTTCGCTCTTGCATCCATCCTTGCAATAGCTCTGATCAAATGCTCGTTTGTTGCATCTTCAACTGCAACTTCTTCTTCACATTCAGCCTCAACTTCGCTCTCGGAATCACTGAGATCCCCTACACTGGCTGTGTGTCTTTGCGCTATCTCCATGTCTTCAAGTCTGGCTCGGAGATCATGCATTTGTCTCTCTATGGATGGATCTGCCATCTGCCTGCCTCTTCTTCTTTGCACCTCCCTATCCTCTAGATCAGGTGATTGCCTATCTCTTCTCGGTGGCATGGTGAATTCTCTTTCCCTTCTTTGCTAGAGAAGCAAAGAATCTTTATGTGCTTTGATACCACTTGATGTGTATCAAAGTGCTCTTTACCTCTTCCTGCCTCTTCATGCCTGAAATATAGAAGCAAGAACCTAACTTTGATACCACTTGACGCAGGCGCACCCCTCAGCACATCCTCTCACAGGATCTTTCCTCCTTCCTTGGCACGAAGAACTCTTAGGCTCTTCTATTTCCCTATCAGGAAATTTTCACCCATAACAACTTTCTCACGGGATCTCCCTTTCTTCTATCGGGAAATCAAACTTCGCGATTTCGTGAGTCCCATGGTCACGTGTTTGTTTCTCGCGATTCTCTGAAACTCGATGTACGTCGATGCTGACCTTTTACTTTGCTATCGGGGTTCCTCCTATCGGGATTTCGGCACTTGCGATGTCCAAAACAACTCGCTTTACCAACCCCCAATCCCCGATACACCGATACGCTCCCCTATTGCCTTAGCCTACCGGGATAAGCCTTTAATCCGCGTGACCTCTCCTTATATGACTGCAGTCATATACCTTATCAAAATTTTGGGGTTTCTGATGTCGAGGTGTATGTGAGTCCTTGTTCCCCGGACCCCCGATTCCTGATGCGACGTCCCTAAAAGTCTTTCCGTCGTAAACAAAATCAATGGCCGTGATCATTTATTAGGATCAACGGCTCTAGGTCTCCCTCGAGGTTTCGCGACTTCTAATGTCGAAGTGCTTTTCCTTCCGTTTTCCCCGATCTCACGAATGTCGATTCCTCGATAATTGACTTTTGCTTTCGGGGAATTTCCTGACGGCTTCGATCTCGCTCATGCATCCCTTAGAGATGAATGGCCCTGATATGCTCATGGGCCTCTGCGACTTCAAATCCTTGATGCCTCGTTCTGACGAAATGACATCAACTGGGTCCCACACGACGCTCTCCTCTTGTCGGAGAATCGGAATTCGCGATTCTGAGCTGTAAGAGTATCATGTCCTCAGGACCTCCGATACGCCGAACTCCGACTTCGTTAGATCTTCGACACGCGTCCCAAATGATGGACGGTTTAGATTGAGCCTCGGACTTCGCCCAAATGCAAATTCTAACCACTTCACTTGTATGAACCCCGATGACCAAATCCCCGATGTCTTCTCAGGGGTTTCCCTCTGCTCATGAAGGTTTAAACCCTATGAAACTCCTGCCAAATCGGATGATTGACGTGTAACTATGTACAGATCCGACAGTCCACAATCCCTTGAACTTAAACTCCAGACGTAACCGTATCCTCCTCACTTTTCTGGTTGTTCTGACGGCTGGTGGGATTCCTCAAATCCTTTCCACGAGATCCTAACCATCCGTTCTCTCCTTTGTGAATCTGTGCGTGAACCAAGTGTTCCCCCTGCGCACAACTGACGACGCCTCCTAGACACTTCCAGTTGTAACTCCCCTGCACTGTTTTTCAACCACTTGAAGGCCCTATCCTTCCTAAGCTTTCTCACGACTCTGAGTCTTAGAAAAGATTTTGTTTTCATGCATTCCTTGCGGCAACCTTTAGATACCTTCAAATATCCGAGAAACCTTCGACTCTGCGCACACCTGCAGCAACAGTCCTTCAATGCTCCGCTTAGATTCACAACTGAGGCTTTCCTTAGCCTGCACACTCCTTGCACAGCTTCTATAACCCAATTTCACTTCTGGGTGAACGAGAACAAGAGTTAAACTATCTGAGCCTTCCGTCAATGCACTTGCGGACAACTTCAAATGCACTCATTACAGGAATCCTTGCTCAGATAGAGAAACAATTGAAACTCATTTCTCCTAATTCCTTTCTTAGATTTCAAACACTCAACAAGAAATCATTCATACATAGCATGTAAAACAAATACATAACAGGAAGTAAATACTCATGAGCATAGCATTCAACATACATACACAGAGAACAAACACAAAACCATGGATTTGAATCAACTTCTTCTATTAATTCAAGCTCTGTACATGGGTGTTCTTCCACAACTATTTGCATGCTCTTCTTCTCAATGCTCATAATTATGTTACAATGCACAATGAGGGTGTCTATATCTCGTTTCCCTCTTTCCTTCTAAAACTGTCTAACCTAATATTAAATTCTATCTACCTATTTCATCTCAACATAAATGCCTCCATCTACTTCAGACGAGAGAGGGATGCTCAAGGTCTGGTTACAATATAAAAGTACGCCTCTCTTTAATATCTCATTTAAGGTTGGCGCATTGTCTTCGAGACAATTTCAAAACTTGTGCTAGTCTGGTTCAACTGTCCGATTGCATTCCGCACTGGCTCGCTTGTCGTGAGAGATGCTCCTACATCAAATTGTGCAGCTGTTGAAGAGACCATATGGTGCTCATAAATTTATTGAATACCTTATGTGGAAAACCTAGCTAGATGAGAGGAAAAAGGGAATTTTAGTTGGAGTCACTAGTACCCAATTGTGCATCAACAAAGAGGCACTAGAGTAGATAAACTCTGATTATTTGTAGTTGTTCATGGATAGGGACCTTGCTCTTAAGTTCACTAAAAACAAGGAAAGGGAGGTTGAGGAGGTTTTTTACCAACTGAGTTTGTCATTCTCTTCATCATTGACAAAAACAAAGACTCCATCATTCTTAGCAGTTGTGACACATGTGGGCATGAATGGCACTCATGATTCAAGGGAGGAGCCTCTTTTGATGATCTCGCATGAGGAGCATCCAAAGTTATAGGAGCTTGAGGAGAGGTTTGACGCAGATGGTTTTGACCATGCACCTATTTTACATTGTGGGGATAACGAGTTGCTTATGTTGGATATCCTACTAAAGGCTCAAGGATTAGCTATGGAGGAGATAGTTGAGCACATTTCTTGCGGACCAGGTCGCAAGGAAGTATATGCATCTATGGATTGGGTGGACAAATATATGATAAACATGGACATTCTCTCGGATACAGGTTCAGGTGACATCAATAGAGTGATGGATATAATAGCGCCTCCATGATACATGATGGTACATGATGAATTAGTGATAGGCAGCAGTATGTAGGAATATTCATTGGTACGTGGTAGTGTACAATGGAGTTGTGGGGTGTTTCCACTAGGGAGACCTCCCGACATATTCCTCAAGCATACCATTGAGTTGTGGTTTTCCTAGGATCGACGAGTGGATGGGTGAACCTCAGGGCGCAACATATCCCTCAATGACTGATATCCATATAGTATGTCAGTAGATGAGGGCCAGGGAGTAGGATAGTCACAAATCTACTTCAAGACTTCATTATGATCTCTAGGTTATACCCTTGGGGTTGACCAATGCACTAGTCACTTTTCAGTCTTGCAAGCAATGGAAGAGGAATCTATTGATGTTATTTGATGCCCTCATTATATATAGCAGGACATGGGAGTTTCTCTTGAGTTATTTGGATGAGATAGGTGGCTTTGCGGCTATGTCAAAGGTCTTTCATTTGGACCATGTGATCTATGAGCAGAGTGCATAGGAGGAGATCTAGACTCTATTGGATCGATTCACGAAGATGTCAGTAGGAATTGGGAGTGATGAACTTCCAACTTGGTGGTGGGATCCTGACATTCATCAGAGTGATAGGTTGCTTCAGTTGATGAGGGTGATCGACATGGTTGTGACAGTGATTGGTATGCATCATTATGGGGATGTTGTGAGAGGAGTTGTTGAGTCTTATTCTATATGGCGAGGTAGATTTTCCCTCACAATACTCAGGATTGATTCTATGTGTGAATTGGTAGGCTTCAATGTCACTCAGATGCCTTGGCGAGATATGATCCAGGATAGTGAGTTTGGTCCTTTCAAGGATTTCAAATTAGGGGTCTAGGAGAGGAGAGTGCAGTATGAACATGGTGGTCAGACAATTATGATGGGAGGGACTGCGGTGTTTGATAGCTCAACATCCTATATAGATGAGATGATCAGTTTTCACTTCTCGACATTTACTCTTGGGATGCTTAGGATTGGTTTCTTGCAGGAGTGGTACTCTGAGGAGCTGACCGAGTTTGTGTAGTTTCTAATTGCCTAGATTATCCAAGGCAGTCAAGTGGATTCTTGTGTTGGCACCTGGAAGATCAAGGCTATGAGTAGAAGGTGCTTCACATCCTATAGGTTAGTTTGGGACACTGGTGACTTTACCACTTATAGGTTGGTTCAAGAGAGGTCTGCATGGAGAGACTTTGTGGATCATATGTTGAGAGACTTTCTGTATGATGCCTGGATGATTGCAGTAGGATAGGGGTGTTGGAGTATTAGGGATTTCCCTTTTGATACCTGGAGGTTAGGTGTCATTGATGCCCTATCATCTTGTGACCACATAGACTTCTCTGGGATGTTTGAGTTTAGATTTGGTTTGGTTGAATTTGTTGAGATACATTGGTAGGACATGATCCTCAATAGTCGGGACAATTCTTTGAGGCATTATAGATTGTGGATTTAGGAGTGGAGGATGTAGTCTAGGAAGGAGGATCAAATATTTATGATAAGAGTGGCACAATGTCATCATAATGGACCCTTTCTGGTGACAGCTTGTGGACCTCGAATTATATGGATTGACAGTTTGGTAGCTGGTACAGATGGGAGAACCAATTGTTACTATCATGGGGGCCCTGGTGTTATCACATTGCAGGACATTATTGTGGGAGGTAGTTGCTCCACATATTTCAGATTGGCTTGGGACCCGAGGATCATCATTAGTTTCAGTTTGCTTCAATTTGTTTTTCCTATGGGTGTGATGGCATTGCTTGAGGACAATCAATCTTTGGGAAGGGAGGATTTTTCATATCCACATTTTTTGACTCCCTTGTTCTATAGTTGGAAATGACATATGTGGCTTGTCAGTGAAGAACAAGGGAGTCAAGGGGTTATTTAATATCACTTAGTTAGGAGATGTTATGTTTTTAAAGTGACATTAAGGAAATAAAGTAACTTTAGATTAATAAGTTACTTAAAAGTGACTTTTGATCTTAAAGTGAAAGTAAAAGGGGAAGAAGGGTCATATTTGATTTAGTCAAAAGGGGGAAATTTCTAGAAGGCATGAAAAGAGAATAAAAGGAGAGGTAACACTTCACTTTGTCATTATGTTTTGATTGATCTCTTTGGATTTCTCATGGAGCCAAGGCTTTTGTTAGGGTTTTGGAAAAACCCTTCCGTTGTAGTTTAGTTTATGTGGTGCAAGATCCACCCTAGCTAGACAAAGGAGGAGGATCCATCCAGGATCTTCATTAGAGATTAATCTTGTGTTTTGATTTGCAGTGATCTGCTTGGAGAGGTTGTAGCACTTGGAGGGTTTGATCTCATTTGTTGAGGAAACCACAACATGATTCCAGGTTTTTGGCTTGTATTGTGTGTTTTCCATTGATGTGTTGTAGATTCTCTATCATCCTTTGGGTTGTTGTATTTAAATTTCATATAATCCATGATTCTCTTATATTCCATGTGTATCTATTTTTGCTGATAATATGTTTGACAAAATGCCTTTAATGGAATGAATGCAGACTATTTGTAAAAAATGATCAACCATTTTAGAGCATTTATTGCACAAAGATTATAATATTCCATCCTAGCACATCCGAGGTCATTACAATATGCTATAATTTTAAATGAGGGGCAATTGAAGAAATACTTGGACACATGTGTTAATGTATCAGAAATATTGACAAAAGGGAGTGGATAACAATGTAGAAGAAAATTAATTTGTTGTGTGTATGTT
>ML781383.1:34023-53424 GCA_009831015.1 Picea engelmannii | reverse complement strand
GTGTGACACGTAGTCGTGTTATCCGACTGCTACCACTAAACCTCTAGGTGTGCCCACGATGCCCTATACATGACACACAAGGTAAGTCGAGATTTCCAACTGGTGACTTCACATAACAGAGTTCCTTAACAATGCACACCATCACCAACTGCCCTACATCCTAGGGCAAAGTGGCAACGTTATTTCCAGCTATGACAAACTAGGTTTTTCTAACAATTATCAACGTCATATTACTTTAAAAACTACATAGTGTTATTTCCATACTACATTGTTATTCACTAGAGTGTACTTATACATTTTTATTATTTTGTGGACTGAATGATCAAAGAAGCTTTTTTTTCCATAATATGTAAGATATACTAATAATACAAATCAATATCATGTTTCTTCTTCAATATGTAAGATATACTAATAATATAAATCAATATTCTATTGTTAGAGAGATTATTAGGGGTGATGGGGGTGTGAGAAACATTCATTAACAGACAATACAATAGATGGTGAAGCTAATGTGGGATTTTCTTTTATTCCATTTTAGGGCTTCCTCACAAGTTAGAAATAATGTTTTGATGAACAACAAGATAGCACAATCATGAGTAAATTACATGTGCAAAGGCCCTAAAGTCTTCTACAAAATATGTTCATACTATTTTCACATTATTGTCAAATAACTTAATGTATACAACTTTCACATCTACAAAAATATCGAGGGATGTTTGCAACCTACATATTACAAAGTGAATAAATGCCATACATCTAACTCTTGTTCACAAGAATATTTACACTAGAAATAAACCCAATAGGCATTTGTACATTTTCCCACATATATCATTAATATTTACACTAGAAATAAACCCAATAGGCATTTGTACATTTTTCCACATATATCATTGATAGAATGGCACTTGGCACTTTGTGATGGAATAAAGGTTTGTTCATCAGTGCAAAGTTAAGATGGAATGTTAAGTTTAAGTCCAAAAGTCAAGTTATAATTGGACAATTACACACTTTGTGCTATAAGATAGTAATATACATAAATTTTTGGTTTAGACGAATACATTTTCCAGATTGTAACTATAAGATAGTAATATACATAAATTTTTGGTTTAGAGAATTTGCACGGCGCTATATACCCATTTCTTAAAGGGCTTTATACCAAGAACTCCTGCTGTTATGTTGCCTAACGCAATGCACATTATCTCCAGAACTATCACTGCATAAACTGGTTTTATGGGAGGAACCTTCCTTAGCTTTTTGGAAGCATTTTCTGCTCTCTCCCTTGCTCTCTCCGTCCGACACAAATACAAATGCAAGCAATCCATGCCCAAAGCAATACCAATCTAAAATGTTTTTATTTATAAAGAAATGGAGGGAATATATAAATTTTTATTTATGTATATAAAATTTATTCTTTGATGGTTAAATAAAAGTAGATTAGTTTTCAATGTTCTATTTTGATAAAGAAATGGAGAGAGAATATATATATATATATATATATATATATATATATATATAAAGTTTATTCTTAGATAGCTAAGTAAAAATAAATTCGTTTTCCATGCTTTATTTTTTGGAAAGTTCATAGGCTTACTATTGTTTCTTGATGTTCTTGTTTCCTTCCAAAATCTAAAAAGGTAGTATTGTTTCTTGATGTTCTTGTTTCCTTCCAAAATCTAAAAAGGTAGTATTGTTTCTTGATGTTCTTGTTTCCTTCCAAAATCTAAAAAGGTAGTATTGTTTCTTGATGTTCTTGTTTTTAAATAAATTTGGAAAATAAAAAGTAGCTAGATATATTTTTATAATATAATATGGAAGATAAAAAGTTTAAAGGATATGTTTTTAATGAGATTACATATTTTTATTAGAATATATTGTCATTATTTTTGAGTGAAAAACTTTTTTAATTTAAATTAGTTGATAAATTTTTAAATCAACTTTCAAAATTTAATATTTGAATCTCAAAAATAATATTTTTTTATTGTATTATAAAATGATTTATTTATTATTTTATTGGTTGAAAATGTTGTAATGACAATTTTTATGTGGTTTTGGTATCTTCTGTCACATTAAAATTAAAAAAAAATACAAAAATGTCATGTATTATTTTTACTTTCAATTTTTTTTCTTAAATAATATTAAATATTGTAGTGACACTTACTTTTTTTTGCATTCATGTCAATGTACATTGGTTACAGTATGATAGACATAAAGTGGCATGAAAATGTTGAAATGACATTTTTTATGTGCTATTGGTAACTTTTGAGAGAAAAAAATTAAGAAAAAACACAAAAATGTCATGTGTTATTTATTACTTTCAATTTTTTTCTTAAATAATATTAAATATTGTACTTACACTTACTTTTTTGCATTTATGTCAATGTACCAGCTTACAGTGTGATAGACATAAAGTCGCATGGATATATTGTAATTACTTTTGAATCAAAAGTTGCATTCATGTCAATGTACCAGCGTACAGTGTGATAGACATAAAGTGGCATGGATATATTGTAATTGCTTTTGAATCAAAAGCCTTTGACTTCCAATTAATTGGTAAATTTTTAAATCAACTTTCCAAGTTTAACATTTGAATCTCAAAAATAATAATTTTTATTGTATTATAAAATTATTTATTTATTATTTTATTGGTTGAAAATGTTGAAATGACAATTATTATATAATTTTAAATAAAAAATTAAGAAAAAACAAAAAAAATGTAGTATGTTATTTCATTATATTTTTTTTACAGAAACTGAAATATGTTTTATATTAAAAAGGCACGACCGAAGTCCCTAATTTACAAAAAAGGGGGTGTTGGATCAATGACCCAGCAACTAATAAATCTGAGAGCTTTCTACATGGGCATGTTCCCAAAAACTACAGCTTCTTATTTAATAAAGACTAACAAGTCTAGCTATTGCTTGCAAAGTGCGAATTGGCATAGCCATTGTTACAAAAAATTGGGACTATTGGTGAATCTTATTGTTGCTTTTTCTCTAGAGCTTGAGCTGGAGTTTCTTCTGAGGGCATGTCCAAAGCAACGTTCACATCTGGGAGGATCGAGACATCTCCTTTCTTTCCTTCTTCACTTCAACTTTGACCTGCTACATCCTGGGCTCTGGTTCCATGCTCTTCCTCGAGTCTTTCCCCTTGTCCTCTCATGAAATCAACCTCGTCTTGGAGCTGGATGATCAGTGCTCGGTGTTGAGAAAAAGTTTCCAATGTAAAATTTAGGGTGGTGTTATGTGAATCCAGGCGCATGGCCAGATGTTGGGTGGTGAGGAAATTGTCGCCCACCATTTCCTCCTCTCGGTTTACCTGAACTCGACGTTGATCCATGATGGCTATTCCACTGGTTGACGTGAATTGATTGAGAATTTTGGCGTAAAATGCTCCTACGCTTCCCCTGTTCATGCCTAAAATAAGGCCTTGAGAAAATGTTGGGCTTTGATCGAGATTTCTTAGACCTCTTCTATTCTACCTGAGAAATTGCTCGAGTAATTCAAAACCAATTGCGTCTTTTTTCTATCCCCCTGAGTGATTCTTTCATTCCGGTTGTTCCTGTTAAGATCTTTTGGCCAACCTTATTCACTTCGACTTTGACCTATTAAGATATTTTGGCCAACCTTCTTCACTTCGACTTTGGCTTAGATTTTGGACGTCTTTGTTCTCACCTTCTTCACTTCGCCTTTGACCTGCTACGTCCTCGGCTTTGGTTCCATGCTCTTCCTCGTGTCTTTCCCCTTGTCTTCTTAAGAAATCAACCTCGTCTTGGAGCTAGTTGATCAGTGCTCGGTGTTGGGAAAGAGTTTCCAATGTAAAAAATAGGGTGCTGCTATGTGAATCCAGGCGCATGGCTAGATCCTGGGTGGTGAGGAAATTGTCTCCCACCATTTCCTCCTCTCGGTCTTCCTGAACTCGACGTTGATCCATGCTGGCTACTCCACTGGTTGACATGAATTGATTGAGAATTTTGGCGTAAACTGCTCCTGCGCTTCCCCTGCTCCTTCCTAGAATAAGGCCTTGTGAAAGTTGTTGGGCTTTGATCGAGATTTTTGAGACCTCTTCTATTCTGCCTGAGAAATTGCTTGAGTAATTCAAAACCAATTGCGTCCTTTTTCTATCCCCCTGAGTGATTTTTTCGTTCTGATTGTTCCTGTTAAGATCTTTTGGCCAACCTCTACTCTTGTCACGTTCTTGTTTTATGGCCTTCACCTTGATTGTGCCTGTCCAATGAATTATGTGTTCTACACCCTGGCTTGAGATGTCGAGGCTCTTCATATATCCTGTATTTTTTTCTGCGTCGCTTGCCCTCCTATTTAACTATAGAGATGGCACTTGTTTTATTGATATATGTGTATGAATTGTGCTCATAAGAAATTTGCAAAAACTGTAGAACCACAAGGTCCTTTGGGAAATCAAAGAAAGTCTAACATGGATGTTACGTTAGATGTAAAACAAGTCCGATAAGAAGGAACAATGATATTTATAGCTATCTTAGTGAGGATGTTTAATGTCTAAACATGATAAATTTGAAGCCAAGCTAGATATTTTCTTCCAAATCGAAGTTTTGTTAATATAAATATTAAATAATTCTCATTTTTATTCTAAAAGTTAGGAAATCTCATTTTGAATCTTTAGTTCAAATGTTAAGACTCCCTACCTAAACTCATCTTAGGACATACCCTTTAAGATGGATACATAGGGATGTTGAACTTTAGAATTTCAAAAAGTGTAGATTTAAGTTTTGTTAGACAATTATGTTGATGAGGTAGATTTTGATCTTCTACCTCTATCCATTAGTGAAGTTGTTTCTGGAAGCCCTTAACTATACAAAAAAATGTCATATTCTTTAGGAGAGAAAAATAATACATCTTGTTAAAATACTTGTGCTTGTTACTTTAATAGTTTCATAATTGTGCATTGGAAGCAAAGTATAGTATACTTAGTCATACATTATTCATAAAATTCAAAATTGTACAGAGATCAGACTATTTTGTGGCTCAAAATATTGTGATTGGATCATTGTTCTTGTGCCAAAAGGAAAACTATAAACCATTAGTTTTTATTCCATCTCAAGCACAAGTGAAAAACAACAACAACATCATATTTAAATACACTACTTATTGTATCATCACAGATCTTCATAGCTTGTTCTAGATCCAACAACGAACACAATCAAAGACAAAACACTAACCATGGTGATCTTTAGGACAAAACCACCCTTGAAGAATTGATTGCACAAGCATAGTCACATTACCAACAACAAAATTACACCATGAAGGAAAGTTAGCACTCGTTAGCTTTCCTTCTAGCACAAACATAAATTCATTCTATACAACAATATTACACTATGAAGGAAAGCTAGTACTTGCTAACTTTCCTTCTAACACACTGCCAACAACTACATTGCACCACGACAAAATTTTTTCTTTCTAGCACAAGGACAACAACATTGCCCACACCAACATTGCACAATGAAGGAAAGTTAGCACATGTTATCTTTCCTTCTAGCACTGAAACAAATGTTTTTTCTAGCACAAAAACAACAAAATTTCCCATAAAAACATTACACAATGAAGGAATACTTGTGAATGCTAGATTTCCTTCCAACATCAGTAGAAGAACATTGAAAACAACAATACTGCACCATTAAGGAAAGATAGCACTTGCTATCTTTTCTAGGACAACCACATAACTTAGTATTGTGTGTCATTGCACCACTTGAAGTTTGTGATGTTTTTCTAGGACAACCATATATGTGGAAGCATCATGTTGTTTATGAATCTAGTCTTCGTAGTGCCATTATTACTTTGGGAGATCAACTCTACAGGGTACCAGAGGTAGTCCCAAATAATGTGGTCTCTTTGATCTCTACGAAGTAAGGCAAAAAGGTGGTTTATCAGACCGAGAGATTTTTTCCTCTATATTTTTCAATCATAAGGTAAACGGAAGGTCACTGCAATTGCCAAAACCTTTGCACGAGGTCTCTCTTCCCAACAATAATAGGTGGAAGAAATAGTCAAGGAGTACAAAGGCATATCCACCTCTCCTACTGGGGTGCCTATGCACTATAAGGTAAAGCACTCAATTGATATGACACCTAGTTCTCCTCTACCTAATGGCCATGTATACAGGTGTTCTCTTATGGAGAATGAAAAAATAAAACGCCAAATCCAAGAGTTAATTCTAAAGGGCCACATCAGACCAATCTCCTCACCTTGCGGGAGACCAAGTGTTCTAGTATAGAATAAGGATAGGACATGGTGACTTTGTATTGATTATAGATCCCTGAACAAGATCACAGTCAATAACCAGTACCCAATTCCCCAGATTGATGATCTTCTCGATCAGCTCAAGGGAGCCAATTTTTTTAGTAATATTAATATGAAGTCAGGTTGCCACCAGGCGTCGATTGAGGAAATTGATGTGTGGAATAAAAACTTCAAGTCTAATAAATGCCTCTTTGAGTGGTTGGTCATGCCTTTCATCTTGACTAATTCCACAACCACATTCATGTGGATGATGGATGATATATTACAATCATTCACAAACTCCTTTGAGGTTGTATATTTGGATGGCATCCTCATCTTCAATAAAACTTGGGAGGAACATTTGGAACATATTCAACAAGTATTTGGCACCCTATGACAACACAAGTTATATTCCATGGAGAAGTGTTCCTTTGGTATGCAGAGAATCCAATATTTGGGATACATTGTGGATGAGCAGGGTGTACATGTGGATCCAACCAAGATCCAAGTCATACGCGATAGCAGCTTCTTGGGCCTTGCTCACTTCTACCGGCAATTTATGTTAGGGTTCTCTCATGTCACTTGGGCCCTAATATAGGTGACCAAGGGTGGCGCGAAGGCCAAGTTTGTGTGGTCCGTACCCCAACAAAAAGCATTCGAGGATCTGAAATCCTGACTCTTCTCAACACTAATCCTCATTCTTCCAAACCTACAATGACCATTTGAGATTGACACAGATGCTTCATAGTATGTTATTAGTGCATTCCTCACTCACCATGGGCATACAGTAGCCTATCACAGTGAAACTCTATCTGATTTTATTCGAATATACCCCACCTATAACAAAGATATGTACTCCATTGTGTAGGCATGTCAACAGTGGGAGAATTAGATTCTGGGGAAGAGAACGATCATCCACAATGATCACATGTCTCTACAATCAATGAAGACAAAAGGAAAGTTACAAAATGATCACCATCAGAAGTGGTCCACGTACCTGCAACAATTCCACTTGAATATCAAGTACAAGAAGGGTAGCACCAACCATGTCGCAGATTGCCTCGGTCAACCCCTGGTGGTAGTGCTAACCATAGCTCTTAACTCCTATCGACATGAGACATATGGATGGACACAATTATACAATACTAACTTTTAATTTTCTACTACCTATCAGACATTGAGCGCAAGCAAAACAATTCCCAACTTTCATCTCGAGGATGGATTATTATTCCATCTAAGACATCTCTTTGTTCCTTAAAGTCAGTGTGTAAAGATGATTTGGGAAGTTCATTACAGTCGAGCAACGAGACATTTTGGTGTAGAAAATATAGTGTCAGTACTGCAAAAAAAAAATTATTGGTCGAAGCTTCGACAAGACATTCACAAGTACATCAAATATTGCACTGCCTGCACCATTGCCAAACCCACCATCAAGAAACATGGGCTATACAACCCTCTTCCTACTCCGAATAAGCCTTGGGAGTCCATCTCCATGGAATACATGTCCATTATGCCTTCAACCTAGCATGGGAATGACTATGTCTTCGTGGTCATTGATCAATTCTCTAAGATGGCAATTTGGCACCCTGCAAGAATATCATCACAATCGAGGCCACCATCAAGCTCTTATTCACACATGTTTGGGTTCATTTTGGGCTTCCAAATACTATTATATTTGATCGAGACAGTAGGTTCCTGAGCACCTTTTGGTCCAGCCTATGGTCGATGATGGACACCAAGTTGAGCAAATCAACTACCTTCCACCCACAGACTGATGGAAAAACATATGTAGTCAACAAGATGATTTTCCATATCCTGTAAATGTTTAATTCCAAACATCCATGCACATGGGATGAAATCCTTCCTTATATTCAACAAAGCTACAACAAATCCCTACACAACTCAATTGGACACAACCCTTTTTAGGTGTGCTTGGGGTTCCAACCATTGGCCCCCATTAACATAGCTTTGCCCATTGCAACCACATAGGAAGAGTCCTCCCATGCTTAGTCATAGGTTGATCAGGTAGCCAAATGTTTTGAGTGTATCTAGCAAATCCAATAACAAGTTCATGATATTGTGCATAAATCCAATGCCAAGTACAAGCAGTGACATGATCAACATCGGGTACCACACAAATTTCAGGTGGGAGATAAGGTCTGGTTGCATTTGCAGAAAGAGAGCCTCACATGACCCCATTGGAAGTTGTTCCCACTCTGATACAGGCCTTACAGCATCACCAAGGTTGTGGGTGAGAATGATTTTAAATTAAGTATTCCTCCTTTCCTTGGATTGCACTCGATATTTAATGTGAAACTACTACGACCATATTTTCCAGCTCTCCTTGACACTTTGGATGTGGATAAGTAGTTGTCCCCTACATAACTCAATCCTTCATGCATCAAACAGGAGAGAGTTTATTGAATCATGGACACCAAGACAAAGGAAACCCGCCAACAAACTATCAAACTCTATCGAGTTGTCAAAGCACGACAATTAAAGACAAGTGGCTCAACAGGAGTCAGGTTCAACAAAAGTTTCCTCATATGATGCAGGCACTTGATGCAATGGAGACATTTAATTCCTAAGGAGGGAGGAATGATCCAAAAGAATATCGGTGGCCACCCACCTATTCCATTGGTTCAAAGACCAATTTCCATTTTGGCATTTTTTCCTAGCTTTTCGAGTCCTAAACTTCTAGGGTCGTTTTGAGGCCCTAAACAACATTTTTTGGGCACGCCAAAGTCACAGTATAGACTTTATCTAGTGTGTGATGAAAATATGTGTATTCATCATACAGTTCTTTCCAATGAACTATTGTGTTCCTAAAATGGAGATCATATGCAAATGTTATGACCCTGGGAAGTTGATGTACCAACTTACCCCATCGGGGCCCACATGAATTTTGGCGGTTCATCTCTTGGGGTTAATTTTTGGATCTTTATGGTTTTCTCATTTATGCTTTATGTTAAAAATGTCCATGGAGCCTCATTGTAACCAGATTCTTATGAATGAGTGTATCCGACACATCTCTTCTCAGAGATAAGATACCACCATTTTAGCTAACTTGTGTGCTTTTGCATTTTACAGTCTTTTGTATTTCAGACAGTCATTAATAGAATCTGAGCTTTACTATATTACCGTGTTCCTTTTCATATATCTGTGTAATTCTTTGTTATATCTTTTTTCTATCTCTTCCTTCATACCGTTCCTAAAATACTCCGGATCACCCACAAACTACATTGATATGTTATGACCAAAGCTCCATTTTCAAGATTGATTAGTGAGAGGGAAAATACGCAACAATTTTAATACCCTCCAATAAAAATTGTTTCAATTACAACTACAAGGAGATTGCTTATTTGAATATGATGGTTATTTTCATTGCTACAAATTATTCACCATGACTAATTATCACCACATGACATAACCATATGTTATAACTATTGGTATTGATCAAAGAGATCCTTCTAGCAATGTCTTTTGTTTTAGTTTTAATTTGAACACCTATGACAATATCATTTTACATCCATTTCCCAATGGTAGATGGAATCGATCCTCTAATCCGAATGTGTGAGGCCTCTAAGCATTTCAATGATTTTCAATTCCCTTGTACCTCTGTAGGAATTTCACCTAATCTATGTTTGCCATTGAAATTCAATGTAAAGCTTCAAAATATCTAGCATGAATAAAAAAGGGAGTTAGAGATGTTCCCTATAAATTAGTTGTCATTTAATAATAATCCATAAGATTCCTATTCTTTCATCATTCCTTCATCTATTATTGGTGGAGGAAGCAAGCTAGTAAATTTACTATTGTTGAAAATGTGAAGCACCATCAAACCCTCAGACGGGATGGAAGTGAATTGATTGCTTCCCCAGGAAACACACAGGAAGATATCAATTGTTTTTAGAGTGAAAAAACTTACATTTATAACCCTAGAGTTAAGATGGATCTACATTGATACATAAGAATTATGGAGTGTCTCCCATTTGTATCATTCCTTACATGTAATTCAATTTCTTTTCTATAACTTATGTTTTCTTGTCTTGCTCCCTATCATAATTTAACAATGGAACCTCAACAAAATGTGATGTTTCTTTATCATCCTTTATGCATTTACTAATTGTTGTGCATTGTCTCAATGTGTGAAAATAGAAGTTGTTATTTCAAGGTACCTAGGTGTATAATGGGTTGCCTTATCTTGGTCAAGCAAAAAGTTTAAAGCTTGAAAATTCATCATCACTAGAGAAATGGAAAGGGAAATGTACTTCAAAGATTTATTGACATCATCAACTGAGAGTTCACTTATGATCCAATGATTTTAACACTTCAGAAAGATCCTACTCAATCTCTTTATAATTGAAAAACTCTAGAGACCTTTTGGGATATCAGATAGAAAGCACAAAACCCTTTTACCATAAAATGGTTTGACATAAAAAGTTGTATTCCTCATATAGAATTGAGACATGAAATGAAGCAGTACCTTAAGCTTCATAAATTTCCCACAGATACAAAGTTGGAAGTAATTGCATAATATGCTATAATTTTGAATGAGTGGAAATTGAAGCAATACTTGGACAAGTGCATTAGTGTATCATAAATATTGACAAAAGGAAGTGTATGACAATGTAGAAGAAAATTAATTTKATATGTGTTTGTTGTGTGTTTCATAATCAGAACATCGAAACATTCATATCCCTTGAGCCCATACAACCCTCAGTGATGTAATCCGGTTTTGATACCATATGTAACAACCCCAAAAATGCTAATACATCTTGTCAACATAAAAATGCAGTTAAGATTAGTTTTCAATTGGTTGCATGAAATTAAATACTGACAAGGAAACAAATTCACAATGTTGAGTTATAAAAAATTTCATATATGGAAAAGGAAAGTTAACACAAGGATACAACAACCAAATCCATAGATGGGCACGTCACAAGGCATCACTAAAACTATTTTCTTTACAGACTTGCAAATAGTGATTTCTCAAATGATTTGTCATAGAATCTACTTCCTTTTTCCAAAATAACAGATGTACAAGTCCACCTTTAATTCTAAGATGAATTACCTTTCAATGATTTGAAATTTTTAGTCATCTGATATTTCTTTTTGAATCCTATAGTAGCTAAAATTTAGRACATTCTCCTTCATTTCAAAAAGATGAAGGTGGGTATGCGTTCATATTTTTCAAGTGTATATTTTGGAAAAGGGATAGAATCATGTTTTTTCCTTCTTTCCCTTTTAACTGAGTAGAACATGGGATTTTCTACATTTCAGTTTATTAAGTTACACACACATTACATGGAAATCTTCTCCACTCTGAATGTAACAACACCTTACTTATTTTAGTGTAAAAATGATATAACGTTACATGACAAATAATCTTAAAATTGAGATGCAAAGCATGTTATGAAAACATGCAAGAGATTTTAGAAGTATACATCCAAATGCTAAAGAAAACATTGAACAACAACTATCAATTGCCTCAGTAATACGACATAAATACAAATATCATTTCCACCATAATCAAATAAAGTAGAGAATATCAACTTGGGTCAAAATTGTTTTCTCCTGGTTAGAGTTTTCTAATACTTTCCTTCATAGTTTTGTAGATATGTCTTTCTTCTTTYTTTTTTTTAAGTGGCAATGTTATTTATTTATTTTTGTGATTGGTGGAATTARCAACTAGTCGGACACATACTCGCATGACACATGGTCATGTTATCCGACTGGTACTACTATAACCTCCAAGTATGCCCATGATGCCCCATATGTGACACACAAGGTAAGCCGAGGTTTTAAATTAGAGACTTTACACAATAGAGTGCCTTAACAATACACTCCATTATCGATTTCCTTACACCTGGGGGGAAAAGTGGAAACATTATTTCCAACTATGGAAAACTGGGTTTTTCTAATATTTATCATCATCATATTACTTTAAAAACTACATAGTGTTATTTCCATACTACATTATTATTCACTAGAGTGTACTAACCGTGATGCATTTTTATTATTTTCTACACTGAATGATGAGACAATTATGTTTCTCTTTCAATATGTAAGATATACTAATAATATAAAACAATATTTTTCTTTGATTCCATCTTAGGGCTTCCTCACAAGTTAGAAATAGTGTTTTGATGGGCAACAATATAGCACAATCATAAATAAATTGCATGTGCAAAGGCCCTAAAGTCTTCTACAAAATATGTTTATACTATTTTCACATTATTGTCAATAGCTTAATGTATACAACATTCGCATCCTACAAAAATATTCAAGTATGTTTACAACCTACATATTACAAAGTGAACAAGAGGAGTTGTGAGCAACAAGTCCCAACCATGTTTGGCAGGGAGATATTCTCCACTAACCGTTAATATCTATTTGACTTCGTTTAACATGCTACTAGGATCAGTTTCTAGATCTTGGATTTTCTGGTGTAATATTTTATTTTTTGAACAAAAATGCCCAGGAAAACACGACCATAGGGGATATCATATTCTTAGGTTCTTTAGTATCATCGCAGACAAGGATAGGAACAACATCACAACCAACAAAAGAACTTGGTAGTGGACTCTTAATTATAGAGATTCTTGGGTTCTTTAGTGTCATAAGTGAATCCTAATTCCAACAAACATACTTAATAGAACTTATACGTTCAGAGATACGTACCCTCACACAGAAATTGTGAAAGTGCATCCTCAGAAGAGAAGCCGCCACAGTTTTATCATTGTCTATGTATTTCATGAATACTTGTTGAACCTTCCTCTCAACCAAAGAGAAGGTACTTTTGTTTAAATCTTGTGTGAGATCATCCACCTCAAGGTAGGGAACTACATTTATTAATGCAATTTCGAGCATAAACACAACAAGTGAATTAACAACATCACAATCCCTTTTCATCGTCATCTTGCACTTCTTTTTTCTTCATGTTAGACAAATTCTTACACTTTCACTTCACTTTTCTGGTGAAATGTACGTCCAAGTGATGATGGACAGAAGGCCAATACGTAGATTTATAGTATTCATGATGTCATAGACCACGACATAAAAAAATTGTTAAATAAATTAGCGTGTGCTTAAGCCAGTCAAATGAACAATAATTGCTTTTACCTCACTTCAGGTGTATTAAAATATTGTCACTCGTTTGATAACATATAGAGACCATTTCTAAACAATATTTTTGTTTGGATCTAACTGTTATTGTCATGGTTTATCTATATATTAACCCCTTGTTCATTTCTTTCCGATGTACCAAAACTATGGAGTTTTTGCGACGCATCCATTATTACAAAACATACCATCTGCAACCATGCAAAAGAATAGTTGACTTGGAAATTCAATGAATAATTTAATAACTAGATCTCCATAGGCTCACAACTTCTTCGTCAACTAGCAGAGTGAATCGATAGTTCCTTCCTTTGTCTGCTTTAGTGTTATTTCCATTTTTATGAGATAAGTTTAGTGCTTCGTTCAATGGCAAACTTTGGTTGACGTTTACTTTGTCTTCTTTAGTGTTATTTCCATTTTTATGAGATAAGTTTAGTGCGCCGCTCGATGGAAAACATTGGTCGACTTTTACACCGTTGGAGACTGCTTGCACTTGAAGATAATTTTTTTATAACAATAATAACGCTCTAATATTTGACATTTAAAAATCAAATAAAAGGTCGTAAAAGATCCAAAGTCAAGATAATTATTTCTGAAACAATATCACTGTTATTTTTAGTAGCATCAGAACTTTTAAAGAACTCACTGCTATTTTGGTATGGTGAAAGATAGGGATCATAATTTGTAGAACTCTTTATTTATTTTCAAAAAAATTCTTGGAATCAAAAGTTGAGAATGTCTGTAAAATATGGAGGATAATTAAGGG
The DNA here is from genome assembly GCA_009831015.1 of Picea engelmannii. Lineage (NCBI taxonomy): Eukaryota > Viridiplantae > Streptophyta > Pinopsida > Pinales > Pinaceae > Picea > Picea engelmannii. The sequence goes on along the minus strand of ML781383.1, from coordinate 39,285 downwards.
ACAACAATGTCATTTATAATATCGAGGATAATTAAGAGACAACACTGTCGACTTGTCGTAATCTAAGTAGCCACATCCAAGTCACGGACATGAAAATGAATATGAAAGAAAAATAAATATGTAGAGTTTTCCACGTATCCTATTTGAATATTATGCAATAAAAGAGCATCTAGCTATTGGCAATAATGTATTTCGACTGCCCACGAGTCCTAAGGGCATAGCGAATACCATCATCTTGCAAAGAACATAACACACATGGACTTGAATGGCATGTCTGACTATCAATTATTATGGGAAGAAAGAAAACATGAAAGCAATTTCATGGGATCGAAACCTCTCCAAGAAACCTCCAGCCACTAAAGCCCATGGTGGAGACTCTTCCATTGAAGTTACTTTGAAGTGTGCATCCATTGTTGAAATGGAGGCACTCTAAAGCGCACATACATTGTTGAAAGAATGCATCATTATATTTTTATTTCCATGGGAGCCTGACTAAATTCTACCAGTTGGATTGTTGCTTCACGAGGGGGCAATCATTGAACAACTCATTTCTCTACATGATTTGGTGGAGCACTGGTGGGAGCCTCACTCAATTCTAATGTTTTTTTTCACTGGAGAAAGTATTTTATTGTATGTAATTCATACTCTGCAATAATCATTTTGTTCCAAGCTAGTGTTCTTCAAAATTCTGTTCACAATTTGGATGAGGCTACAACTACCTAACTTAGATAGCTTTCTTGCAATCCAATGAAGGAGGGAAAGAACCCCATAGCCAAGAGTCATTATCCCAAAGTCCAAAGAGACAAAGGTGCGCATAGAAAATAGGCTTGACTTTTTGAGAGTTCGATCGAATTTGAGAAAAATTAAGCGGGTAGGTACCATTTCCTATGCTTCTCCTTCTTTTCACTATGCCTATGCTCTATCTTGAAGGAATTTTCCTCCTCAAGCTTCAAGCCTAATTCATCTGTGAATTTTTTTAAGTGTTGGATAAGGTGGATGAGAATGTGGGGTGCAGGTAGGCCTTGTATATATTATTTTTATAGGGTCTAATACCTCCTCCTCGGCTCATCACGGGTTCATAATCACTACCTCGCCTAATGGATCTTGATATTGTCCCTGAGGAGCCATGTGTTCTCAAGGGTGAAGCCCAATCCGAGAAACACTTTCCAGTAGACATTGTTGTTTGGAATTGTTGGTCTTATGACTAGCCTCACATATTGAATATTTGGGAGCCATCTAATAGATAGATACAATGCTCTAGGAAAAGAAACAGTTTCAAGTGGGTAGGTAAACTGGCCATAAAACTTTTTCTCGGAAAAATATTTGGCAAGAACCTAATCACTAAAGGGAGTCGACAAAAGATCATGCACATAGGCAACAATTTTTCTAGGTTGTTATTATTTTCAACCCTAATGTCAGTTTCAACCAACTGGCTATTAGTTTGTTGCAGGTTACTGCTGATAAGTGACTCACCAAGCTATTGTTGAAATCTATACTATGGTAAGTTTAATCGCAGGCTCTCAGAGCACCGAGGAAGGATTAGCTAAGATATCCCATTGACCTCCAACCACAATGATATTTCAGATTACATGTATGACATGAACTAGCATGAATCAGTGCACGTGAGGCCCATTCATGTTACATTCCTGCAAAAAATGAAGAAGTGCAAAAAATGAAGAAGCCCAAATGAGTTAAGTACAGTGTAAATTTTTTTCACTGGGGTGTAAATTTTTTTTGAGTAAATTTGTTTATTGTAAAATTGAAGGAAAATAAATTATGTATATGCTCACCAACAAGTCTTCTTAAATTTGATTTCACTCACTAAAAATATGAATCCCAAATGAGGTAAGTTACATTACTGTAAAATTCTATGTAAAATTGAAGGAAAATAAATTAAAATTCAATTGAAGGAAAATAAATTATGTATAAATAGAGGTCATTGTAAATTTGATTTTACTCACCACAAGTCTTCTTAAATTTGATTTCACTCACTATTTTGCAGAAGTCACGTATGAAATGCAATGACATCTTGATTCCTTCCAGTACAATGAAAAGCTTGGAAGCTTACCATCCCCATTGCCTCCCCTTCTCCACCATTTTTCAGCCTTATAAGGATGGATATTTGTGCATTGGTGCCAACAAATCCTTTCGGTTTCTCTTCCAGGCATCTCTTGAAATTGGTTTGCAAAAATAGTCTCAAGGACACGAAAGATACAAGTGGAAATGGAGGGTGGTGGCAACTCATGCACTGTCACTATGAGACAAGAGGCTATGTAACAAATATGGCTTATGCTATACACTATGCATATATGAGCATCCAAGCATTAAATGTTGGGAAGGAATTAATGCTAACCTCAAGTGTATCATTAATCGATGTTATCTTAATGGAGTGTAAATATATGATAAGTTTCCTAAGTTTATTTCCAAAAAATGGTCTCTTGCCTCAATATGAGACCAAATAAGACCTCTAACTTCAAACTTAGGCTTAAAAAATAAATGAACAAGAAAATTATATTAGTTTTTCAAACCAAATAAGACCTCCAACTTTAAACTTAGACTTAAAAAATTAATGAGTAAGAAAATTATATTATTTTTTCAAAACTATAAGTTAAAACAACAAAAACTCATCAATTTGTGTGCCAAATGAAAAAGTTGTGAACCTATTACTAATAGTCCCTGCAACCAGAAAGGACTAATAAATGCCATACATCCAACTCTTGCTCACAGGAATATTTACACTCGAAATAAACCCAATAGGCATTTGTACATTTTTCCACATATATCTAGACAAAATGACACTTTGTGATGGAATAAAGGAACTCTTGCTCACAGGAATATTTACACTCGAAATAAACCCAATAGGCATTTGTACATTTTTCCACACATATCATAGACAAAATGACACTTTGTGATGGAATAAAGGAAAGTCAAGTTATAATTGGATAATGACACACTTTTTGCACTAGATTTCTCACCGGTCAAGGGAGTAAACTAGGATATGGATTTCTTGCCCGGATTAAATGGAAACACTGCAAATGAAAGATCCTGAGACAAAACTAGTAATATTTTTTACATGTGTCCCAATCCTTCTAATACTGTTACCATTATGAAAGCCAAATTTGTATGAACACTGGAACATAGATTGGAATAGGAAGTTCATTGAATACAGAGCAGAATGGTAAATTTTGAAATGATTTAGATGTCCCTGAAGGATCGGTGAAACAATGTAAGTCTTATTTGCAAAGTCTCATTTTAGAAGCTTCTGCAGAATTTCAACGCTTTCCTAGTGAAAGACTATCATGTTGTACTATTGGTATCTATTTGATCTAAAGCTATAGTCTTTTAGTATATTGCTCAGTTTTGTAGTGCTTTTCCATAGTAATAAGGTATTATGAAGATGGCCATAAACATTTCAGAAACATAAATGTGAAGAGAAACAATCATCCACTATCTTCATCGGCCTCAAAGAACACACCAATATCAATTGATTGAATATGACAAAGAATGATCATCTTTGAATTCAGTAAGATAATCAATTTGCAACTTAGAAAGCAGCAAGGCGTCATTCAGGAATCACAACGACTGTATCAATAAACTAGAAACAGGGGAATAAGCTCGAAATGATGAAGATTGCCATTAATCATCGGGCAATGATCAATTAGTTATAGGAGCATAAATCTATTTTGACTTCATGAAATCAACGAAAAAAAGACAATGAGAGTACGAGAGGCATTGATAATTTTGAACTTCATCAAGAACATTGTCTATCTGAACAAAAAATTGAGATTTCAACAGGTCTCGGACATTAGGAGTTTTCTTTGCCATGTACATACCATCATTGGATCTGTAGATATCTTTACACTAGTTTCATGTCCCATATATTGATGGTACAGTTGTCTTTACCATTAATCCAAAGAGTGTCAATGTATACATTACATTTGTATCTATTCTATAGGTGTATGAGATTGATATGAACAGAAGAAGTGATTCATCTGTCAATCCCCTAATGTTTTCATTAAAGGCATATTATGTCAGCGCACACCTTAAAACCCCTTATATGAAACGTTAGCTAGTATACATTTTCCAGATTGTAGCTATAAGACAGTAACCAAATGAACTTTTGGTGTAGAGAATTAAAGAGCAGAAAACATACAAATTACGAAACAATTCATATGAAAGACAATTCAAAACTTAATTTGACAAAAAAAAAACATATATATCTTGAATCAAATGGAAAAAACTATCTTGATTCAAATGGAAAAATTAAAAAATAATATGGGGTGTACACTTTAATATTACAATATTAACGCACACAGATATTCATTCAAACCCAATCAGTTCAGATTCACGAGTGTGCATAATAAGCATCTGCTTTATGCTAAAAGCAAATCTCACAAGACTTATTCTGCATAATGCCAAATACAAACCTCACAAAAACTTATTGTTATTATGGCGAGTATTTCCATTTGCATCGAACTGCAGCCAAGATAAAATTGAGGAAGAATGCAGAAGAATACACCAGAATTCCACCCTTCCAATTATACTCGGAATTAGAGTTTGAATGTATTTCACCAAGAAGATAGCTGCCAATTCCCCACTTCACCCAAACTAGAACTTGCAAGGCGCTATATACCCATTTCTTAAAGGGCCTTTTACCAAGAACTCCTGCTGCTATGCTGCCTGACGCAATGCACATTATCTCCAGAACTATCACTGCATAAACTGACTTTAGGGAAGGAGCCATTGAATTTTCTGCTTTCCGATGCAAATGCAAATGCAAGCAGTCCATGCCCAAAGCAATACCAATGGCTACAATTATGACTGCAACTCTAGGTATAAAGGGTCGCATGGAATGTATATCATACAATTTACCAACTCTTCCTTCATATGCAATAAACACAACCCAAAAAATAGAGCAAAGCACGTTGACGGCACCTGCTATAAATGATAAGGTTCTGAGGCTGAGAAGAGGACCTCGAAAGGTTAGCACTTGGCAAATATGGGTGTCATTGTCATTGTCACTAATGTCATCAGACTTCGTATTCCATGACTTCACCAGCGCTCTGGTTAGAAATGCATTGGCAGCAAATCCACTTCCTTGACTGCCCACAACATATTTTTTTACTGCCTTTCTTGCTACCATAGAGGTAGAAAAACCATCTACTCTGAACCATCCAACTAGTAGAAAGTTGATTAATATCTCTGTCAACCTTGGCAATATCAAGGAGGGAGTCCTGAATTCTACTATTAATCCTTTTCTGA
>ML781382.1:683329-712670 GCA_009831015.1 Picea engelmannii | reverse complement strand
AGCAACTTGCAGACATATTTACAAAGGCTTTAGCACAAGACCAATTTGAGTATTTAAGAGAAGCATTGGGCATTGTAAATATTAATGTAATTAGTAGTAGAAATTAGGGGGGAGTGTTGGCATATAATAATTTCTACCTACCAGCATTAAAATCGAAGCTTCTACTCAACCGCTGTCACTGTTCTTCCACTGCCCGTCATGAACACTCCAGAAAACTCTGTCGACACTCCAGAACTGTCTCGGGAGCCTCCAGAAGTTTCTTCTCCCTCTATAAAATCAAGCATTGTAACCATTCAGCTGTGTGTTCAATAGAATCGCCATTTGTTGTGTATTTCGTTGTTTTGCCTCTGCCCACACAGAAAGGCCTGTTATTGTCAACGGATTCCAGCCTGGCAGTACCTGGCAACTAGTAATCCCTTCGATAGCATTCGATCTCTAACCTGCGCCACTCGAATTAGCGTTTGAATTCGAGTTCAAATCCATGCAATGTATAACAAAATCATTCTGAAGGCACAAAGTTCAAACCTAGCCACCTCAGGGTTACCTATACAGGGGTGTCTTCGAGGGAGGGGCGGAACGCCCTGCATATGTGGCACAAAAACCTGACTCGCCTGGCAAACAAAATAATAAAATTTATTTAATAAATAAAAATGTTCATCCAAATTATTACAAATTGTATTCTATATTTTTCTAAAATTAATTACTCTTAATTATATTATACCATTGTCATTGTCATTGTAGATGGTGACAATTAATCACCTTTTAATATAAAATGTTATAAAATGTCATTGTCATTGTAGATGGTGACAATTAATCATCTTTTAATATAAAATTTTAATGTGATGGCTAACAATTGAAGATGTTGGCATATTCTTAGTCTTTCTCCCAAATCAATGAATGTGATTTATTCTTCATAATTTTCTTGTATTTTTTAATGCATCATTTAATTTGTTTACTTTTTAACATTTACTTAATCATATTAAGAAATTACTGTACCACCATATGATTGCCACTTTTAAATGATTAACTTTTAAAATTACCATGTTTGGATTATTAGCTAGCATTACTTCAACTTCATTTTTAGGGATTTACAGGGATCACATAGGGAGGCAGGCCAGGTATCCTATCATATTGGATGAGCGTTTCATTTTCTGCATGAGCGTGGAGGGTTTCATCGGTTTCATCCCAGCCCAGATTACAAATGCGATAGGTCGCGGAGTCCTTACGATTTTTGATTTGCTACTGGAAAGCTCTCTCCTCTCTAAACATTCGCCCCCTTCGATTTCTCACCCAGTTGCATCGGCGAGCACTGAACCTAACACCCTTTACTCTTCTTGTCAAAGAAAAATACCATCAAATCTGAGAAGGAAGGGGAGGGGACAGGTGAAGAATCCTTCGTTAAGAACATGTCGCCCACGCGAGGTGGACTGGCTATTCCATCCCAGCGGTAACCCAACACCAAATTTGTTCAACTTAGGATCGACGAGAATGGTTGGGTTATTCAAATAAAGGAAACTCTGGATATACTACAAGAAGAAGAAGAGGACGAGTTCTGTGCATCCGTGTTTAATCTGCCCAAAGAGTTGTTGGCACTGAAGTCTGAAGCGTACATTCCTCAATTGGTTTCCATCGGCCCTTATCACCACAAGAGATCTAAACTTTATGAGATGGAGCACTACAAACTGGCGGCTGTTCACAGATTTCTGGAAAGAATGAACAAACGAGGCAAGTTTCAGTCCATCGTCCTGGAGGAGTTTAAGAAGCATGACTGGAAAATTCGGAGTTGCTATAACAAGTGCATCGAATATGAGAAAGAAACCTTAGCATGGCTCATGGATCTGGATGCTGCCTTCCTTCTTGAATGTTTGCATTTTTATGTCAGACACTCCAACACAACCTCGGACGGAGACTTCAAGTAGTTGGGACGAGTCTTAGATCTGAGTGGCACCAGCGCTACCCACAACTCTATTGTCAGATATTTGATTATGCTGGAAAACCAACTGTCGCTCTTTCTATTGCAAAAGCTGTTGGAATTGCAAAGTCAAGGCAGCGGAGAGTCTCTCGAGGCTGCTAAGGCTTGTTTGCCAAGAATTATCTCCTTTCACCTTCAATTTGCCCAACAACTCAAATCTCCATATAAATGAGAGAGGTAACATCCTAGACGTGTTGTACTATGCCATCGTCCCTAGTGTTTCCAACAATCAAAATCCAAATCCAAGTGATAAAGAAGAAAGCGAGTCGCCTGATGTCGCCTGATATAGTCGACATTCCAACAGTTAGACAAGCCTTGAGAACTTCGCTATCGAGGGCTCTCTCCTCTCTAAACGTCTGCCCCCTTCGATTTCTAATCCAGTTGCATCGGCGAGCACTGAACCTAACACCCTTTACTCTTCTTGTCAAAAAAGATACCATCAAATCTGAGAAGGAAGGAAGGAAAGGAATACTGATAACATATTTCATTTACAAACCCTAATTAGAGTTTATGTTAGGGTTTGTAGATTAATTATGTCTTTCAACAATCATCAACCACATAATTGTGACTAGTATTACTTATTTTTAATTCGTTTGATTAATGATGCCCAAGTTAAGATGGCATGCAAGATAATGGCTTGCGGGATCACGACAAAGTCGAACATTCTATGCTTTGGTTCTTTAATTTTGTCTAAAATGGTTCGCAGGATTACAAGGAAGTTACTTATTTTTAATTCGTTTGATTAATGAAGCCCGAGTTAAGATGGCATGCAAGATAATGGCTTGCGGGATCACGACAAAGTCGAACATTCTATGCTTTGGTTCTTTAATTTTGTCTAAAATGGTTCGCAGGATTACGAGGAAGTCGAACATTCTATATTTTGGTTATTTAATTTTGATTGAAATATAGTAAGAGATTATTGTATGTGTATATTTTAGTGACTAGCACAGCGGCTAACTCTCGGATGGTGAATATCGAAAGGCTTACCGTTGAGGAAATCCAAGGTAGAGGAAACGCGTGGACATTTGATTAAATCCGTGATAGCATGGAAAAGTGGCTTGTCTAATACATGTAATTTTCAAGAATGAAGTTGAAGGAGTGCACGTGGTAATCTCAAAGGTTAATTATTTAAACGTGGCAATCATATGATGTTACAGTAATTTCTTAATATGATTAGGTAAATGTTAAAAAGTAAACAGGTTAACCGATGCATTCATAAATGCAAGGAAGTTATCAACAATAAATTCGATTGGTTGATTTTGGAGGACGACTAAGAATATACCGGCATCTTCAATGTTAGCCATCAAATTATAATTTAAGATTAAAAAATCATTAATTGTGCCCATCTCCAATAAGCGTAATTAAATTTGTATAATTTAAATGTTTCAGAAATTTTTTGACATGTTAAATTTATTTATATATTCAAAAATATAATTTAAATAATAGAAAATTATAATTTGATAGGATTAAATAAAAAAACATATAATATTTAAACAAAGTTTTAAGCTACCATTTGTATGAATTCATCAAAATTTTGGCCATATTTTTAGAGGTTATTTGTTTAAAATATGAAGAGAAATTGTTGGATTTACAGATTTGAATAGTTAATTCTATATAATCCAAATATCCCAAAAAAATTTCAACATACTAAATTTCTGCATTCAAAAAAATTTTAAACAACAAAAAATAATCTGTAGATTTTTAACTACAAAAAATAATCCAAGTGCCCCAATCATCACGCTACCATTTTATTTCTCTGACATTTCCCATGATCTAGTAGGACCATGGGGTAGTCGGCTTTAAGGAGACATGGACTAGATTATTATGTCGGCGGCATACGATTCATGGCGTTTTGACTGTTCTTCACTGCGCTCCCTCGACAACATAGGATTGATTCCAGGAAGTCAACCCTGTTATGATTATTAACTGCTGAACTAAGTTCAAATTGTTGTTGATTTGGACCCATATTTCTTTAACGAGGTGGTTGCCCAACCATGTTCTGGAATGTCGTGATGGTCATCTACTTCTCTCCACCTCCAGCTAATATACCGACCTCAAGCATCTAGAATGATTCGATTGAGTAGAGATAAGTATGGTGCTTATCCCTTGGGAAATAACTTTTCATCGAATTTGCATCCCATATAAACTCAATGAAGAATACATGTGTAATTGCAGGATTGGTATATTAAGTCTGGTGAAAGCATTAACCGGTATGAACACCACTACCAACTTAGCTTGAAAGAGGAAACTTCAGATTAGACGTGGATACTTTGATGTGCGATTGACAATGGAATGGTGAAACCCTCAACTTATTCCTGTGTTATATCGTGGCCGTTAGTCGGCGTTTCGTTTTGGACTGGACCTCTCGACACAATGGAACATGACAATTTACTGGTTGACCAAAAGGAGATTTTCATTGGAGGGAAACAGTTTGCTGACTAGTAACAACCCCTAACGTAACCCGATATTGCGTTCGGGTCGTCGAAGGGGCAGAGAAGTCAATGGTTCATTTTTCTGCTGGCCCCTTCTACACAGACAGATGGCAACCGAACAATTAATAATTAGTAAATCGCTTTTCAAATGAGAAAGGGCGGTGGAGTTGGAGAATCTAGTTGGAAGTTGGGTGAACAGATTACTAGCCCCAGTGCTCAGTGTATCTTTCTTCTTCCTCCCCTAAGCCCTCGCCTTTATAAACAAACCCTCCCACCACCTGTTCTCAAACACTCATCACGAATTTCACTCTTCTTATTCTTCTTTCTTTCTGTATGTCTGTATAGACCTCTATCTAATAAATTGTGTACTTATTTTTTTAACTTTGCCTCACTTTCTGGGATTAAATTGATTTCCGTTGATATAATGGCGAACGTCCTGGCATTGGCACTAGTACTCATCGTCATAGCAGCCGGGGGAAATGCGGGCATGGCGGGAGCTCAGTCGCCATCTCCTCCTAATTCTTCTTCGTCGTCGTGTAGTGCTTCTCTGGTGAGTTTGGCGCCGTGCCTCGCCTTCTTGCAGGGAGGACCTAATAGTAGTCCAGCACAGGGCTGCTGCACTGCCCTTGCTTCTGTTGTCAAGACCAACGCCCCCTGTCTTTGCCAGCTGTTTACCACCACCAACAATTCACTGGGGATTCCTATCAACCGAACTCGGGCTCTTGCTCTGCCAGGCGCCTGCAAACTTAGTACTCCGCCTCTCAGCCAATGCAAGTCACAAACTGGTAATCACCTCTCATCTTCAGAATGTTTAATTATAACACTAGAAAAACGGATTGTAAATTTTTTATTGCTAGTTGGCGTAGTTGCTGTTTGTTTCTCATTGTCCGTTTCTCAAACGAAGTGGAGGACAATTAATTTTAAGTTTAATTTGCTTTTGGTTGGTTGTTTCAGTTTCGAGCGCCCCTTCTGCGGCCCCTTCGTCTCCAACCAGTGGTGGAGAAAGTGGCGTACTTTCTCCGCCCACCAAGGAGGGGGCAACTGCCTCTGCCAACGCAGGATCTATGATGGGTGTGAGCATGTTAACTCGTGTGGTGGGAATAATGGGTTTATTAACATTTATTATTTCGGCAAGCGCCATATAGAGGAGAGATGAAAACCGTCTTGTGAATAGTTACGTATGAGAGGAATGTGGTTGGATATTGTATTCGTACCTGGCTGTGTCGCTGTGCGGGATTGAATATACGACAGTATTTGTATAGTCCGTTATACATTTATTTGTATATACGACAGAATTTGTAATCCGACAGTGGATCCTCTCATTCATTTATTCTATTTCTTGTGGATTTCGGAGATGTCTTAAACACAGGTGTACTCGGTTTTCTGTAACTATCAAGTATTTAAAAATAAATTCTCCCCTCTGCTGTGTTAATAAGATTGGATTTATTTTATTAAAAAAATTCTACAATTATGTTTTTTCACTTACCAATTCTTCTAAGCATTCTGTCTAATAATTGGTTAGGAGTAAAATTCGTTTGATTTTTTAAATATGTTTTGATTTATAGAATTGTTAATATTTAATTGGTTAAAAATAAATATTTCATTATTTGGTTTGGTCAATAATTAAAAAAATCAAATAAAAATATATAAGTAGATATTTATCAGAATTAAAAAATTAAATAAAAATATAAAAAATCTATAAAAATACCACTTAGTATCTACATTTATTTACATTAATTTGGTTAATTATCTCATTGTCCTGGTTTAGATGGCGGATGCCCGCTAATCTAAAGATTAACACCCTAATCCCTACAAAACCGCAATAAAATTACAATGACATAAATGGGAACTATGTCTCATTAAAGTACAACTAATTCACACATTGTACATGCTAGAGCCAACTCCTAGACTATGAATGCACAATGTATATGCAAAAATATATTACTTATAATGCATCCCCAGTGCATTTTTGTGGTCAAATCCGCATTTTTGTGGTCAAATCCACAATGAGGACACCTAATAAGGTGAGGTTGCAAAGGTTGCAAAGGCTCTCAGATGCCATAGAGTAGTTGACATCTTCATGGAAGGATGAAGGGGAGTGTTTTAGAAAATAATGAATAACTATTACATGAGTTTCAACACTATGTAACAACTCCTGTAAGTTATAGTCATGGGTTTTAGCAATGTGTTTCAACAGGATGTTTTAACAACATCTGTAAGCTACATGTAGGTGTTTCAGCGAATAATAAAAAACTATTATAGCAAAAGAACTTAAGTAAAATCACTCCTACACATTACACAAAGATCAATACTTGGTTCTACAACAACCTTTTCAAAGTTTCAGCAGAGTGTAAAATAAATTTTATAGCAAAACATAGTTATAACAAAAACAGGGGAATTATAACAGCAAACTAAAAACTTAGATTCCAGCAGTAAAAGAACTTCATTGGATCCTTCCCTATAACAGTAAATCCACCCACTACTTATGTACTAAAAACTTAATAAGATTCTTCAGCAAAACATTGCACAACATAAGGATTTAACTGAAGTTTTCAAACAATAAACAGAGTATGCATGCTACAACAAAATAAATTACTTTGTAACAAATTTGAACATTATCATGAGTTTACAAGCTCAGATACAAATAAAAACAAAGTATAAAATCCCCTGATAAGACTCTCAAAAAACACTATCAATTTCTATTTATTCTCTATCTCTCTGTGTCTATTCGTGCATCTATAAAATCTAAATTACATGAATGTATATATATTGATTTAATCAGTTGGTTAGCTTGCCTCTTCTCTATACCTAAGTCAAATTTGGATTTTCCAAAAACATTAACAGCTCATTACCCCTTTGAAATTCGATCAACCAAAAATGAAACAATGTGGAGGTGATTATTAATGAATAAGGAAGTTAAGGCGGTGACAATTAATTTATGGGCAGTGGTATCTCTTCAAAATTTGATCGACTAAGATAAGTCGTCTTTTTGGCAATGGAATGATTAATTTCTGACATCCTCCCCCTTAATCGTATCACCCAAAAGCAAAACTCTACTTTATTACAGTTTACAGACCCCGATGTTCTTTCTGTGTATTTCAAATAATTCCTTGGGCAAGGGCTTTGTAAACATGTCTGCAAACTGATCTTCAGTTTTGCAAAACTCTACAAAAATTTCATCATTGTTTATCAGCTCTCGAATAAAATGATATTTTGTATCAATATGCTTAGTTTTCTTGTCGAAAAAATGATTACGTGACAGTGCAATGGCTGATTTATTGTAACAGAAAATTTGAGTTGGTTCTTTCTATTCATGCAACAACTCAGTCACAATCCTTCTCATCCACACAGTCTGACATGCAGTTGTTGTTGTTGCAACATACTCTGCCTCAGTAGATGATAAAGTCACAATGGGTTGCTTCTTTGAAGCCCAAGCTACAGCTCCTGATCCAAAGTTGAACACATACCCTAATGTGCTCTTCTCGTCATCTACACTACCTGCAAAATCACTATCAGTATATCCAATTAACTTAAAATCTGAATCTGATGTCTACACGACACCATAATTAGTTGTTCCAACAACATATCTTAGGATCATTTTTCTTTCATGCTAATGAGTTCTCTTTGGAGTCTCCATAAATATAGAAATCAAACTTACAACAAAGATAATATTAGGTCTTGTTGCTGTCAAATACATAAGAATTCCAACCAGTCTTATATACAGAGTCGAATCAACACATGACCCCTCATCCTTCTTACTGAGTTTTGTTTCAGTTGCAATTAGTGTTACAACTGGTTTACAATTCACCATCCTAAACCTTTTCAATGTCTTTTGCATACTTAGTTTGACAAATAAAAATACAATGTTCAAATTGATTTAGTTCAATGCCTAGAAAATACTTCATCATTCCTAAATCAATCATTTCAAACTCAGTTTTCATGGTTGTCTTAAACTCATCTACTGAAATATTTCTGGTGAAAATCAAATCAACAACATACAAGCATACAATCAAGAGTTTACCTTCTTAATTTACCTTTGTATACATATTTGGTTCACTTGGACTCCTATTGAATCCTTCACTATTCAAGTATTCATCAATTTTTTCGTACCATACTCTAGATGCTTGTTTCAATCCATACAACGCTTTCTTTAACCTGTAGACCTTACCTTCTTGTCCATCAATCTCGTATCATGGAGGTTGTTTCACATAAACCTCTTCTTCTAGAAAACCATTTAAAAATGAAAATTTTACATTCATCTGGTACATGCACCATTTATTGTGAGCAACAATGGCTAACACCATTCTCATTGTATCAAGCCTGGTTACAGGTGCAAAATTTTCATTACAATCAATATTGGTTTGTTGACTGAACCCCTGAGCTACAAGCCTTGCCTTGTGCTTCTCAACTTCACCTTCAGCATTTATCTTAGTCTTGTAAATCCATTTATTATTATCTTGAGGAAAATCTACAAGTTCCCAAGTATTATTCCTTTCTATGGCATCAATTTCTTCAGTTATGGCTTCTACCCAAACTTCTTTCTTAACGACATCATCAAAATTTACAGGATCATATGCAATTAATGCAAAATTTGAAACTTGATCTACTTCATCATTTTGATCATACAATTCTCTTCAACTTCTAGTCTTTTGACCTCTAATTTTGTTTCTTAATGAAGCTAAAGTAGAATTTGATTCATTGCTTACATTTGATCATGTTTGTTGTCCACCATGACCTAATAGATCACCACGCTCATATGTTATGGGCGTTCTTAGTTGTGATGGGATGACTCATGGTGATTGTCTTATAGGAGTTCTTGTTTCAGGTGTATGTGACTGTGGAATCAACTTTCCACCTTGTACAGTCTACTCATCTCCATCATCATCTTCATGATATATTTCATCTCCCCCTGAAACAATTTTGTCAATACTACCATCCCAAGCCTCTTTTTCTTTGAATTCAACATCTATATTGATAACATACCTCTTGGTGATGGGATTATAGAGTCTATATGCCTTAGACTCCTCACTGAATCCAACAAATACACATTTCTCACTTCTTTCATCCAACTTTCTCCTCATCTGTTCAGGTACATGTGCATAAATAACACACCCGAAAATCCTCAAATGAGATATGTTATTATTCTTCCCACTCCAGGCTTCCTGGGGAATTTGGTTCTTTGCACTCTTAGTTGGACTTATGTTCATAGTATATACTGAAAAAAATGACTGCATCAACCCAATATTCATTTGGAATATCCTTATCCTTCAACATACTTCGAGCCATATTCATAATGGTTCGATTCTTCCTTTCAATTACTCCATTATGTTGTGGAGTATAACGAGTAGTAAATTGTCTCTTGATTCCATGATACTAATAAAACTCCATGAAATCGGTTATCATATACTCACCTCCTCTGTCTAATCTCAAGACTTTAATATATTTTCCACTCTCCTTTTCAACCATAACTTTAAAACTCTTAAATATATCCAAAGCTTCAGACTTCTGCTTCAGCAAATAAACCCAAGTTTTTCGACTGAAATCATCAATAAAATTCATAAAATAGACATTACCAGTCAATCAAGATGTTTGCATCGGTCCACATAAGTATGTGTGAACAAGTTCCAATGGAGATTTAGCACTGTATGAAACTCCATAAATAAATGTATCCATGTGATGCTTTGCATGTATGTAGCTCTCACATGAGCTTGTTGGTTGTTGAATACTGGGCAACCCCTTCACCATTTGCTTCTTTTGCAGTATATATAGACCTCCAAAATGTAAATGGCCATATCTCAAATTCCATAACCATGAATCATCCAAACCTTTAGCTTTATAATCATTCAAAGATTCAGCCAGTTCATTTCTGTTAATAAGTGGAAACATTTTATTCTTTGTCATCTCTACTCTGGCAATCAACTCCTTACTTGGATACTTATCATAAATTGTACATACCTTATTCTTGAAGAACACTCTGTACTTTTTATCTATCAGTTGTCCAACACTTAACAGATTGCATTCCATACCAGGTACATAATAAACATCATCTATTTTTCTTCTTTCATCATTCTTAGCATAAACAGGAATCACACCTTTAACGTTAACTCTTACCTTACATTCATTACCCAACTTTACTTCAGACTAAATATTGGTATCTAAACTAGAAAACAAGCTTTTATTTCCAGTCATGTGATTGCTACATTTGATGTCCAAAAACCAAACATTATTTGAACTTTCCTAGGTGACATTACAAGTCAAAAACACAAGTTTTTGGTCATCCTATGACTCCTTTGTCATGTGAGCAGACTGCTTTCCAACATTTTCTTGCTTCTTCCAACACTTGTTAGCATAATGTCCAAATTTCTTACAATAATAACATTGTACCTTAAATTTATCATACCTTGTATTTCCTTGTTGCCAAGATTTGTTGCTACTCCCCCTTAAACTAGGAGGATTCTGCTAAGTTTTCTCCTCAAATTCTGAATCATTTTTGCTATCTCTTTGACCAGCAAATTGGTCTCCTCTTCCTCGACTACTAGACCTTCCTCTGCTTCTACCTCTAGTAACATGAAACTGATATTTGAAGGCATTCTCTAATGGATTATCATATCTAGACATTGTGGATTCATGAGAAATTAGAGAGCCATTTAATTCATCAATATGCATAAGAATAATATCTTTAAATTCTTATATGGGTACAACTACGGATTCAAACTTCTTTGGAAAAGATATGAGAACTTTCTCAATTACTCTCTTGTCTAAGAGGTCTTCACCATACTACCTTAGCTGATTCACAACATTCATTACTAGAGTCATGAAACTATCAACTGACTCACTATCCTTCATCTTCATATTTTCAAAGTCCCTTATCAAATTCTGAACTTTGAAAGTCCCAATCTTGCTTTGAAGAAACTGAACTTGACACCTTCGGAAATATGCTTTAATTTAGGCCTTGTTGAATAAGACCGAGGGCTTTGTTGTCTTTCTTTTTGTTCTCCTTTAACAAAATCTATTCAGCATTTGTCAGACCCATTTCTGATGGTTGGTCGGTAGGATCTAGATAACCAACAGTAACAAACTCCCAAAGATGTTGAGAAAGAAGAATTGTTCTCATTCTGATAAACCAAGAATCATAATTTCTTTAATTCAAAACAAGAATCTGCAGCTGAGCCAAATTAATATTTGTATCCATTTCAAATCAGATTCCAAATCATTGTATTCAGATACAATGGGGAGCTAGAAATATTACTAGCTCTGATACTACAATGAAGGATGCAGGGGAGTGCTTCACAAAACAATGAACAACTATTACACAAGTTTCAACATTGTGTAACAACACCTGTAAGCTACAACCAGGTGTTTCTATCAAACCAACTCAAACAATTAAGATGACAATAAATATGACTGACTCTATCTGATTTACAAAGCTTGAGAAAGATAAAAAGATCATCTCATTTAATAGTGATCTTTCTAACACTCCTGCTTGTCATGTCTGACTGAGTAATGTGTCTATTTTCCCATGGCAGACAGATCTAGCGTAAGCATAAAGATCAAGACTTATAATTAATATCTCCAACACTCCCCCTTAATTATAAGTAGGTGGGATTACAAAACACAAAATTTACATCAAAAATTTAGATTGACATGAACTGTCAAATATCTGTGATTGTGTCAAATCCTAGACAACTATACAATTTCTGAAATGCATCCCTTTCCAAAGATTTTGTAAAAATATCTGCAATTTGTTCTTTAGACCTGTAAAATTCTAAGCAATTTTCTTTGTTATTCACTAATTCTATGATAAAATGATACCTTGTATCAATGTGTTTGGTTTTCTTGTGAAACACGTGATTCTTTGATAACATGGTGGAGGAGTTGTTGTCACAAAATACTGTAGTTGGTTCATGTTCTTCCTACAACAAATATTTTAATATTCTTCTCATCCAAACTACTTAACAAGATTCACTTGTAGTTGCAACATACTCAACTTCAACTGAAGAAAGAGTCACAATGGGTTGCTTCCTTAATGCCCATGACACTATACCTGTTCCAAAATTAAATGTGTATGTTTCCTCCACAATCATTTTCAGTGTCTCCAATAAGTCTGAAATCATTTGTAGTAGAATACATAATGCCAAAATATTTTGTTCCATTCACATATATCATAATTCTTTTACCTGCCTACCAATGGGATTATTTTGGGGTTTCCATGAACCTTGAAATCAAGTTCACTCCATACATAATATTAGGCATTGTTGATGTCATATGCATAATGTTTCCTACCAACCTTTTAAACAGAGTGGGATCCATGAACTTTACAAAAAGTTATGAAATTATCTTGAAACATATTCACTTCCTATGTCAGTTTTTAGAACCTTGATGTAATAACCACTTTGCTTCTCCACAAGTGACTTGAATTGTTGAAAACAACCAAGTGCGTCATGTTTATGTTTTAGAAAATAGATCCATGTTTTTCTTGAGAAATCATCAATAAATGTAAGAAAGTAAGTATTGCCTCCTATAGATAGTGTTTTCATTGGTCCACAAATATTTGAATGTACAATCTCCAGTGGAGCTTTTCCTCTATATGACTTGCCAATTGGAAATGACTCTTTATGTTTCTTTCCAAAGATACAATCTTCACATATTCTTTCTGGTTTTTCAATTAATGGAAAACCTTTCACCATATCCTTTGTATGTAGTAGCTTGAGACATCCAAAGTTTAAATGTTCAAATCTGAAATTACACAGCCAATAATCATCCTGCACTTCAGATTGGAATGTTGTCTGCATCTCTGTGCCTTCTTTCTTGAAACTGTACACACTACATTTTTCTTCTTTATGAAAACTTACTTCTTCTCTTTTTGTTGTAAATGCAGTGCCAAAGTGCTTGTATTTTTCTTTATAGACAACTTGTGTTGTTTTTCTCTTCATTGTTAGTTTCAATGTCAATGGAAAAATTTTGTTG
This sequence comes from Picea engelmannii, assembly GCA_009831015.1. Lineage (NCBI taxonomy): Eukaryota > Viridiplantae > Streptophyta > Pinopsida > Pinales > Pinaceae > Picea > Picea engelmannii. The sequence goes on along the minus strand of ML781382.1, from coordinate 699,299 downwards.
CTTGTCATCTGAATTCTTGCAATAAGTTGACTGCTTGGATATCTTTCCAAAATCACACAGTGATTATCTTCCATGTAGATTCTATATCATTTATGTAACAGTTGTCATGTGCTCATCAAATTATGTTTTAGACCAAAAACATAATATACATTAGGTATAACTTTTTTCTCCCCCTGTTTTGTTAGAATGTTAATACTGCCTTTGCTTAAGACAGTGACTTGGATATTGATTCCAAGTGTAACTTTAGTTTGGACTCACTTACCCAAACTAGAAAACAACTCTAAGTTTCGTGTCATGTGATTATTGCAACCTGAATCTAGATACCATATGTCACATGGACTTTCTTGAGCAACATTGCATTCAATTGGTGAGACTATAGGCATTGCTTCAGCGTGCACCATAAACATAGATCTGGAGGGAGTATGTGTTGTTTGATTGATATGGACCTTGATTGTTATGATTATATTGTCTCTTCATGCATTCATATGCATAATGGCCATACTTTTTACAATAATGGCATTGAATCTTTGATTTATCAAATATTTGATTACGTGGCTGACTGATATTTGGATTTTGACCCCTTCCACTAGTATTTGCAAGACTTCTACTACGTCATCCTCTAGCAAAACTCCTTCTTCTACCTCTATAATTAGCTCTCCCCCTTCCTCTTCCACGACTTATAGATGACTGCATAGAAAATACATTTTCTAATGACATATTTGATCTATTTAATCTATGTACATGATTAATGAGGGAGGCTTGCAGCTCATCTATACTAAATTGACTCGGGTATTTGTTCTCTTCCAAAGTCACAACAAGGGTATCCAATTTAGGAGGAAGACTCCTAAGTACATTCTCAACAACCTTCCTATCCTCTATGGTTTCTCCATGAGAATTAATCTGATTTATCAAGCCAACAACATCGCTGTAAAATGAATCTACTGAATCTGTGTCTTTCATTGACAGAGTTTCAAAATTTCTTCTAAGAATTTGTAGTTTTGAAATATTTACTTTTTCCATACCTAGATAAGAAGTTTGTAATATGTCTCATGCTTCCTTAGCTTGCTTTGTTGATGCAACTCTTGGGAGTATGTTCTCATGCATGGCTTGATGTATATAAAACATTGTTTTTCCATCCTTCTTCCTTTGATCTTTCAGGACATCCTTCTCACCTTGTGTGAGATCATTGTATGTTGTATGATCTATTGGTTCCACATGGCCATTCTTGACTATGTCCCATACATATTGACCCTGAAATAATGCCTTCATGATCAAGAACCACAACTCATATTTTTTTCCTGTAAAAGTGGGAGGTTGCAGATTTGAAGTAGAAGCCATGATTTCACCTTACAACATAGTTCCTTCTCTAATAAACCTACTCTAATAAAACCTTCTCTGATACTAGATTTCAGATCTACAACGCAGGGACAAACTCTGTGCGGTGCAGTTGTAAAGACCACTTAGTGAAATTCTTTGTCGCTGAACTCTCAGGACTTCACTGCGCAGTTCCCATACTACACAAAAGACTGTGCGCTATCATGATATCACTTAATAAATAATTTCTTGACATTTTGCTACTCTCAGCACATAAACTCACAAATACTCATGAATATGTCAACACACAAAACACTTGATATATATTAACAACTAGATGTTGCACGCAGTTTCAGAATACAGAAACTATGTCGAGCTTTGGCTCCAACAACTTTTGCAAACTTACAAAAAACCAGAGCTTGTGCTCTCAGACATCTTAAACTCTCTTCACAGTTGTTGTTGCTTCTAACTATCAAATTACATTCTCTTTATATCGACTACGTACAAACTCAGATATATAAATATGAAGACAAAGACTTCCTATATAAGCAAATTGACTCAAACAATTAAGACGACAATAAATATGACTGACTCAAACAATTAAGACAACAATAAATATGACTAACTCTATCTTATTTACAAAGCTCGAGAAAGATAAAAAGATCGACTCATTTAATATGGTTCCTTCTAACACTCCTGCTTGTCGTGTCTGACTGGGTAACGTCTTTGCTTTCCCATGACACACATAGTCGACGTAAGCGTAAAGCTCACGACTTATAATTAATATCTCGAACACCTCAGTGTTTTCCACATCTTTTCCATTATCCTGATTTGTTGAACTTTGATTACAACATACATGTCATCTTTGTATCAGTTTCACAAGTATGTGATTTCAATGTTAGGGGGCATGCAACTATCAAGCTTGTGAATCACATTACCCACCTTAAGAAAACCAAAAAGAAAAAATTACAAAGAACCTTGATTTAATGACCAAATCCAAATGAAACCTTAAAGTTTTTTTTCTAGTTAATTTAATTTAATGACAATGAATCTAAATGTCTTCTAGAGAGTAAACCCAAATGAAACCCTAGATTTATCTTCCTCTAATAATTTAATGACAAAGAACCCACATATAACCCTAGAATTTTCTTCTTATGGTTTAAGATTGAAAAATCTGGGGTTTCCACGAATTGTATAACAAAATCGTTCGACTCCGAAGGCACAGCCCTGGTCACCGGATCCTCGACGTTACCTATACACGGGTGCTTACCATGTAGGGGCTGAATGCCGCGCAGACGTGGCACAGGAACCCGACTCACCTTGAAAAACATAAAAATAAAATTTATTTAAAATGATATGGTTGCAAGTGGGTTATCTCGAATGGCCCTGTTCTTGCCCGACTCTCGGGCAGAAACAAACCGCTTCTCAGCCTTTCCCACCTCCATTTTACTGCCATCCTACGATAAATTTTCTGAATAAACCAAAATTGACCTAGATTGCTTACCACAGGCAAAAGCATTCTGATTCAAAACAGGCTTCTCAAACCGTTATCGCTGATCAATTTGGTGCCGAGAACCTTGAAAGGCCTATTATTGTCAGCGGATTCTAGCCTGGCAGCTGGTAATCCCTTCGATGACATTCGATCTCTAACCCGCGACACTCGAATTAGCGTTTGAATTCGAGTTCAAATCCACGCAATGTATAACAAAATCACTCTGAAGGCACAAAGTTCAAACCTAGCCACCTCAGGGTTACCTATACAAGGGTGTCTTCCAGGGAGGGGCGGAACGCCCCGCATATGAGGCACAAAAACCTGACTGGCCTTGGATAACAAAATAATAAAATAGATTTAATAAATAAAAATGTTCACCCAAATTAATTTATTAATTTTTACAAATTGTATTCTATGTTTTTCTAAAATTAGTATTGCTTAATTTTTACTTCGTTTGATTAGTGATGCCCGAGTTAAGATGGCATGCAAGATAATGGTTCGCAGGATAACGAGGAAGTCGAACATTCTATGTCATGCAGAAAAGCCCACCGAACACACTACCATTTTATTTATGGTTATATCATCGTGGCATTTGCCATGATCCATGATCCAGGTTTGCAGGATCACCAGCACCTTTTATTGATGGAGAGTAATATTTCCAGTTTGCTAAATAGTACTTTGATAGGTGAATTATAGACTCCGATAAGTGAATATCACGAACATAGTATCAAAATCATTTTCTTTAAAGAGAAATTTTCATTTCTGCCTCCATACTTTACGGTTCATTTAGCTTCTTCCTTGGGACCAATATTGATACCTCCACTCAGAGAAGTAGCTATCTATGAGGCTCCCTATAGCTCAGGAGGGGATTTGACCACCTCCTTACATCGGCCTTCCAACTTGCCAGTTTTAATCTTTAAAGTTCATCTAATTTCCCTTAATTATAGATAATCCACTGCCGAGACATTCAATACTGTATAACAAATTGGATTTTGACCGTTCCTTATTAGTTACCGAGTTCTATGCCTAGGGCATACCATTGATTTGGTTTACGTACTACATGAATGAATTCATCGAATCATGCAGAGAAGCAGACGGATCACGCTACCATTTTATTTACGGTCATATCATCGTGAAATTTGCCATGATCTAGTAGGACCAGAAGGTAGTCGGCTTCAAGGAGACAGGGACTAGATTATTATGTCCGCGGCATAAGATTCATGGCGTTTTGGCTGTTCTTCACGGTTCTTCACGCAGTAGTTCAAACGTTTTATCTGTCTACCTTTTGGCATTGGCAGTTTTTTGATGATTGTTTTTGTTTGATTTTACTTGAAATCTGGTGAGGAATGGTTGGATCTGCAGATTTAAGTAGTTAAATTTGTATAATCCAAATGTTTGAGAGGCTTTTCAGCATGCTGAATCCTTTTATATATTCAGAAATGCAATTCAAACAATAAAAAATAGCGATTTTATCCTGAATTCTGAAAAAAAAATACAAAGCTAAAATGTTTAGCCAACGTCGTTCTTCGCTCCCTCGACAACATAGACATAGGATTGATCTGGTGAGGAATGGTTGGATCTGCAGATTTAAGTAGTTAAATTTATATAATCCAAATGTTTGAGAGGCTTTTCAGCATGCTGAATCCTTTTATATATTCAAAAATACAATTCAAACAACAAAAAATAACAATTTTATCCTAAATTCTGAAAAAAAAAACCAAGCTAAAACGTTTAGCCAACGCCGTTCTTCGCTCCCTCGACAACATAGACATAGGATTGATTGTATGAAGTCAACCCTGTTATGATTGTTAACTTCTTAGCTAATTTCAAATTATTGTTGAATTGGACCCATATTTCTTTATCGAGGTGGTTGCCCAACCATGTTCTGGAATGTCGTGATGGGCATCTACTTCTCTCCACCTCCAGCTAATATACCGACCTCAAGCATGTAGAATGATTCGATTGAGTAGAGATGAGTATGGTGCTTATCCCTTGCGAAATAACTTTTCATCGGATTTGCATCCCATATAAACTCAATGAAGAATACAAGTGTCATTGCAGGATTGGTTTATTAACTCTGGTGAAAGCATTAACCTGTATGAACACCGCTACCAACTTAGCTTGAAGGATGAAACTTCAGATTAGACGTGGATACTTTGATGTGCGATTGACAATGCAATGGTGAAACCCTGAACTTATTGTGGCCGTTAGTCGGCGTTCCGTTTTGAACTGGACCTCTCGACGCAATGGAACATGACAATTTACTGGCTGCCCAAAAGGAGATTTTCATTGGAGGGAAACAGTTTGCTAACTAGTAACAACCCCTAACGTAACCCGATATTGCGTTCGACTCGTCGAAGGGGAAGAGAAGTCAACGGTTCACTTTTCTGCTGGCCCCTTCTACACAGACAGATGGCAACCGAACAGTCGATAATTAGTAAATCGCTTTTCAAATGGGAAAGGGCGGTGGAGTTGGAGAATCTAGTCGGAAGTTTGGTGAACAGATTACCAGCCCCAGTGCTCGGTGTTTCTTTCTTCTTATCGCCATGCATCTTCTTGCGGTTATTCCCTCTCCTCCCCTAAGCACTGGCCTTTATAAACAAACCCTCCCACCTTCTGTTATCAAACAATCATCACGAATTCCACTCTTCTTATTTTAATTTCTTTCTGTATGTCTGTATAGACCTCTATCTAATAAATTGTGTACTTATTTTTTTTTAACTTTGCCTCACTTTGTGGGATTAAATTGACATCCGTTGATATAATGGCGAACGTCCTGGCATTGGCAATAGTACTCATCGTCATAGCAGCGGGGGGAAATGCGGGCATGGCGGGAGCTCAGTCGCCACCTCCTAATTCTTCTTCGTCGTCGTGTAGTGCTTCTCTGGTGAGTTTGGCGCCGTGCCTTGCCTTCTTGCAGGGAGGACCCAATAGTAGTCCAGCACAGGGCTGCTGCACTGCCCTTGCTTCCGTTGTCAACAACAACGCCCCCTGTCTTTGTCAGCTGTTTACCACCAATAACAATTCACTGGGGATTTCTATCAATAGAACTCGTGCTCTTGCTCTGCCAGGCGCCTGCAAAATTACTACTCCGCCTCTCAGCCAATGCAAGTCACCTGCTGGTAATTACCTCATCATCTTCAGAATGTTTAATTAGGTGGATTGGAAATTTCTTATTGCTAATTGGCGTAATTGCTGTTTGTTTCTCATTGTCCGTTTCTTAAACGAGGAGGCAGAGAATTAATTTAAAGTTTAATTTGCTTTTGGTTGGTGGTTTCAGTTTCGAGCGCCCCTTCTGCGGCCCCTTCGTCTCCAACCAGTGGTGGAGGAAGTGGGGCAATTTCTCCGCCCACCAAGGAGGGGCCAACTGCCTCTGCCAACGCAGGATCGATGATGGGTGTGAACATGTTGATTCGTGTGGTGGGGATAATGGGTTTATTAACATTTATTATTTCGGCAAGCGGCATTTAGAGCAGAGATGAAAACGTCTTATGAATAGTTACGTATGACAGAGGAATCTGGTTGGATATTGTATTCGTACCTGGCTGTGTCGCTGTGGATTTACGACAGTATTTGTATAGTCCGTTATACATTTATTTGCGACAGTGGATCCTCTCATTCATTTATTCTATTTCTTGTGGATTTCGGAGATGTCTTAAACACAGGTGTACTCGGTTTTCTGTAACTATCAAGTATTTAAAAATAAATTTTCCCCTCTGCTGTGTTAATAAGATTGGATTATTTTATTAAAAAAATTCTACAACTATGTTTTTTCACTTACCAATTCTTCTAAGCAATCTGTATAATAATGGGTTACGGGGTCAAATTCGTTAGATTATATCCTAATTGGTTAGGAGTAAAATTCGTTTAACTTTTTTAAATATTTTTTGATTTATAGAATTTGAAATTTTTAATATTTAATTGGTTAAAAACTAAAGATTTCATTATTTGGTTTTGTCAATAATTAAAAAATCAAATAAAAATATAAAATAGATATAAATAGATATTTATCAGAATTAAAAAATTAATTAAAAATATAAAAAATCTATAAAAATACCACTTAGTATCTACATTTATTCACATTAATTTGGTTAATTATCTCATTGTCGTGGTTTAGATGGTAGATGCCCACTAATCCACTAATCTAAAAATTAACACCCTAATCCCTACAAAACCGCAATAAAATTACAATGACATCAAAGAGAACTATGTCTCATTAAACTACAATGAATTCACACATTGTACATGCTAGAGCCAACGCCTAGATTATGAATGCACAATGTGTATGCAAAAATATATAACTTATAATGCATACCCAATGCAATTTTGTGGTCAATTCCACGACGAGGACACCCAAGAAGGTGAGGTTACAAAGGTTGCAAAGTCTCTCATGCCATAGAGTAGTTGAGATTTTCATTCAAGAATCCAAGGGAGTGCTTCACAAAACAATGAACAACTATTAAACAAGTTTCAGCATTGCGTAACAATACCTTTAAGCTACATTCAGGTGTTTTAGTAATGTGTTTTAGCACCTATAAGTTAGAGGAAGGTGTTTCAACACGTGTTTCATCAAATAATAAAAAACTATTACAACAAAATAAATTAAGTAAAATCACTCATGCACCTTACATAAAGATCAATACTTGGTTCTACAACAACCTTTTCAACAGGTGTTTCAACAAAGTGTAAAATAACTTTTACAACAAAACAGAGTTATAAAAGAAACAGGGGAATTATATCATCAGATAAAAAAACTTAGATTCCAATAATAAACTAACTTCATCGAATCCTTCCCTATAACAGTAAATCCACCCAATACTTCTGTGCTAAAAACTTAATAAGATTCTTCAGCAAAACATTGCACAGCATAAGGATTTGACTGAAGTTTTCAAACAGTAAACAGAGTATGCATGCTACAGCAAAATAAATTACTCTATAACAAATCTGAACATTATCATGAGTTTACAAACTCAGATACAAACAGAAACAAAGTATAAAAATCCCTTGATAACACTCTCAAAAAACACTATCAATTTCTATTTCTTCTTTATCTCTCTGTGTCTATCTGTGCATCTATAAAATCTGAATTACATGGATGTATATATATTGATTCAATAAGTTGGTTAGCTTGCCCCTTCGTTATACCTAAGTCGAATTTGGCTTTTCCAAAAAACATTAATAGTTCATTGCCCCTTTGAAATTCAATCAGCTAGAAATGAAACGGTGTGGCGGTGATGATTAATGAATAAGACGGTTAAGGCAGTGACAATTAATTTCCGAGCAGTTGTATCTCTTCAAAATTTGATCGGTTGAGATAAGTCGTCTTTTTGGTGGCAAAATGATTAATTTTTTACATTCTCCCCCTTAATAATTTCACCCAAAAACAAAACTTTGCTTTATTACAGTTCATAAACCCCAATGTTCTTTCTTTGTATTTCAAATAATTCCTTGGGCAAGGGATTTGTAAACATGTCTGCAAACTGATCTTCAGATTTGTAAACCTCTACAAAAATTTCATCATTGTTTATCAGCTCTAAAATAAAATGATATTTTGTATCAATATGCTTAGTTTTCTTGTGGAAAACATGATTACGTGATAGTGCAATGGTTGATTTATTATCATAGAAAATCTGAGTTGGTTCTTGTTATTCATGAAACAACTCAATCACAATCCTTCTCATCCACACAGTCTAACTTGCAGTTGTTGTTGTTGCAACATACTCTCCCTCAACAGATGATAAAGTCACAATGGGTTGCTCCTTTGAAACCCAAGCTACAGATCCCGATCCAAAGATGAACACATATCCTGATGTGTTTTTTTTGTCATCTACACTACCTACAAAATCATTATCAGTATATCCAATTAACTTAAAATCTAAATCTGATGTGTACATGACACCATAATTAGTTGTTCCAGCAACATATCTTAGTATCATTTTTCCTGCTTGCCAATGGGTGCTCTTCGGAGTCTCCATAAATCTAGAAATCAAACTTACAACAAACAAAATATCGAGTCTTGTTGTTGTCAAATACATAAGACTTCCAACTAGTCTTTTATACAGAGTAGGATCAACACATGACCCCTCATCCTTCTTACTGAGTTTTGTTTCAGTTGCAATTGGTGTTACAGCTGGTTTACAATTCACCATCCTGAACCTTTTCAATATGTCCTTTGCATACTTAGTTTGAAAAATTAAAATACCATCTTCAAATTGATTTACTTCAATGCCTAGAAAATACGTCATCATTCCTAAATCAGTAATTTCAAACTCAATTTTCATGGTTGTCTTAAACTCATCTACTAAAATATTTCCGGTGAAAATCAAATCATCAACATACAAGCATACAATCAAGAGTTTACCTTCATAATTTACCTTTGTATACAGAGTTGGTTCACTTGGACTCCTATTGAGTCCTTCACTATTCAAGTATTCATCAATTCTATTGTACCATGCTCTGGGTGCTTGTTTCAAACATACAACGCTTTCTTTAACCTGTAGACCTTAACTTCTTGTCCATCAATCTTGTATCCTGGAGGTTGTTTCACATAAACCTCTTCTTCCAGAAAACCATTTAAAAATGCAAATTTCACATCCATTTGGTACATGCGCCATTTATTGTGAGCAGCAATGGCTAACACCATTCTTATTGTATCAAGCATGGTTACAGGTGCAAAAGTTTCATTATAATCAATATCAAGTTGTTAATTGAACCCCTGAGCTACAAGCCTTGCCTTCTGCTTCTCAACTTCACCTTCAACATTTAACTTAGTCTTGTAAATCCATTTAACACCTATACAATTTTTATCTTCAGGAAAATCTACAAGTTCCCAAGTATTATTCATTTCTATGGCATCAATTTCTTCATTCATGGCTTCTACCCAAACTTCTTTCTTAAGAACATCATCAAAATTTATAGGATCATATGAAATTAATGCAAAATTTGAAAGTTGATCTACTTCATCATTTTGCTCATACAATTCTCTTAAACTTCTAGTATTTTGACCTCTAATTTTTTTTCTTAATGAAGTTAAAATAGGATTTGATTCATTACTTACCTCTGATCATGTTTGTTTCCCACCATGACCTGATGGCTCACCATGCTCATATGTTATGGGCGTTCTAAGTTGTGATGCGATGACTCATGGTGATTGTCTTACAGGAGTTCTTGTTGCAGGTGTATGTGACTGTGGAATCAACTTTCCACCTTGTACAACCTGCTCATCTCCATCATCATCTTCATGAGATATTTCAACTCTCCCCGAAACACAATTTTGTCAATGCTACCATCTCAAGCCTCTTCTTCTTTTAAATCAACATCTCTGTTGATAACATACTTCTTGGTGATGGGATTATAGAGTATATATGCCTTAGACTCCTCACTGTATCCAACAAATACACATTTCTCACTTTTTTCATCCAACTTTTTCCTCATCTATTCAGGTACATGTGCATAAGCAACACACCTAGAACTCCTCAAATGAGATACATTATTATTCTTACCAATCCAAGCTTCCTGGGGAACTTGGTTCTTTACACTCTTAGTTGGGACTTTTGTTCAGAATATATACTGAACAAATAAATACATCACCCCAATATTCATTTGGAATATGCTTCTCCTTCAACATACTTTGAGACATATTCATAATGGTTTTTTTTTTCCTTTTAGCTACTCCATTCTACTGTGGAGTATATCGAGTAGTAAATTGTCTCTTGATTCCATGATACTGACAAAAATCCATGAAATCTGTTAGCATATACTCACCTACTGTGGAGTATATCGAGTAGTAAATTGTCTCTTGATTCCATGATACTGACAAAAATCCATGAAATCTGTTATCATATACTCACCTCCTCTATTTGATCTCAATACTTTAATATATTTGTCACTCTCATTTTCAACCATAACTATAAACCTCTTAAATATATCAAAATCTTCAAACTTCTTCTTCAACAAATAAACCCAAGTTTTTCGATTGAAATCATCAATAAAAGTCATAAAATAGACATTACCAGTCAATGAAGAAGTTTGCATCGGTCCACATAAGTCTTTGTGAACAAGTTCCAATGGAGCTTTAGCCCTATATGAAACTCCATAAATAAATTTATCCTTGTGATGCTTTGCAAGTATGCAACTCTCACACAAGTTTGTTGGTTGTTGAATATTGGGCAACCTCTTTACCATTTTCTTCTTCTGCAGTAAATCTAGACCTCCAAAATGTAAATGGTCATATCTCAAATGCCATAACCATGAATCATCCAAACCTTTATCTTTATAAGAATTCAAAGAGTCAGTCAAATCATTTCTCATAATAAGTGGAAACAATTTATTCTTTGTCATCTCTACTCTAGCAATCAACTGCTTACTTGGATACTTATCATAAATTGTACATACCTTGTTCTTGAAGAACACTCTGTACTTTTTCTCTATCAATTTTCCAACACTTAACATATTACATTTCATACCAGGTACATAATAAACATCATCTAGTTTTCTTCTTTCATCATTCTTAGCATAAACAAGAATCACACCCTTACCATTAACTCTTACCTTATAGTCATTACCCAACTTTACTTTAGACTAAATATTGGTATCTAAACTGGAAAACAAGATTTTATTTCCAATCATGTGATTGCTACATCCAATGTCCAAAAACCAAACATCATTTGAATTTTCCTGGGTGACATTACAAGTCAAAAAAACATGTTTATGGTCATCCTCTAACTCCTCTGTCATCTGAGCAGACTGTTTTCCAACATCTGCTTGCTTTAGCCTTCTTCCAACACTTGTTAGAATAATGTCCAAATTTCTTACAACAATAACATTGTACCTTAGATTTATCATACCTCTAATTCCCTTGTTGCCAAGATCTGTTGCTACTCCCGCTTAAACTAGGAGGATTCTGCTGAGTTTTCTCCTAGGATTTTGAATCATTTTTGTTGTCTCTTTGACCAACAAATCGACCTCCTCTTCCTTTTCTTATGCCTCTAGTAACATGCAATTGATATTTGAAGGCATTCTCTAATGGATTATCATATCTAGACATCCTGGATTCATGAGCAATTAGAGAACCAGTTAATTCATCAATATGCATAAGACTAATATCTTTAAATTTTTCTATGGGTACAACTACAGATTCAAACTTATTTGGCAAAGATCCGACAACTTTCTCAATTACTCTCTTGTCTCAGAGGTCTTCACCATACTGCCTTAGTTGATTCACAACATTCATTACTAGAGTCATGAAACTATCAACTAACTCGTTGTCCTTCATCTTCGGATTTTCAAAGTCCCTTCTCAAAGTCTTCACCTTAGATACACCTTGATAGCTAGTTTAAAGAGTGTCCCAAGCTTGCTTTGAAGAAACTAAAATTGACACCTTTAGAAATATTCTTTTAGTTAGGCCTTGTTGAATAAGACCGAGGGCTTTGTTGTCTTTCTTTCTGTTCTCCTTTACCAAAATATGTTCAACATTTGTCAGAGCCATTTCCATTGCTTGGTCAGCAGGCTCTGGATAACCAACAGTAACAAACTCGCAAAGATCTTGAGAATGAAGAATTGTTCTCATTCTGATAAACCAAGAATCATAATTTCTTTCATTCAAAACAAGAATCTGTGGCTGAGCCAAATTACTGTTTGTAGCTATTTCAAATAAGATTCAAAATCATTGTATTCAGTTACAATGAGGAACTATAAATATTACTATCTCTGATACCAAAATGAAGGATGCAGGGGAGTGCTTCGCAAAACAATGAACAACTATTACACGAGTTTCAACACTGTGTAACAACACATGTAAGCTACAACCAGGTGTTTTAGCAATGTGTTTCAACATCGTATTTCAGCAGCGCCTGTAAGCTACAAGAAGGTGTTTCAGCAAAATGTTTCAACACGTGTTTCAACAAATAATAAAAAAATATTACACCAAAAGAACTTAAGTAAAATCACTCCTGCATCTTACACAAAGATTAATACTTGGTTCTACAACAACCTTTTCAACAGGTGTTTCAACAGAGTGTAAAATAACTTTTACAACAAAACAAAGTTATAACAAAAACAGGGGAATTATAAGAGCACATTAAAAACTTAGATTCCAGCAGTAAAATAACTACACTAAATCCTTCCCTATAACAGTAAATCCACCCAGTACTTCTGTACTAAAAACTTAACAATATTCTTCAACAAAACATTGCACAGCATAAGGATTTAACTGAAGTTTTCAAATAGTAAACAGAGTATGCATGCTATAGAAAAATAAATTACTCTATAACAAATTTGAACATTATCATGAGATTACAAACTCATATACAAACAGAAACAAAGTATAAAATCCCCTGATAACACTCTAAAAAAAAATTGTCAAAATCTATTTCTTCTCTATCTCTCGGTGTCTATCTGTTTATCTATAAAATCTGAATTACATGGATGTATATATACTGATTCAATAAGTCGATTATCTGGCACCTTCACTATACCTAAGTCGAATTTGGTTTTTCCAAAAACATTAATAGCTCATTTCCCCTTTGAAATTCGATCAGCCAGAAATGAAACAGTGTGGCAATGATGATTAATGAACAAGGAGGTTAAGGCGGTGGCAATTAATTTATGGGCAGTTGTATCTCTTCAAAATTCTATCGGTTGATATAAGTCATCTTTTTGGTGGTGGAATGATTAATTTATGACATTCATCATCATATGATAATCTCAATCCTATAGATATTGACGTTGGCTTAGGCAAGCATGAGTTTGGAGAAAATGATTGACAAGAATTTGAGTTGCCTTGATTTATTTTATCCTCTTCTTTGGAAGTTGGTAAAGGGTGGGAGTAGGGTTATTAGAAGCAAAAGGAACTGCATCAATATCAAAACATTATGACGAACTCCAATTCCAAAAAAAATAATCTTAATGCATATAAGCTAATAAAATAGTTGCACAGTACCTGAATCTCTAGTCACAGAGCTTGAATGAATGCTCCCACTTTCTAGCGGATAACCACTATCAATAAAAGGAACTCATTATCTCTGAATGGTTATGATCTTTGACATAATGTTTATATATATAAAATCTTCATTGTGGTGGCAGATGACACCACATCGATAGATCATCTTCAATGGTAATTTTTTATTACCTGGGAAGTCCATGCTACAATTTCTAATCTATTGAATTCTAATCTCCCATGGATATGTCTTCAAGAGAAAATATTCTAATAAAAACTAGATCCTTACATCAAGATAAAACATCAATAAATGACATGAGAATATCAATTCCATACATTTTTTCTAATTCACCGATGCTATAGAGATGTAAAGTATTTTGAATGTTTGGATACCAATAAATCTTGTCAAGACAAAGTAAAGAACTTGGTTCATTGTAGAGAAATGCTAAGTAAATTTACTCCTTTGAAAGAAAAGTGGTATATAAATTCTTACATATTCACACCCTTCACTTTCAAATTTTGACGAAAAGGAAAATATGAATTAGGAGGGGCTAGAGTGCTAAACATGGGATTAAAATCCATACAAGTTGAAGTTGATGCAAAAGTTGTAGAAGACATAGGTCAAATTCCCTTTTTAGGAAGAAGGTTGCATTGGGTTCCATATTTGGAGGATTTCTATTTTTGTGCCTGGAGATTCTAGGTTGGCATCATTTCCAATTGCAGATAGCACCGACATGCCTCCTAGAGGTGTGGGAACGCATGGAAAATGCAGGGTTCTTTTCTTCTCGTGTTTTAGGTTGAGGTTGTTTTCTCTTGGGATATGCACAAAACGAACAAGGAGAAGCATGCATAATCAGAGTTAAGAACCAATAAATCTAAGAAAGAGTCAATAGCCGGGAAAAGAAGAAAGGAAAAGAGGTGAAGGACGTGTATCGGTTACATGCAAAGTGAGAACAATCATTTCAGTCGACATGTAACAACTGTTTTTTCCAGATACACTGGACACTTGCAAGATGGAAGCATATGTTTTTTAAAGGTGTCATGCCTGAAACACTAACAAGGACTAAAATGGTTTAATCATTGAATAAGAAATAACCTTTAATTGTTTATTAATACATGTGGAATAACCTTTAATTCTTTATTAATACACATGGGAAAAGTAGATTATAATGTATTTCAATGTATATGGGTGGGTGCAAGCTAATGATGGTCTCTCATGACGGGTTAGTCATAATGGAATTATGGAAAAACAACAATCTATTAACTTGGAGGGATTAGTCAAGGTACTTTTACAATGAATTTAAATATGGTGTAAAAAGATGAAATGTAGGAAATTGAATTAACTTCCCTAATATACAATTTTTAATTATAGAATTTGTGAATAACTATGTGAAATTTGAGTTTTTCTAACATTGGTATGACATTTTTCAAGAAAAATATAATGTATATGTCTTCATTAGTGAAGGTGTTGAGTACCTTAACATTGGAATTTCCTTAAAACAAATTGTACAATTGTAGAGAACCCATTGTTCTAGTGCAGAGTATTTTTTCAAATTCATATATATCCTTGAAATTACAACGCCTTGCATTAGTGCAGGCTACGAGGGTCTTAACATTATCAAACAATTTTATTTATTTTTAATATTGTAGATGTCAGTGTCTTCAAGTGAAGCATATAACTTATTTTAAAAATGGTTAATTAGATAAAAAGTTATAGAAAAAATAAAAGAGGTATGTACTTTAGAATTTTTATATATTTCAAGACAAAAATAGATTAAAAATAATAAACAATATTGTTTTTTTTTATCTGTGTGTGCAGTTTCATCGACAATGGATTTGTGTAGCTTATAGAAAAATAACATCAAAACTAGAGATATTGAGAGGTATTCATGAAAATGGAGGTTTAAATGTATTTGCAACCCTCATCGACAATGGATTTGTGTAGCTTATAGAAAAATAACATCAAAACTAGAGATATTGAGAGGTATTCATGAAAATGGAGGTCTAAATGTATTTGCAACCCAAACCACTAGGTTTTTCATCCCTAACCTAAATCTGAGGCAACCAACTTAGCAAATGTGTATGCTAGAGTTGTCATTCTCACCCCCAAAAAAATCGAAATGGAAACATGCACGTAAGAAAGTGCATGCATTCTTGGAATGCACACATGGTCTTATGCCTAAGTTTCCATTTCTCTCCCTCTCTCTCTCTCTCTCTCCTCCACCCCC
>ML781382.1:661142-672756 GCA_009831015.1 Picea engelmannii | reverse complement strand
TCTACCCTTTCCCCCTTTACCACTCTCTACCTCCCTTTCCTCTATCTCTCCCAGTGACCTGGCAGTGGAACCCTATGATCACATTCCAAGCTTCGACAATCACATTATATCCTCTTGCCTAAGATCTTCTTTATCCACAACCATGCAAGTGTAAATTGTAGAGAAAGTCATTGCTATCTCTTTGGTGTTCCCTTTGTAGTATCATTATGTCTTGGTTGTCCATTGTTGGTAATGGTGGCCAAGAATTCACTACTTACGTTTTTCCCCACACCTGTTATGAAAATTGATGAAAAAGCCAATGCACAAGGTGTCAAGGGTTTTAGGAGAAAAAAAATGTGAATCGGGTGTCATAGGGGCTTTATTCAAACTTTGAAATATTTTTAAACCATAAAAACAGAGTATGCTTGTTGATTGCAAGAATGTTGGTATTCTTGCAATCAACACCTTTCCACTTGTAGGCTTAGTTCAACTCTTTGGTGATCCAACAATGATATAACCCATGGTGATAAGACTTGTTCAAACTCAAATTAGGAGGTGACATCAACCTTGTAAAAAGAAAAACACATAATGTTAAGCAAGGAGGAAATGACATAAAGCAACATGACCTACCACATAATGAAGAATAAAGTGTAACGAAGAGCTAAGTTGAAGGATGAATAGGCTAGTTTGAGGAGTAGGAGGCTGAGATGCAGGCCTAGGAACTAACATCAGCTCCAACTGGGGGTAACACTTCACTGTGAGGTGTTAATAATAGTAGACGTGTGTGCCTTTCCTCTGTCTATGCTGCAACTGCTCAACTAAAAACAAACCCTCTTACATACTGAAAATCCAAATGGAAAATTGAAATTTCTTGGTACCAGTGTCTCCATTGGGATATGGAGTCATTTATTCATGTTAATCTATTGCATATCATGTCAAAATGGAAATCCAGACTACTAAAAATAAACTGCAAATTGATCTTTAAACATGCTAAAAAAGAGAGCTTATTCTCCTAATCCTAACCAATAGAAGTCAAGTTGATCATGCAAATTTCCTATGCAACCATGTCAGCAACTACCTCGTAAGATGGTCTCTTTTCATGCATTTGATTAGGATAAAGAAAATTTCAAACAATAGTAACTTTTCAAAAAACTGAGGCCAATACTTATAGTTCAACAATTATGTCCCCAAAGCATTAAAAACAAAAGATTCTTGGCTGCATCCTGACTCCATGTAGATGGCCACTAGATATTGAAGAATATGACAAATCTCCCACTGATAAAATGGACCAAATGGATGTTCTGTAAATTCAACTTCGTTTGTGAGACCAAAATCCTCTTGACCTCCTTGAAATAATTCATGAACATCATATATTTCATAACAATCAAAGGAAGAAAACCTCTATGGAATATGTTGACATATTTTTGGTGCACAATATTATTTATCATATTTGGCATTATCACATTAGTAATCGAAATGGGGAGGCATCAAATTTCTTTCATCAACTTCAAAAGCAAGGACAACATGTAAAATGAAATCTACATCCAATTGGACTGTCTCTTCATCCCCCTCATTGTCTTCGAATGAATCAGATGCATAGTTGTCATACACATGTCCATTTATAGGAGATTCTATATGTGTTGATGCATAAATCTGTTTTTTTAAATCTTCCTCATACTCATTAAACATCTGATGTAAAAGAAAATATGTCTATCATATGATTTTCATTAACTCCCCCTGTAAAAATATCAATCAAATCTTCTTCCACCTTTTCGACAGAACTATTTATTTCAACAAAAATTCCTTGGTCATCCATGATAATTGAATTCTGAATATGGAGCTCAAATTCCTCACAACAATGCTAAAAAAGGAACTCATTAGAAAAATATTTATTGCAATGGTTATGAAAGGCAACATGAAAATATTTTAAAGAGGATATAATGGAAGGAGGTAAGGATCGAAACCATTCTCATGCCTCCCCCTCTAATGACTACATGAACATTTTCATTAAGACATCCTCATGATGTATGCTCAACTGATACATGACTTCATGAAATTCAACCAAATGATCTATGAGATTATCATATCTATCTTCTCTAAATTTGGGAAAGAAATCTCCCCACTCATCTATAGTAGGAACAACATTCGTAAAACCAAGAACAATAAAGAAATTAAATGGAGAAAACATTTGAAAAAAAATAGCATGCATTCGAGTATCTGACATCTTGAGACTGTGGGGTCGTCACTGGAATCTTTAACCATGGAGTCACCAGGTGAATGATCTACAGTTTGAATGTGTCTAGCTTTTGTTTACCATCAAAAACTAGATCCAATCGTTGTCGTTCTTCCAGGGAAATATTGTGTTGTTTGTTCATTGGCAACGCCACAAGAAGATGTGGGTCCCAAGGTTTTCACCTGACTATTAAAGGAAAGAGCTAGGCCACCTCAGTTATTGGGATAATTGATTTTTTATAGGTTTGATTGATTTTTTTAATGGTTAGTTGATGAATGAGCTTTCAAGGATAGGGATCTAGTTGGATTGTTCAACAACATCAACTACAAGCTTTTCCTTAGCCAGTGGCATGCATTCTAGTAAGAAGATAAAGATATAAAAATAAAACAGAAGAAAACCTTAGAGAGTGGCATGCATTCTAGTAAGCAGATAAAGATATAAAAATAAAACAAAAGAAATACTAACAAGCATACAATTTGTCACGTGTTGTATGAACTTTCAGACTTGAAATAATATTTCAGATCTAAAACATGTACCTGAACACAAATTCTCCAAACAGGTTGTATGGAAGTAAACAATTTACTGAGACAATAGTTGAAATCAGGTTGTATGACAATAAATACTTCATTGACAATAGCTGAAAGGAGAAGAAACAATGTTTTGCATACATTTCACATGCTTTCAAATAAGATAATAAGACAAACAAGATTTGAGAAGAAACAATCTGTCACCAAAAATTATATTCACTAGGTGGGAAGCTTATCAATTTTACACTTCAAAGTCTAGTCAAAATCCTAATAGCTTGATACACCCCAAAAAGTTGAACCCCCTTTTTTACATTCACATATTCATCTATTTATCCCTAAAGAGGATTTGAATACCTATCTCGGATATAATTTCTAGAGTTAAACTATGCATTACATTCAGACCTATAGATATCAACTTCACCACTCAATTTTGATTACAATTCATGAACACTTGTTTAAATTGAGTGAAGTCGAGTTTAAGTGCTAGTTTGTGGGAATAAATCCCCTTTTCTGGGCCCATAACTTTGACCTAATTAAAACATTGTTTTTTTTTATTATCAAAAATACCTTTATTACAACTGACAATAATATCTCATAAAATATTTTATCACTCTGACTAGAGTCATTGTTGATAACTAAAGTGAAGGAGTTGCATAGCAAAATTCTTCAAAAGATGGAACTGGTTATTGACTCATTGATTTTCTACCTAAAGATTTTGATCTGGAAATAATATGCTATGTCGTGAATTCTTAGAAATCTGGAAATATCCTTTTGATTGTTGATTTCCTGCTTGAAATGCTCTGCTATTTGTCCATGTTGTCGAATCTCTCTTCAAAATATTCAACTGCCTTGAATTCTCTTCTTATCTCGTCAAAATGAAAGTTTTGGAAAATTTTTGTGTTTTTGTAGTCCTGGATTCTTTCATAAGTATAGTTCACTTGTAACTTTGTAAGGTTAGAGAACTAAATGTCTAGTTGGAAATGTCCTTCATAGATATTGCGCCCCTGCAGAGTGTTTCTTGCTTGAATAACATTTTGTTTTGGAAAATACTAAACAAAGGTTGTATAGTGTCTATCTTGACTGATTAGTTGTTGTAAATTTTTTATAACAAGAACATTAGATGTATATATTCCTCCCTCTTATACTTAACTTCACTGTACAATTATGGTAGAAGGAATATCATGCATTTGCACGAGATCCAAATTTTCTTGCACACAACAAATTTATTCATTGTACCAAAACGTTGCACCAATTGTAACAAGTCATTCCCAAATATTTCAGCTCCAACATTGCGAATATGAAGAACTTTTGATGCCTTTGTCATATTGAACATGACTGAGAAAAACTATGCATTGAAGACAAAACAAGTGCCAAAGGACATGATCCATGCCCATTTTGACTGTTATGTTGAGTTTGTCCAAGATTTTGATTATTTAAGAAGAAATGAGGGAGAGGGGTTTCAAATGCCAATTGGTCCTCCTCCTCTGTAATTTTGTAATCATACCTTTCATGGAAACTCGGTGTGGAATATTGGTGGTATGTGGGTGCTCTGTCACTTGTCCATTAATCTGGAAATAATTAATTTCTAAAATTGTGTTCTGATCATACCAAATTTTCTCTTAAACCATTGTGAAATTTTGAAAATCATCTGCCTGAAGGCTAAATCGCCCCATTTCTAAAGTGGGTTTTTAACAGTTTTTTCAAATGCTTTACCATTTTCTCACAACTTAAGCCCGAAATTTGTTGCTCATAATTGTTGTGTTTTTTTAGCTAGTAATCAATTCCTTTATAAATCTGCTTCTCTTCTTGGTGGAAATAAAATCTGATCTACAATCTCTTGGAACTAATCCACATTATTATTGTAACCTGATCTCCAACTGTTGATATCCCTTACTGCTATTTGGTGCTATGAACAAGTGTGATCTCACAGTCTTTTTGTGACCTGAAAGTGGAACCCTATGATCACGTTTGAAACTTTAGCCATCCCATTATATCATCTTTCATGACATCTTCTTTATCCACAACCATGCAAGTGTAAATGTAGAGAAAATCGTTGCTATCCCTTTGGCATTCCCTTTGTGGTATCATTATGTCTTGGTTTTCCGTTTTTGGTAATGGTGGCCTAGAATACACTACTAAATATACCATCTGCGTAGAGAAGAAAAGATTGCATGGTAGCTGGGAGATGCAAGGTTCGAAATCTTGTTCGAAGAAGAAACAAAGAGGATATTGGTAGATGATCAGAATACATTTGTTGTTGCTCGCTAAAATGGTGAGTGGCAGTTAGGGATTACAATAGGCAGTGCTACATGGCTCCTGAAGCCAATTAGGCAGTGTAAAAGATATTTGATAGTTAACCTAGTCAATGGATGATGGATGTTAGAATGACAAAACGGATAATAGAAGTTCACAGAAAAATACCATTGTATGATTGGTTTGAGGAATCTCATGAAGACATTTCTAGTAACATAATAAACAGTTTTCCAGCATAACTATGTGGACAAATTAATTTAGGAAGAGAATGGGAAGACTAGCCGAAGTATGTAGAAAACAATGGCATCGACTTGCTCAGGATTAAAGCTAAAAGTGGTAAAATTTGCAACATTTTCTTTTTAAGATACTAGCAACAACCACTTTATAAAAGTGGTTGATATACGCCGATTGACGTCATTAGTTTGGAAAGGTGAAAAATGATGTCGATCGATATATAACAACCACTTTTATAAAGTGGTTGTTTCTAGTTGATGACCGACATGAATTGGGAACTACCATTAATATATTAATACATTTAATTAATATAATAATTTAATATTACATTAATTTAATATATAATAAAAAATGTATAAATTAAAGTATTAATTGATTGATAAATGTATTAAGGTATTAATATATAAATGTAACATATTAATTCATTAATTGATTAATACATTGATAATGTAATGTATTAATGTATTTAGTGTATTTAGTAATATGTTACATTAATGTATAATGTATTACATTAATGTAAATATAATACATTAAAGTGTTAATGTAAAATACATTAATGTGTAATATATTAATACGTTAAAGTACTCATACATTACATTGATACATTGATGTGTATTGTAACATTAATACAATATATAATAAACATTTATAAATGAAAGTATTGATTTACATTAGTGTCTAATGTAACATATTAAATGATTGATAGATTAATAATGTAATGCATTAATTAATTAATTAATACATTGATAAGGTAATAATACACTAATGAATTAATACATTAAATGCATTAAACAATAGATTACTAAAGTATTAATACACTAATGAAGTAATACATTATTACATTAATGTATAATGCACAATGATAAACTATTAATAATTAAAAATACATTATTACATTGTTGTGATATATAAATTAAAGTATTAATGCATTAAGCATAATGTAACATATTAAATATTAATACATTAATAATGTAATATATGAATTAATTAATACATTAATACATTTTTAACTAATACACTGTTAAAGTATTAATACATTAATAATGATGATGATGATGATGATTAACGTCCACTAAGACCGATTGGTCTAGAACTCGAGATCACCAGAAGTTTTATCAAAATTCAAAATAATTCAAAATGGATTTCAAAATATATTAATAAACTTTAATTACAATAAAAATAAATTTAACTACTTTTGATTTATGTATTGCAATAGAGCTCTAGATCACCCCAAAATTTGAAATAGATTATACAATATTAATATTTAAACTTTAAAGTTTTATCAAAATTCAAAATGAATTTTAAAATATATTAATAAACTTTAATTACAATAAAAAGAAATATTAATAAACTTTAATTACAATAAAAAGAAATATTAATAAACTTTAATTACAATAAAAATAAATTGAACCACTTTTGCTTTATGTATAGCCATAGAACTCTAGATCACCCAAAAAATTGAAATAGATTATACAATATTAATATTTAAACTTTAAAGTTTTATCAAAATTCAAAATGGATTTCAAAATATATTAATCATAGGACCTTTGCTCGACAATTCCAAAAAAGGATCCCGAGTGTCCCAAATTCCTATTTATTATTATCCTTTTAGTTTATATCCCTAACAATTGTTTTTCGATTCCTAATTATTACACATTTTCCTTCTTTCCTGGCTTCTTTTACCTTTTGAACTTCCCTCCTTACTTCAACTTGGTCTTCGAGAATGAGGTCTTCATTTATAAATATTCCTGACCCTTTTAAGCTCGGAGATTTACTAAGTATGCTATATTTATGGTCATTACAACTTACTTTGACACGGATCAACTTATATTTATGATCAATTATTTTTCCTAGCCTCTTTGCTTCTATGATGTAAGTTGTATCAATTTGTGATTTATTTTTTAATTCTTCTTTTACTATTGCTAGTGTATCCTCTTCTTGTTGTTCTTTTATACCAAAAATTATGAGGTTCAAGGCTCTTTTGTTGCACTCATGGTCCATTTCAATTAGCTTATTCATTTCCTCTTTGATGGGTTTGATATCCAATTTGTTTTCCATATTACTGAGGGTCAAATTGTTGGTTAGTTTTTCTTCTAGCTCTTTAATACTATCTCTCAAGTTGTGATTTTCTTCAACCCCTCCTTCTTGGCTTGATTGTTTATGTTTTTCCATTTCTTGAATACTATCCTTCATTGTATGCAATTCACTCTTGAACCCTAAGCATCTATCCTCTATTTGAGTTTGAATGGTATCTTTAATTTTTTTATCAATCATTGCCTCTAGCTCTATTTGGAGTTTTACGTCTCTTTCTTCACTCCTTTTTTCTAATGTTTCTAACTCTATTTGGATTTTGGCATATCTCTCTTCTCTTATTTTTTCTACCGATTCCATATAGTCATAAAGGATCTCTAGGGTGATTTTGGGGGGCCTCCCATTCAAAACCCCAGAGAAGTTCGGAGAAACCTGGGTAAAAACGATAAAAATCAAAGTTATTCCCGTTAAAAACCCCAGATATATATTCCCGTTCAAAACCGTAGAGAAGTAGTATTCCCATTCAAAAACCGCAGAGAAATAATTTCAAAACCTCAAATAATTTCAAAACCATAGAACCACTGAGAAATATTATTCCCGTTCAAAACCGCAGAGAAATAATTTCAAAACCCCAGAAAAGTAGTATTCTCATTCAAAACCGCAGAGAAGTAGTATTCCAGTTCAAAAACCACTCAGAAATAAATATTATTAAAGTATTAATACAATTATTGAAAATGAATTATGGTGGACCATCATCATGGTTTCCTATGGTCATGACTATGAATGACATTGATGTATATTGTAATGTATTAATTTAATTAATTAATAAATTAATACATTTTTAATAAATACATTACTAAAGTAGTAATACATTATTATATTAATATAATGTATAAATTGAAGTATTAATTTACATAAATGTATAATACAAAGTATTAATTAATTAATTTCTTAAAAATATAATGTATTAATTAATTAGTACTTTTATATATTATTTACTTACTAATATATTATTTACTTAATTAATAAATACATTAGTATAGTATTAATATATTAGTGTTTGATGTAACATATTTAATTATTAATAAACTAATAATTCATTAATAAATACATTTTTAAATTATTAATGTCTTAATAAATACATTACTAAAGTAGTAATACATTAATAATATATTATTTAAGTATTAATACAATAATACCTTAATTGAAAATGACTATGGTTGAGTATGGTTGATCATGACCATGGTTTACTTTCATAGGCCTTGGTTGACTTTGGGAAGGAAAGGTTGGCAACGGTTGACCAACATTATCATTCATCATGATTGAATGAGGTTGACCATGACCATGGTTGACTATGATTGATCAGATTTTATTATGGTTGAACATGCCAATGGCTCACCTTCATTGACCATGTGGATCTCATTATGGTGGGCCATGTTGATTATGTTCACCGTAGTTTACTATGGCACTATTGCATTGCAATGTTGATCATATTTTGTTTGTCAAATTGCGACATCATGTTTTGTTTGTCACATCCCAACATCATTTTTTGTTCATCACATTGTGAAATCAGCTTTTGTTCATCACATGTCGACATAAGGTTTTGTTCATCACATTGTGACATTATCTTTTGTTCGTCACTTGACATCGTTATGTTATGATCATCAAATTATGATGAAGGCTTATGTTTATCACAATATGGCATTGGTATAAGTTTGTCATAATTCGATAGTGGGTTATGTTCGTCAGATTGCGACATCGAAAAAAATTTGTCACATCCACACATTGGGTTGTGTACATCAAATTGCGACAATAGGTTGTGTTTGTGCCATTGTGCCATTTGGAAATGTCTATCACATTGCATTTGTCCAATTTCAATGTCAATTTATGTTCGTCCGATTGCGATGTTCATAATTGTTCGTCACATTGTAACGTGTGTATATGTTCGACACAATGTGACGTCCATATATGTTCATTGCATTTCAGTGTTACTATGTTTGGTAGATTGCATTGTTGCTATGTTCAACACATTACGATGTTTGGAAATGCTTGTCACATTGGGGAGTTTGTATATGTTTGTCACATTGTGATGTTACCATGCATGGTAGATGACAACATTACTATATTCAACACATTACGACGTTTGGAAATGTTTGTCACATTGTGACATTACGATGTTTGGTACATTGTGAGTTTACTATGATCGACACATTGCGATGTTTGGAAGTGTTTGTCACATTACGACGTTAAGATATGTGCGTCACATTGCAACGTGAGGAAATGTTTTCCATATTGCAACAACGTGGTGATGTGGGACACATTATGACATGTATTTATGTTTGACACATTGCAACACTACTATCCACATTGTTACGACATGCCTATTTTCATCAGATTGCGACGCTACTATGTTTCGTAGATTGCAATGTTATTATGTTCATAACATTGCGACGTTACTATGTTCATCATATTGAAACATTATATTTTCATCATATTTCAATGTTATGTGTTTGTAACAGTGTGACTTTACTATGTTTGGTAGATTTCAACGTTATTATGCTCAACACATTGCGACATTTGAAAATTTGTGTCGCATTGTGACATTGCAATAAGTGCATCATAATGCAACATCATGAAATGTTCATCACATTGTGATGATAATATGATGTGCAACACAATGTGATGGCATGCTTATCCACATCCATATATGTTCCATACATTGCGACAATTGGAAATGTTTGTCACATTATGATGTATGTATATCATTGTCACATTGCAACGTTTGGAATTTTTGTCACATTGTGACATCAGGATATGTACATCACATTCCAATGCGAGGAAATGTTCATCATATTACAATGATAGGGTGATGTGGCACACATTGCAACCTCTGTCTATGTTCGTTGGGTTGTGACGTTACTATCCACATAGTGACGACATGCCTATGTTCGTCATATTGCAACATTACTATGTTTGGTAGATTGTAATGTTACTATGTTCGTCATATTGCAACTTTAACATGTTCATCTCATTGCAACATTATATGTTCATCACATTGCGACATTAACATGTTTGGTAGATACATAACTAAATTTGTTCGACACATTGCGATGTTTGGAATTGTTTGTCACATTGCAACGTTAGAATAAGTGTGTCACATTGCAACATGAGGAAATGTTCATCGCATTGCAATGATAGGACTGTGTGCACTAGAGTTCAATGTCTGTTTAGATCAAAACAACATGCCTATGTTCATCACATTATGATGTCAATTTATGTTCATCACATTGCAACGTTATTATGTTCGTTAGATTGCAACGTTACTATGTTCGTCATTATCTAATGTTAGTATGTTCAACACAACACAACATTACTATGTTCGTCACGTTGTAACATCTTGTTTTTTTCTTCATATTGCAACATCAGTGGCATGTTCATCGCATGAAAAGGTTGGTTTTTGTCCTACACATTACAAAAAGTAAGTTTTTGTGAAGATTTAAAAAAAAAAAATCTAACAGTGTTTCCTTTGTGAAAAATATAGGATCTTTGAACTCATGCATTGTGAAAAATATAGGAACCTTGAACTGATGTGATATATTACATAGATATGATCTTGAACTATAAAATCTGTCCCTCCAGAAGATGACAAATTATTTCATGTCATGGTGTTTTCTTTGTATATATTATTTTATTTTTATATTTTATAATGAAATAAAATTTTCATAGAAATAATTTTTTTATGGTAGAATATTTCAAAAAGATATTTATATCTTTCCACAAATAAAAAAATATCTTAAATTCAACCAGACTATAAAATGTCATCTTTCTTAATATATTGTTATTATACATTTGGTTTAAAATATTAAATATTATGTCTTTCTTGATATAATAAATGTAATCAAATAAATAATATTAATATTGTATTTTTCTTAATCAAATAATTAATATTAATATTATGTTTTTCTTAATATAATAAATGTATCCAAAGATTGTTATATAATGTTTTTTGTTTATATAATGTGTTGTTTTATTGATACAATAAATGCAATCAAATAATTATATAATGTCTTTTTCTTATATACTAGCAACAACCACATTTATGTAAAAAGTGGTTGATATACTTTCCACTTTTTTAAATTAATGGCGTCGATCCAAGTATATCAACCACTTTTTACATAAATGTGATTGTTGCTAGTTGACGGCCTGCATGCATAGCCACAACCATGAACATATTTTAATACAATTTAAATGTAATATTTAAATATTATTTAGTAATTACTTAATTATTATTTAAAATAAAATAATTAAAAATTTAGTTAATATTCATATAAAATTAAATAATTTAATAATAATACTT
>ML781382.1:597224-610668 GCA_009831015.1 Picea engelmannii | reverse complement strand
GACGGAAACGAGGAAGAGGAAGCAAGGAATGGCCAAGTATGAAAAGCGTTCGGACGGGATTCAAAATAGGTTTATAGGAGATAATGAGGAGAGGTGAGTGTCCAACGGTGAAATTGCATGAGTCAGAATTTTTTACTGCAAAACGCGTAAAACGGAAGAGGGCATGATGGTGCAATTCAACGGACGGTTTGTATATTTGCGGAATTGTGGAAAAGTGGCTAAGTATGGAATAGGGAAATGATCAGTCGGGCTCGTTTTCGGAATTAGGGTTTGAATATTTCGTGAATAGGCCAACCCGAGGTCCCACGAATGACATTCCATGGTGTTTGAAATCAACACTTGGAAAGGATAATATATACTTATGGAAATCTTGGTTTAATGTGTATTAATGGGAGATCTTCATAAATCTTGGTTGCTTTCCGAAGGGCAGGACTTAACGACTTAATTTAGTTTTTTTATTATAAATAAGACTATTTAATTATAAACAAGTGAAAATAAGGAATGGCCAAATATGAAAAGCGGTCGCACAGTTTTCAAAATACAGGGCATTCACAGTAGAGGTGAGGGCGAGCGATTAGATTGTATGTCTCGGAAATTTTAATTGCAAAATGCGTAAAAGGGAAGAGTGAAAGCAAGGAATGGTGAAGCATGAAAAGCGGTATGACGGGTTTCAAAATAGGATTAAAGGGGATTTCTATTAGAGGTGAAGGCCGACGTTCAAATTGTATGTATCAGAATATTTTACTACAAAATGCATAAAAGGGAAGACTGCATAAAAGGGAAGGTGGGGCAGCCCAGCGACCAATTTGTATATTTGTGGAATTGTGGGTGTTGTTTGCATGTCGCGGAACAATGGAAGGTAAATATTTAGTTTGCATGTCCAAGAACTGGCAATGAAAAAAGTGGCCAAGTATGGAATAGGGAAACGGTCGGTCGAACTTGGTTGGAAAGAATTGTGGAGGTGGTGGGCACAAGAAACGGTGATTAGGAATTAGATATTTCATGAACCTGCCAACCCAACGATCTGCAAAAGAGATTCAGACAAATGGAAAAGTGTGGAAAGCGGACGGGCGGGCTTCAAAAATGGGGTGACAATAGTTTTACAGGAGACGTGAGGACCCGACAGTCAAACTGTAGCTCTCAAAACTTCTGAGTGCAAACTATGTAACATGGAAGAGGGTATGATGTTACAGTCTGGTTGTAAATTTGTATATCATGGAAGTGTGAGTGCTCTTTGGAGCTGATGGAACAATGGAAGTGCATCCCAAAGCCTGCCTCCCCGGGAATCCGCAATCGGATATGTGGCTAGGTATGGAATGGGGAGGCGGTCGGTTGGAGTCCGGGTGTTGTTTGCAGCCAGCGGAACAATGGAAACACAATATTGAACCCGTATATCCGGTAACTCGCCTATTCATAAAACCATGAGCCTAAAAGTTTTTACAATATGAAGCGGGGAAGCGATCGGTCAGGCTGGTGATATAAAAGTAAGTGAAATCTGAAGACGTGAATCCACCAACTTCCGCACCTAGAAATTTTCCGAAAAACGAGTAATACATACTAAATATGTACTTCTATAAAGTATGGACATGAGAGTTTATAGAGCATGTACACTTTTTGGATCGCAGGTTCTCGGGCTAGCGGGCTCAAAATTGGGCCTCTATTGTTCTGTGCCTTACAAATAGCACCCAGAATTCTGCGATATACAAATTGACAAGCGGACTTGTGGGCTGGTTGGCTCAAAATTGCACTTCTATTGTTTCATGTCCTCCAAACAACACTTGGAGTTCTGTGATATACAAATTGACAGATAGACTCTAGGGCTGGCGAGCTCAAGATTGCGATTATTTACGGATGGTGATCCCTATCAACTATCTAACATTATCTAAAAACATTATTTTCAATACTAAATTATTAATATTAAATATTGATATTGTACAATTTAATTAGAAAAAAAAGTTTGTACAATATGAAACGGAGAAGTGATTGGTCGGGCTAGTGATATAAAAGTAAATGAAATCTGAAGATGTGAATCTGCCAACTTTTGCACCTAGAAATTTTCTGAAAAATGAGTGATACATACTAAATATGTACCTTTATAAAGTATGGACATGAGATTTTATGGAGCATGTTCGGAGCCTGCATTCCATACTTGTCCACTTTTTGGATCGTGGGTTCTCGGGCTGGCGGGCTCAAAAATGGGCCTCTATTGTTGCATGTCCTACAAATAGAACCCAGATTTCCGCAATATACAAATTGACAGGAGGACTTGCGGGCTGGCTGGCTCAACATTGCACTTATATTGTTTTGTGTCCTCCAAACAACACTCAGAGTTTCGCGATATACAAATTGACAAACGGACTCCAGGGATGACGAGCTCAGGATTGCGCTTGTTTATGGATGGTGATCCCTATCAACTATCTAACATTATCTAAAAACATTATTTTCAATACTAAATTATTAATATTAAATATTGATATTGTACAATTTAATTAGATAAAAAAGTTTGTACAATATGAAACGAGGAAGCGTTCGATCAGGCTGGTGATATAAAAGTAAGTGAAATCTGAAGATGTGAATCTACCAACTTCCGCACCTAGAAATTTTCCAAAAAATGAGTAATACATACTAAATATGTACCTTTATAAAGTATGGACATGAGATTTTATAGAGCATGTACGGATCCTGCATTCCATACTTGGCCACTTTTTGGATCGCGGGTTCTCGGGCTAGCGGGCTCAAAAATGGGCCTCTATTTCTTTGTGTTCTACAAATTGCACCCATAGTTCCGCGATATACAAATTGACAAGAGGACTTGCAGGTTGGCTGGCTCAACATTGCACTTCTATTGTTTTGTGTCCTCCAAACAGCACTCGGAGTTACGCGATACACAAATTGATAGACGAAGTCCAGGGCTGGCAGGGTCAAGATTGTGATTGTTTACAGATGGTGATCCTTATCAACTATCTAACATTATATAAAAACATCATTTTCAATACTAAATTATTAATATTAAATATTCATATTGTACAATTTAATTACATAAAGTTATTAAAGGATTTTAAATATGGGTGTAAGTGTGTTCTTGACACATTCTTCCATGACTGTAACATATTAAATTAAGTATTAAACTTCTTTCATTATGGGTTGTTAGCATTAAAGCTTAATAATTTCATGCCTAGAAACAAGAATGATGATTTTGCTGCAACATTGTAATTTGGTATTGCTATGTTCTATCTGCATTGCAAATAGAATTGAACGTTGGTTTGAAACTGTGTGTAATCCATTTTTTGTTTGCATAAAGCCTAGTGGATCGACACAGTACATTGTCATATAATTGTTAGATGCTCCATCTTAGAAAAAATTACCTAAGAAAATACAATATCAAAGAACTACGAGACTACCGAACCATGCCAATGAGAAGAGGCGCTAAATCCAAAAAAGAAACAGCAACGAAGACTCCAAGGAAAAACAATTTAATAGCAAATCCATTTAAAAAAAAAAAAACATCGAGTAGTGTACATCTATCCTTAGAAATTGGACCCATTTCTTTGGGCCAAAACATTGAACATATCTGTCACAAACATAGGCACGGGATCCGCAGTATGCAGGAGCCATCGAGATGCTCTTTAACATGCATACAAAATTGATTACCATGCCATTTTTTTTAGGAAATCTTTGCAGTTTTATCCTCGATGGATCATCCTGTGGTAAAATTGATAGTTTTCAGAAGCTTCCCATGAGGAAGAAGACGAAAAACATTGCAGGGAAAATGGAATATCCCTTAACTGAAAGTTATGAAACACCAAGAAACCGCCTCTCCACAGTCGAAAAACTTCAGGGACACAGGTTGCACGTGAAATTCCAGAGGCCAAAATTAGTCCATTATGGGTGGAAGGAGATGACTAGTATAAATATGCCTTGCACCAGTGGGAGTTCTGGTCCTCATTCCCGAAGATGTTAATTGTATATTCAGAGAACAAGACAGTATTCCCGCAATTGAATATTTTTTTGGCTTGAAATATATTGCTGGGAGCATCAACATATCATTTCCTTACAGTAAAAGTCTTCCGCCCATAGAAT
The DNA here is from genome assembly GCA_009831015.1 of Picea engelmannii. NCBI lineage: Eukaryota > Viridiplantae > Streptophyta > Pinopsida > Pinales > Pinaceae > Picea > Picea engelmannii. Next base: position 606,588 of record ML781382.1, on the reverse strand, counting down.
TCCTACTTTCAAGATGCAAAGCGACTATTGCATTCAACGTCAGTTTATGTTATGAAACTCCTTCTTTTGGCGTTTTTAGGACTGCCATCACTGAGACGGGAATTTCCGCCCATTATGGTTGATTTCAATTTGGGCGCAGGAGTGGGAACAATATTTGCATTGCCATCATCCATTATCATATCATTGCCCATTAGATCATCTTCTTCTGGCTCAGAATCCATGACATCAACCTCTGCGCCATCCATCAATGCAATTGGGCAGGTTCTCTGAGCAGGCAGGTTTGCCTTGGAATTCTTTGGCTTGAAATATATCTCTCGGTGTACCAAGGGACCATCTCCTTTTTTTCTCCTGGGCGGAGGGAGATGAGTAGTAAGAATATGCCCTGGAATACTGGAACCTTTGGCCATCATGCCCGAATGTGTTTACTGTATCTATACAGAACCGTTGCCACAAGTTAACGAGAATTTCCTTTTGCTCCAGACGATGTTTGAAATGAAAATTGGGGATGGATAATATAACCCTCCACAAATCATGGTTTAATGTGTATCAGTGGAATATCTCCTCGAGCCTTTCGCTGATCAATAACAATCTCCAGGGTTCATGCGTAATGATTTTTTACCATTAAATCTCACTAATTGCATATTTAGAAAAAAGTGTTAAGGTGGCGGTGACGGCGAAGAGAAATTAACAATTAGATATTTCTTAAAGGCACCAACCGGTTGGTGCACGAAAGAGATTGCATCATGTTTGAAATGAATACTTGGAAAGGATAACACTCTTCTTCGCAAATCCTGGTTTAATTCGTAGTAATGAAAGATCTTCTCCGGCCTTCCGGACATTAATGACAATCTTAACAATTCCTGTAGGATGAACTACTAGCATTAAAGCTTAATATTTGCATATATGGAAATAAGTATGAAGGTAGTGATGATGGCGAAGAGAGACCAAGCATTGTACATTTTGTCCACCCTCCAACCCGTGAAACAGATTCCAAGAAATGCCCAAGTATGGAAAGTGGTCAGGAGGGTTACAAAAAAAAAGGGTCAGAAGATATACCCAAGAGACGTAAGGGACCGATGGTCATATTTCATCTCAGTGACAGATATCGGCCGTCAATTTGTATATCGCGGAATTTTGGGTGTTGTTTGTGTGTAGGGGAACAATGGAAGCACAATGTCAAGAGGGAAATTTGTATATTGCTGAACTTTGGGTGTTTTATATAAAAGCATGAGACATTCAGAAAAAGGACCAAGTAAACAAAAAGAGAAATCATATGAGATAAAGGGGAATTTTTTTTCTACTTTGTAAATCATGGAAGTTCAGGTGTTATTTGCAGGTGGCAGAACAATGGAAACGCAATGTTGAACCCTCCTATACGGGAACCCGCAATTGAAAAAGTTTGTTCAATATGAAACAGGGAAGCGGTCAGTCGGGCTGATGATATAAAAGTAACAATGGAAATCTAAAGACGTGAATCTGCCAAATTTCGCACCTAGACATTTTTTGAAAAACGAGTAAGTAAAGAAAGGGAAAGCAGAGGGAAAAAGAGAAAGCGGATGGAAATTTTTGGAAGCGGGAATTGTTGTAAGAAAGAACCATTGATGGTCTTAAAAGTAACTATGGAGTGCATTAAACATGTTAACAGGTTCTTCAATCAAGGAATAGATACAGTAAGCGATGTTTATAGTTTCCAGGATCTGTTTGTATAAGAGAAGCGTCGAAAATATACAAGAAAATCAATTTTTGGATGTTTACGTTTTTGTACTGTTAGCTTCACCGCAAGTATAACAATGAAGAATTTGAATTTTAATGTCCTCTCATTCATATGATTGTTCCATTAGACTTCTCATAGTTTATATTCTTTTATTTCAATTTGTTTGCCAATTTGTAGATCGCAAAAGTCAGGGTGTTGTTTGCAGGCGACAGAACAATGGAAACGCAATATTGAACCCGCCTATCCGGTAACTCACCTATTCGAAAAACCGCAAGATAAAAAATTTGTACAATATGAAACGGAGAAGCATTCGGTCGGGCTGGTGATATAAAAGTAAGTGAAATCTGAAGATGTGAATCCGTCAACTTCCGTACCTAGAAATTTTCTGAAAAATGAGTAATACATACTAAATATGTACTATAAAGTATGGACATGAGATTTTATAGAGCATGTATAGATCTTGCATTACATTCTTAGCCACTTTTTGTATCGCGGGTTCTCGGGCTGGAGAGCTCAAAATTGGACCTCTATTGTTTTGTGCCCAACAAAGAGCACCCAGAATTTCGCGATATACAAATTGACAAGAGGACTTGCGGGCTAGCTGGCTCAACATTGCACTTCTATTGTTCTGTGTCCTCCAAACAACACTCGGAGTTCCGCGATACACAAATTGACAAACAGACTCCAAGGTTGGCAGGCTCAAGATTGCAATTGTTTACGGATGGTGATCCCTATCAACTATCTAACATTATCTAAAAACATTATTTTCAATACTAAATTATTAATATTAAATATTGATATTGTACAATTTAATTAGATAAAAAAAGTTTGTACAATATGAAATGGGGAAGTAGTCAGTCAGGCAGGTGATATAAAAGTAAGTGAAATCTGAAGACGTGAATCCACTAACTTCCGCACCTAAAAAAAATTCAAAAAATGAGTAATACATACTAAATATGTACTTCTATAAAGTATGGACATGAGATTTTATAGAGCATGTACGGATACCGCATTCCATACTTAGCCACTTTTTGGATCCCAGGTTCTCGGGCTGGCGGGCTCAAAATTGGGCCTCTATTGTTCTGTTCCCTACAAATAGCACCCAAAATTTCGCGATATACAAATTGACAAGCGGACTTGCGAGATACCTAGCTCAACATTGCACTTCTATTGTTCTATGTCCTCCAAATAGCACTCAAAGTTCCGCGATATACAAATTGACAGACAGACTCCAGGGTTGGCGGGCTTAATATTGCAATTGTTTGCGGATGGTGATCCCTATAAACTATCTAACATTATCTAAAAACATTATTTTCAATACTAAATTATTAATATTAAATATTGATATTGTACAATTTAATTAGATAAAAAAGTTTGTACAATATGAAATGGGGAAGCAGTCGGTCGGGCTGGTGATATAAAAGTAAGTGAAATCTGAAGACGTGAATCCGCCAACTTTCGCACCTAGAAATTTTCCGAAAAATGAGTAATACATATTAAATATGTACTTTTATAAAGTATGGACATGAGATTCTATAGAGCATGTACAGATCTCGCATTCCATACTTATCCACTTTTTGGATCGCAGGTTCTCAGGCTGGCGGGCTCAAAATTGGGCCTCTATTTTTCTATGTCCTACAAATAGCACCCAGAGTTCCACGATATACAAATTGACAAGCGGACTTGCGGGCTAGCTGGCTCAACATTGCACTTCTATTGTTTTGTGTCCTCCAAACAACATTCGGAGTTTTGCGATATACAAATTGACAGACGGACTCCAAGGCTGGAAAGATCAAGATTGTGATTATTTACGGATGGTGATCCCTATCAACTATCTAACATTATCTAAAAACATTATTTTCAATACTAAAGTATTAATATTAAATATTGATATTGTACAATTTAATTACATAAAATTATTAAAGGATGTTAAATATCTTATTTAAAAGAAAAACCCGCATATTCGGAAACTCGCGTTCCAAAAAGTTTATACAATATGAAACGGGGAAGCGGTCCGTCGGGCTTGTGATATAAAAGTAAGTGGAAATCTGAACACGTGTATCTGCCAACTTCCGCACCTAGAAATTTTCCGAGAAATGAGTAATACATACTAAATATGTACTTTTATAAAGTATGGACATGATATTTTATAGAGCATGTACAAATCCATCATTCCATACTTAGCCACTTTTTGGATCGCGGGTTCTCGGGCTAGCGGTTTCAAAATTGGGCCTCTATTGTTTAGTTTCCTACAAATAGCACCCATAATTCTTCAATATACAAATTGACAAGCGGACTTGCGGGTTGGTTGGCTCAACATTGCACTTCTATTGTTCTGTGTCCTCCAAACAGCACTCAGAGTTTCGTAATATACAAATTGATAGATAGACTCCATGATTGGAGGCCTCAAGATTTAATATGTATTACATATTACATGTAATATGTACAATATGAAACGGGGAAGCGCGGTCGGTCTGGCTGGCGATATAAAAGTAAGTGAAAATCTGAACACGTGTATCTGCCAACTTCCGCACCTAGAAATTTTTCGAGAAACGATTAATACATACTAAATATGTACTTTTATAAAGAATGGACATGATATTTTATAGAGCAAGTACGGATCCCTCATTCCATACTTAGCCACTTTTTGGATTGCGGGTTCTCAGGCTGGAGGGTTCAAAATTGGGCCTCTATTGTTATGTTCCCTACAAGTAGCACCCAGAGTTCCGCGATATACAAATTGACATGCGGACTTGCGGGTTGGCTCACTCAGCATTGCACTTCTATTGTTATGTGTCCTCCAAACAGCGCTCGGAGTTTCACGATATACAAATTGACAGACGGACTCCAGGACTCGCAGGCAAAAGATTGTGATTGTTTACATGTATAACATATAACATATATGTTATATATCTAACATTATCTAAAAAAATTATTTTCAAATACTAAATTATTAATATTAAATATTGATATTGTACAATTTAATTACATAAAATTATCAAAGGATGTTAAATCTCTTATTTTTTTTAAAACAAAGGAAACAAAACAAACCTTTTTTAAATTCTATCACGGTAAGCATAACAATGACCAATTTGAATTTTAAGGGCCTCTTGTTAATATGATAGCACAATTGGACTTCGCATAGTATATATTTGTTTATTTCAAATTATTCTAGGAGATTAATTTTACCAAGTTCATTGATCAAGGAAAAGTGTTAAAACAAGCCACATACTACATTTACGTCAGAGCGCCATACAAATTGACAGGCGGACTTGCGGGTTAGCTGGATAAAAAAATGCAATTCTATTGTTCCTTGTCCTCCAAACAACACTCGGAGTTCCGCGATATACAAATTGACAGACGAAGCATACAACCAAGAACCAACTAAACTCCAAACAGGTCGCAAACAAGTTCCCACAAGGTTCCATAGAGCAGCATGCATCAAACTTTGCATCAAACAATTTGATATACAAAGAAAAGACGTCATGGAAATGGTTTTCTCTTACATCTGGTATATGTTCCCACGAGACAATAATCGGGGACATGGGATATATGGTGTTTGCTACCATGATTCCCATTTTTGGACTGAACAATCTTATGCGCATGCAATCTCAAGTACTCGAGTCCGACGAAAATTCATCTGGGTGTTGAAGAAATATTATAGAGACACATGATATATTTTCATTTCCTGCCAAAGCTTGATATTGTTTTTTTTTTTTTCTTGTCCTTTTTTTTTCCTTCTTTAGCCGATATGCAATATTGCATTGTCCTCATTTAAGGTAAATCTGTTGTGTATCCGAAAGTCACATAGCATGTAGAAACTGCTTGCCTTTTTTTGTAGGTAAGCTTCATACGACAATTCTGCCAACCTAGGAAGCACATATTGTAACAGAGGTTGCCTAATTGTACAATGCACGGTTGTGTTTCCCACAGTTCGGATGGCAGCATTAAGGCAATGTCCATATATATATGGACATTTTTCACCGCATCGCAAACAATCAATCGCATCATCACTTATCAAAGCGGAAGCAGAAGCAGGAGAGTTGCATTTCGCACACACAGGCTCAAAGGGGGTCGAATACAAATTTGCTGCAACCAAAATACCTTCAACCTAGAAACACGAGCATAGGAATTAATACATTGAACAATAAAATACACAACTGCACACCCCCCCCCTCTTAAAAAAAAAAAAAATTAACAAGTCGCAGAAATTTGGTGAAGGATATTTGTATAAGCAAAGTGAGGATGATTATGTGGATGTATACGCACAACAGTTGTAGAGATAGCTAGTTTCTTCAGATCCTGTACTATGTCTTCTTGCAACTATGTTACAAATGTTGTTTGGGTTGTGCGAAAGATCTTTTCTCTAACATCCCTTTTCTTTGTTATATTTTTGAAGAGCATAAGTGGAAACTGCCCTTTATGCAATTGTTGTTCCATTAATGAAAACAAATTTGAATAGGTATCAAACAATTACAACTGCAACATAGAACAGTGCAATATTTGTGTAACTTACCCAAGATACATGTACATGCGAAAGTAAAGGACAAAAACTAGATATGGAAAGCGGTACCATTGCCTTGTCGATGTCCGACTCTCCATCCTTTATATGGAGAAAGTGTTGTGAGCCAAGTTTTCTCGCCAGTGTGATAGTTGCGCCAATGGTTCCGATTGGATAAATATCACTACTATGTGCAAGTTGATTGATAGTCGCGTCCAGGATGAAATGATATTCTGAATAGACAACGGGATTTTTTTCCACAATACTTGTTTCATTGAGAAAAATAATCTGATCACAATCACCACGGTCATATACTGTTTTGGGCAATATATTAAAATTTGTAATGTTTATCCCATTACCCAGCACTATCTTTTCTGCATGTTTCTGGACAAGTTGTGTAGGAATAGTCAGTGTGACTGTCATCATGGCCTCCTTGTCTGTCATGTTAGCACGCATAATGGATCTAGTTTTGTTTTCCTTGTCCAAGTAGGTGTTATAGATGACCATTATGTCTCCGATGAACACTTGTCCAGTTCAGCGGTTGTTCAAGCCCTCTATTGATAGTACTTTGGGTGTTACAACTCTAGACCTGGTGACAAGTTTTGAACAAGAAAACTAAAGTGAATGGTAGTGTGCAATTTTTTTTTTGTATTATTTTTTTACTGGCATAAATCTACATTTAGACACATAGTTTTGACGAACTATGGATCCAAAGTTTTGCAACCATGCCTCTTAGTCTACGGAACCTACGTTATGTTCGGCATCTCGCTTGTACTTGTTGATACTTCTTGTGAACTACAAACCATGTATTTCAGATGACATCAGCATATTCACCATGTCATAGATGAATAAATAGCCGAGGATATTTGTTTGGTAAACATACTAGGAACATAATGTATGCATCTTTACCTTTGGCCTTGTTGGTATGTTGATGTCTGGGATGACTGATTGCTCATGGTCATGTCACTAGTCCAACTTTTTCTGATGCAAGCATGTGTAGATGAACATCAGAATGACTAAACAAGTATATGCATTGTATATTGTCCATAATAGTTCTTAATGTCACATGTAGGGTGGAAGGAGGTGGAATACGAAATAGGGTGTCAAGGAATATACTCAGGAAACATGAGGACCCGAGCGTCAAATTGTATGCCTTTGATTTTTTGACTGGAAAAATGTGTAACAGTAAACAAGGTGTGAGGGCGGGACACGATGGCCAATATGTATATCGCAGACCCCTGGTAGCCAGGGGAGCAATCTTGAACCCGCCATACCGACACCCGCAATCGACAAAATGGGTAAGTATGGAATAAGGTAGAAGCGTGACCATAATTGTGAAACTGTTGGTCCGCCAACCAACACACCAAGGCATTTTTGGAAACACCACTAAGCAGAGCAATTAGAAAACAAAAGAAACAATAGAAAATGGAAAACGTAGAAATGGGGAGGGAAGAAAGGCCCATTTCACAGTTGGTATACCTTTTTGAATATTGTACCACAGAACCCTTTGTTGTTTCACATAATAATTCATATTCCTGTCCAACCAACCTGTTTCTTCCAAGGTAGCAATGCCGAATATACAATGGACATGAAGGCAAGTTAGTCATGTAAAAGAAAGAGAAACAGTTCTATTTATTCCAATGTAATAGCAAACATAATACAATTCACATGAGAATACGCACAAAGATACGTAGTATATACATACAGGTAAACCCAAAAATATATATTTGAAGGAAGAAAAGAACAAAAAAAAAAGGTGCAAAGCAGCAGAACAAGCACAACAACCATATAAACAGTAAATGAAATACTGAACACTGGAATATGAAATAAGAGTATAGGTATCCACCTCTGTAACTCCTCATCTACATTCCTGCCAAAGAGTCCATCGTCCTCTCCAGCAATTCTGTTTGTTTAAATGGAAAAATACAACGGACATGAAGGAGGTTAGTATGCAGGAAGACATTTAATGAAGATAAGTTATTATGTAGGAAGCACTACTACATATGACCAAATTTTTCATAGTTATTCATTGTTATTTCCACACATATCTGTCGCACTTTCCACAAAAGAAAAGACTATTTTTCATGGAAATTTTTTCATCGCTATATCCATGAACCAGGTATTCGTGGAAACAACGACGAAATAATCCCTCCACATGTCATCATCCTCAAGATAGGTTTACCTTAAAAAGAGTGGCAATAGCGATGAAATTTCGTCGCAATAGGGACAAAAAACCATGATAAAGTAAAAAACTTACCAACATATTATGACGCATATGCCATACGTGCGACGAAAAAGCGTGGAAAGTTGCGACAAAAAATCATGGCAATAGCGATGAAAACTGTTGGCAGAGGAAAAAATCATGAAGAGATTATGACACAGATGTTATATGTGCGACGAAAAACTGTGGAAAAATGCGATGAACTTTTGTGGCAATAGTGACGAAAATCCTTGTCAAAGTAAAACCTAATCATTAGCTTGCGACGAACTTTCGTCGATATTGCCACGCCTCCTGTAGGTTTAAAAAAAAAAATCTATATGAGAAGCTGGATGTTGGGGATTTGTGAGATATTCTAAAACAATAGGTATGATATCCACCATTTCTTATTGCTGTAAAAATTTAGTAATATTGTAGCATTGTGAATTGAAACGTATCTTAGGTAAACATTAACGATACAAAGGATTTTTGTGCAATATCTACACTAATGGAAAGGTTTGAGAAGAACTTGTCCATAATGGATTCAACCATGGGAGTGGATGGGGGACATAATTAGAATTAGGGTAATAGGGCTCTATGGAATTAAGTGGCTCATATCCCACCATGATTTTATAATTATAATGAAGTGGGGTATATTGAAAGGAGTTACTTATATCCACACCATCCTTGATGTGGGTACTACCAAAAGACAATACATAATACACATGATTGTGTACAATTGATCAATAAATGGGAGGAACAATACATGAGATAGAGTAGTGATAATATGGTGAATTGTGAGCTTTATGTCCATGGTGAAAATATAGTAGGTTGTGCCTACATTGGGATCAATATCGTCACCTAGTTTGGAGCCAATTCTAGAACAAACATGAGAGATGCAAATCAAGGACCCATATATCAAGATTTATAGTGAGCACCAAGGTTTGATGTA
>ML781382.1:582181-594977 GCA_009831015.1 Picea engelmannii | reverse complement strand
ATGGTGATTGTATGCATACAATCTCATGCCCTTTGGCCCAAGTAATGCACCAATTATGTTCTCTAGAATCATGTTTGTTATGTTCAATGAGTATATCCATAATTTCCTTGATCTATATTTTCAATTATTGGCAATGTATATCTAGCTAAAGGGTCACATGGCTAAACTAATGTTGGTGATGGAAAGATGTTGATTGATCTAGTTGTACCTAAATATTAATAATTTCATTTTCTACACCCCATTCAACATCCTCTTGGATCATATTATCTACAAGGAAGGATGTTTAGTCAAACTAATGAAAATCATAGTAATTTTAAAATATGTATGCACTAGAGAATGTCCCTGTGTTATGGTCATGCAGGGTATTACCATATATTTATCATGGGGCATGCTCAACTAATAATGGAACTACTATGAAAAGGTGTCCCATTTGTATGGATTGTAGAATGTGAAAAGGGTTTTTCCAAGTTAAAACAGTGGATGGTTATGGCTCCAATTCTTGTTTTTCTTGTCAAAAAATTTCCATGTCCATGTGGATTCCACTACCATTGCATTGGGAACATGTTGGCATAGCTAGGGGAACACATGCTACACCACCCAAGGCAATTTTCTAGAAAAAAATTGTAATTACACAACCATGAAATGCAAAGGCCTAGTGATGGCATATATGCTACAAAATTTCAAGTATTATCTTCTGGACCAGTCCTTCAAGTTGTTCATTGATAATTTAGTGTCAAGTATTTGGTTAACAATACAATGTTGGAAGGTTAATTCTATCAATGTTTTCTACTATTTTAGGAGTTTGATTTTGAAGTGGTGTTTAAACTAGGTAAACAAAATGTGGGACCTAATCACCTCTCGAAAATCCACAATTGGAACAATGTTGGGATAGCTCATAAGGTGTTGAATGTAGATATCTTTTGCATGGAAGTAGTTCTTGAATTNTTCACTAATATTTCCAACTTCAAATATAAATCTACATGCACTAGAAGAATATGGTGATAGTAAAGATTGATAGCTCATAATTAAGGATACAAATTATTAGTTAATCATACGGTACTTGCACACATTAGCAATGGATGGGATTCTTGACTACTATGTGTTGGATCATGAATGATAGGTGGTGCTCTAGGAATCCCATGATGGACATAGAAACATACATTATAGTGAGAAGACACAACTATCACAATGTTGAAAAATTTATTTTTTCTAAGCTTTAGACTCAAATAGGTTTAATTCTCGTTAAATAAAGACAAACGCGCACTTGGATATCACCATTAATGAAGTCTTATGTTTGATACAATGATCCTAATTTCTTGAAAGTTATGGAGACGCCCGCTAGTTAAAGGGTCAAATCGCTAAAAATAGTCTTCAAAATATCGGGTTTCGAGGTTTCGCAGACCTAACAGTGCAACATATAAAGAGTCTCAATGTTCCGACATGCGAAATTGCGAAACTGAAATAAGTTTTAAGCCATGTTAATTAAATCATTAAAAAGAATTAATACAAATTAATCACATCGCGACTTCGCGATTCGAGGATCCATGCCTCAAGCGATCACCAAAGTCTCGATATACGAAATTGTGAAACCAGCTTAAATTAAACCAAGTTAATTAAACGATTAATAATGATTAACGATAATTAAATCATATGGCAGTTTTGCATTTCAGGAATCCCATCTTCAACGACAACTTGAAATCCCGACACCGGAAGTCGTGAAACCCTTAATTAATCACGATTAATTAAAAGGTTAAACTCAATTAATATTTATTGATCAAATCGTGATCTCGTGATTCGGGGATCATAACTTGCAATGAAATAAGATCGCCCGGGACTCCAAACCTCGGAATAGATTAAGGTTAAAAATGATTAATTAACGGGATAAAATGTGATTTATTAACACCTTAAACAATCTTATATTCTGTAAAGTTTACGTTGGTCTGAAATGCAGGTAAATTCAAATGATCTCTATGCTTTCCTAGATCACGAAATATAGACGATTAATGACATTAATAGCTGATTTAGGGAAATTATTTCAAATAAGATCCTGCTTTATCTCTCAAATCTTTTGAATAAAGGAATTAAATGTGTTTTCAGAAAAGGTATACGCAGATTGATACGCTTAAGGCAAAGAAGATTTTTCATTTTCCGAATTACATTCTCGTTTTCACTGGGTTTGCTTAACGAGATACTCAGCCCTGTGCATTTTCTGTGACAAATAGCAGGATTTTGTTTTTATAACTGCTACCATGCCGCCATGAAAAGCAGCTAAAGTGACTAGTGAGGGTTCAGGCCATAGTTCAGAGGTTATCTCTGATACCTTACCCAGAAGTATAAGCACAGTTAAAACCTGGACGAACGTATTCAACATCCTACAGTACGAGCTAATAAACTGCCCTGATGATTCAAGCAACAACGAAAAGGAAGACTTATATATCAAATACAATACCATTGCTCAGGCAAAGATGCATAAGGTAGAAACAAGGCCAAGTCTTTTACCCTACAACGACATGATTAAATGGGCACTAGATCATGTGGATGTCCCAACTAGAACTATTTTCAACTCTCAGAGGGTGGTTGTTGGGTCATTTCATCCGAAACACATACAGGTGATGTATAAGTTGTCTCCAACATCAAACTTCACTTATAATACCACTTTTCTAGAGAATTTCATAAAGAATAAGTGTGATCAAAACGGGAAAAATCTTCCATATTTGATCAAGGACTGGTGCTCACACCCCAAAAAGTTCAGAGTTGATTATCACGGCATATAATCAATCTCATTATTACAACCAAATTTCATGTATATAGCCATGATGATGTGCAGACTGTATGGAAAAGAGAACACAACCCATTTCTTTCTACCATGGGTACCCATTATACACAGTGGCAAAGGGTTATTCTTTCGACTGTGACAAGATATTGTCGGACAGTCTGACCAGTGAGATTACAGAATACCAGGCAAAGAAACCCAAGGGGAAATCAACTTCATTTTTTATGTCAGCTTATATTATGGATGCCATGTGTTTCATGACGCCTTTCCCGCTAATGGGCTGAAGCTGGACTCCGGGTAGCGCAGAACCAATTCATATTTATCATTCAAAACTCTAGGAAGACAAGGAGAAAGATTTCTTTTACAAAATCTGTAATTGGGTAGCCGTGCCAATGCAAATTGTTATTTTTGTTCACCCACCACCTAGAATTTCAGATACAGTCGTGGCTAACCTGGATAAAGTGGCAGACTGGTATATCGAGGAGAACTTCTCTTACATCAAAGTGTTTGGTTGTTCAGTTCCCTATATGCTTTACCTCAATTTCTACCAGACCGACTGGTGTGTCACGAGGTTTCACAACAAACTGTACTCGGCGAGATTAGAAAAGAACCCAAAGTTGTGCAAAAAAAGGTATGGCCATCTTTTCCCTTACAGATTGTTGTATTTTCTTTATTGGATTTCGGCCACTCCAAAGTGGAATATGCGGCATTAGAAGAAATAAAATTGGTTAACATTGAATTTAAGAAACACGACCCGCAGAAGGTTGTGGGTAACCATATCGCCAGTTGCAATCTTAAAAAATATGAACATGAAGAATCCCCTCAGGACAAAGTTTTCTGAGGGGTGATATCTTACCAAGAGGTTTTGAACTGAGTTTGATCCCTATCACCAGATAAAAATGGTTGATTTTACAACTTCCAAAAACACCGAAGGAGTAGCCTTCCGAAAGTATTACAAGGGGAAAACCCAATATCTCCTGCTACATTGCAAACAGAGACCCAGAATCCAGAATTCGGAAGCTCTAGCAAAGAAGAAGTCCTATAAAACTCAGAGAATCCTGAGATATCGACTCAGAAAAATGATATCCCAGCAACAGAGGTGTCTGATGACCAGGCCAAAGATCAACTAGAAACATTAACGAAGCAAGGAGAAGATAGGCCAATGTCTTCACCAGATAAATCAACTGCAGATGAAACAAGAAAACATTTATCCACAGAAATCGGAAACCCTATTCAAAGTGTCATGTCGTTACAGTCCACTAGAGGAAACCCCAATACAGAGGTAATACTCATAGGAGATCTCACGCCCATTTCTATTGAAGTGATACCTCCCTTCGATTTCTTTTTCAACAAGAAAAGGAAATTTGTGATGATGAAAGAAATGCACCAGAAAGAGGATGCAATGGTCAAAAAACACTGAGTATTGTTGGATGGACAGAGTTTGGAAGATGAAGATTTTTCTACAGAGGTAGCCGACTCTTTGGGATATTTTTCAACAACTAACCTTTTCTCAATCGATAACTTAAAAGAAAGACTGAAGCAGAGAAATCAGATGATAAGTCAGTTGCAAAATCAAATAAGGAATGCAGAAAAGAATGCCAAATAAAATGTCAATAAAGAACTGGAACAAGGTAGAGCTAGTGATAAACAAGAAGTTCAAATGCTCAAGTCCAGTCTTGATGAGATGCATAAGAATATGCAAGTGATCGAAAGACAGATTGTCTAGCAAGATGAGTTGATAAAACAATTGCAAGACAAGGTCATTTCCACTGAGAAAATAGTGGTGGATATAACGTTGTTTCAAGCTCAAGCACTGGAGGTGCTAAAGAAACTAGAAAAATATCAACAAAGCCTTCTCTCTAAAGTAAAAATCGTCCAAAATCATTCTCAAGTGATGGATGAAGCATTAAGTAATATTGTCTTAAGAGAGAGAGGGGTTATTGTTGCCCGAACTACCTTCCAAGAAGCAGTTATATCATCAACAAAAGAAGGAATAGATATGGCATTTGGGTTGTCTATTTCAGAGAAAACCAGAGGTGATATTATACTAAAGACTTGGGATTCAAACATCGTCGAAGGTAGGAAAATGGCTAAGGAATTGAAAGAATCATGTGAAGAAGTTTTGTGTTCACTTAACAAAACATTATTAGGCTTCAATAAAGAAGATAGTTCTGGAACACTGAGTCAGATTAATACAGCCAAACATCGTCTTGACATTAAAACAAATATGGAAGAAGCACAAGCTGAAATATCACAGATAAAACAGGTTGATATTGCTCAAATAGATAGATGGCTAGTGAAGCCTAATCTACAACTGCAGTCTATTATTTCAGAGGATAGACGGATAGAAGAAAGATTGCCTCAGCTGGAAAATAAATTATACATTTTTTAGGCTAATAACTTAACAGGGTCTCCCGAGTTGGTAGCCGAATTTGTGAGCAGGTGCATCAAATGTAGTGAGTAGGGAAAAGGTAGTACCTCTGGAAACAAATGAATACAATTTGTATACATTATCTATTCTTGAGCTAGAAGACAAGAAAGGAAAACATTCATGCCAGCATAACGAGAAGATCAAGAAGATTTCAAATGAAGCGTTTCAGTTTCCATATTTTGTAATTTTGATTATTCTAAAAATAGAGGAATTCCAACCATTTTAGATTGCGAAATTTTGTATAAATACATATTCGAAAGAATGAGAAAGGGTTGCTTCTTGCTGGTTGTAATTGAGAAATCTCTCTTCATTGAGAATTATTATAAGTGCAGACCAGAGATTCCACATTTTGTCTATTTGAGTTACGTGTTCTTCTGTCTTTCCATATTGCAACATCTTTTTCATATAGTTCCTTGATGAATGCCTAATCGCAATTTAGTACAACATATACTGTGGTTATATTTCGTTCAGTTATCTGGTGACAAACATATTTTCCTCTGTATTGGATATTAGCAAATACAAGACCTGTGAGTAATTAGATTACTATATTTTATGCTTCATTAAAGGTTACATTATCTATTTTCTTCTTCTGTAACAGAGTAAGATTCTTCTGTGATTGATGTCTTGCTTTGTTTAAACAACTTTATGTTTTTCTCTCATTACATTTATTATTTTCAAATTTAAATCAGACATGAAAAACAGCCTCTGAGTTGTTATACTATTAATTCATTTTAAAGAAATTTTCTCACTTAACTAAGATAGAAAAAGAAAACTTTCAAACTTTCCTTATTTCCTGATGCCTGACATTGTGCTTTAGGCCTTAAGTACAAAATCAGGAACAACACACAACATACATTACAATGAGACATGTTGGATGCAAGTATCATTCAACTAGGATAGAGTGCACTCTCCACTCCATTATTCATATTATTATCTCCATTCACTCCTATCAGTACATATTATCCCTTTATCTTCTATCATTTGTTTACGTAGGGTTCATATGTGTGTGTGTGTGTGTGTGTGTGTGTGTGTGTGTGTGGTTAAGATTTTGTACTAAAAATATGTTATAGTTGTATTGGTCAATGTAAGAATACAAAAATAGGTTTTTCCCACAGTCTATGATTCATACTTTGTTAAAAAAAATTGATGCTTGTCTACCAAAAATGCAATTCTATCCTTTCATGAGGATTGTGAACTTTTACTAGTATAAAGCCTACTTTAAAAAACATGTCAAAACCCTTACCTTATCATTGTCCTTTCGCCAGATCCATTAGCCCATACAACTTGATAAGAGTTTTCCACGAGATGCATTTCCATCACCAAGACCTGCATGAATCATAAAAGACAAATTATTTATATGAGTAAATAATATATAAGCAAATAAACATGCATTTAGTTATGTAAAATACTCTAGAAAAAACTTAAGTGGTCGCATACCTTAATGAGTTTCTCTTTGTTTTGAGAATAGGTTATTCTCTACTGAACAGGGCCAACCACGTGAAGGTGGAAGCTCATATGGATCCTCCCCCCCGCCCCCCACCCCCTCACATCGATCTCAATTCCCCATACCCAACAAATGATTTTGTTTATATAGAAAACATATAGACATTCATGCATAACTAGGATAGTCATCAAAACATATAAACATTGAAGCATATAAACATATAAACATCAATAAACATCTAAATACAAGTCATGAATTTATACATCTAATTTTTATTTGATTTATGTTTTTTTACATTCATAAAATTGACAATTGGGGTATCATAATCATCCAAGGACATTGTATTTCGTGTGCCCTGTCCTTCTATTGTTTGTTTTTCCATGCACTCATGTGCCATACTTCTGGTACGTCACTGAGAAGGGCGTCGAGGCATCTGTGCAGGGTCGTGAACTGCAACAATGAAAATGATCATATCGATATGTTGAAATATAATTGAAATAACTAATTCATTATTTTGATTAACATTACACTATTGATCTTTACCTGTCTATGTAGCTGTGACAGTTGGTGCGTTAATTTCTTTTCCACTTGGTTCCTCTCACAATTCAACCTCCTGAGCTACATGCTCTTCAATTTTGAGAAGATAATATATAAGTATAAGTTAGGAAATAAATATCTACAATCACAGTAAATATTTCTAATTCTGAAGAATACATACCGAAATGGGTACTCTAATCCCCACTATCATTGGACATGTGCACCCTTGTATGATGTGGTGTCTATTGAATACCACTAGATTCACTGTTGTGGTAGCACTGCTTGAAAACAAACATAAATACTTAGTTAAGGGTGATATAATAAAATATGAATAGACTTTACAAGCATGCTACTACAGTTTCCTTATTCATTTTATTTACCTGTGTGGCTGGGGAGATTAGAGTTTGGACCAAGCTTTTCTTATATTCAATCACACTTTTAAAATCGTGCTTGTAACCAAGATTTAGGTCCTCCTTGATGGCAGCAGTGTCGAACATATTTAACTGCAATGCATAACACCATTAAAAATACCAATAGCAAAAACATTTATTTGTTCGCTATTGTTAAATAAATATTAACCACAGTTAATCATTTAAATATTTCGATTTGGGCTTTTAGTTTTCCATAGCCACCCTGGCCTAGTTTATGTTGCCTGTGCTTTTCCACTCTAGCCTTGGTTTCTTTGGAGGTGTCGGGTAGCCTACATATGGAATTTTTGAAAAAAAATAGATATCGGAATTGTTACTTAAAATAGGAAAGAAAAACATAAATTATCATATTTCACTAATAATATGACATGTGTTGTACCTTGCTTGACCAGTCGTGGATCTCTTCCTTGTTTTTTAAACAAGTTCTCCTTTGCATCCTCTATCAGGGCCTTCCACTCTTTCTCCGGAACCATGGGAGGGCGCTCATGCTTGAGGTCTAATTTCAATTTCTCCCTATATTGGGCCCTGGTGTATTTTAAATTCTCGTTGGCTAACTTTGTAACCACTTTCTTGTTGAAAGTGTTGCCGAACAAGTTTACCATGCTGTCTATTAAATCATCTTTCTTTTTGCTATCTTGGTCATTCCACCATGTGCGAATGGTGGGGACAAACAGCTCCAATGCTTTGTCATTTAAGTTTCTATAGAAAACAATGTTTCCTGCAGAAACGTGTTATCCATTAATTTATAATAATCTCAACAAATGTCCATTTCAATTTCATGATAAAAATGAATCAATTAATTAACAATTACCTACAATCTTCTAAATCTTGATCGGAACACATGCGTCATCCACCAGAAAGGTGGCATCTAGTGATCTGGTGCTTTTAATTTGCTCTTCTCCATGCAGAATAGTTCTCCATCTATAGTATGTTCCTCTTCGGAGTCATGTGGAGTCCCAGGCTCCGACGTATCATGTCGGTCAAAATCATTGCGCTCATCAATGGATTCCAGGGGAACCTCAGGAGGCTCAAAAAGCCTCACTTGCACTTTTCTATGTCGACATTTTTGTTGCATTGGACCATCACTGCTACCTATAGCAGTTGCAGGATCGGCAAGTTCCTGGCACATGGGGTTTAAAAACTCCTACAAATGGAAAACTTTACTTTATCAGATCATATAGAAAATATAAAACAAAAAAATGGATATGAAATTGTCATAGCTGATAAAAATATGTGAAGATGCCACTTACCCCAAAATTAGTTATTATATTTTGTAGCTCTACAATTCTTGCCCTGTCCTCATGTGTCAGGGGTCTTTTGCTAAGAAAACCTATATATTCTATGTTATCCTTCTTCAAGGACTTTGTTACAGTTGTCATTGGGTCAGTGGAATAAAATATTTCTTCCTCATCAATATCCTCAGTGGGAGCCTTCCCACGTTGACCATGCCACAATACATTGATGATTAAAATTAATGAGATGAACTTGATCTGAGAAATTTAGTTATTGTAGTTATAATTTATTACTCTATTTAACATTTACCTATTGAGGCACAGCGGGTGTCTTTCCACGGTCACCCTGGACAGATGTAGTGGGTGATTTTCGGCCACGGTCACCATGGACAGAAGTTGACACAATAAATCAATCAACAAAAGTTATGAAATTCACCTGTAACATTTAAAAAACGAAATATTGGAGTAATATCAGAAAAAAAAAAAAAAAATAATAATAATAATAATAATAATAATAATAATAATAATGAAATTTCATAAATTTAGTTGTTGTAGTCATAAGTTGTTACTATATTTAACATTTACCTACTGAGGCACAGCAGGTGCCTTTCCATGGTCACCCTAGAAAGATGTAGTGAGTGATTTTCTGCCACAGTCACCCTGGACAGAAGTTGACACAATAAATCAATCAACAAAAGTTATGAAATTCACCTGTAACATTAAAAAAATGAAATGTTGCAATAATATCAGAGAAAAAAAATAATGAAATTTCATAAATTTAGTTGTTGTAGTCATAAGTTGTTGTTGTATTTAACATTTACCTGTTGAGGCACAATGGGTGTCTTTCCACAGTCACCCTGGACAGATGTAGCCTGTGATATCTCACGGTCACCCTGGATAGATGTTGACACAATAAATTAATCAACAAGAGTTATGAAAGTAATTGTAACATTAAAAAAATGAAATATTGTAGTAATATCAAAAAATAAATAATGAAAAATGAAATATATGCAGTAAAAAATTGAAATATTGCAGCGATAAATTATAACAATGATTGATCAAAGGTTGAGTTGAATGGTATGTAAGATATTAACCCCCATAGTCGCACCCCCTCCATCTATTCGATTTAAGTTGTAATCGATCAACAACTCTTCACATGGAACTATTGTTTTTGTTGCACATACAAATATACGATTTCCTTCGCGTCCCTCGAATATGCAATTTGATTTCTTAGTTGTTGCCACTGGTTGTGTACTATTTATAAAGCCCGCAATGTTTCCAGTAGATTTTGGCCTTCCATCAATATACATAGTTGCCCCTTTATTTTGATTGTTATCTACTAGTTATATCTAATTTGCGGCAACTCTGTATCTCCGCATACTTCATGTATATCGAACCAACATCAACCAGTGATTGTATTTGTATAATGGTCTGACATACTCCATCAATTCAGTTACAGTTCCATAGCCGACATTTATGCCATCCATGGAAAATAACCCCAATCCATGTAAGGACGAAGGAGCAATGCGATACATCCTCCCGCTGATGAAGAAATATGTGTCCACTTCAGGTAGCTCCTTAGGTACCCATCGTTGTACTAGATGTCTATACCTCAAGGGAAACTCAATGTCACCTATGCTCTCAGCATCATAATTACATGACCCTTCGTTGGTAATAAAAAATTGCATGCGTATATGAAATCTTTTCCTTACCTTTTCAAATCTAGTTGATCTAGAACCGGTAGATCTAGTACAAACGTCTCACTTTCAACCTCCCTTAGTATATCTTGATCATCACTTGAGGAATATAGATCCGACAAATACCTATTTGGTGGTAGCTGCACTCGTTAAAACAAGAAGATAAGTTATCATGTGAATATAAGTTCGTGGTACCAGCATAGTTGCATATAGTTGCAATATAGTTCCATATAGTTGCATAAGTTGCATTGTTGCATATAGTTGCATATAGTTGCAATATAGTTGCATATAGTTGCATAAGTTGCATTGTTGCATAAAGTTGCATAAGTTGCATTGTTGCATAAAGTTTCATATAGTTGCATAGTTTCATAGTTGCATAAGTTGCATATAGTTGCATATAGTTGCATAGTTGCATAAGTTGCATATAGTTTCATAGTTGCATATAGTTGCATAAGTTGCATTGTTTCATAAATTTGCATATAGTTGCATATTTTCATATAGTTGCATAAGTTGCATTGTTGCATGAAGTTGCATGTTGCATAAAGTTGCATAAGTTCCATAAAGTTGCATAAGTTGCATGTTGCATAAAGTTGCATAAGTTGTATTGTTTGTCATAAGTTCGTTGGTCATATGTTTGTCTATGGTAGGTTCTTTGGCCAACACATTTAGGTCCCTCCCTTACCAGTTATGACCTCTCTTCGACCTTGTGCACTAGTTGGGTATTTTTTAGTACAACACGTCTCACTTTCAACCTCTCTTAGTATATATTGATCATCACTCGAGGAAGATAGATCTGATAGATAGCTATTTGGTGGTACCTACACTCATTAAAACAAGAAGATAAGTTATTGTGCGAATATAAGTTTGTGGTACCAACACAGTTGCATAAGTTGCATATAGTTGCAATATAGTTGCATATAGTTGCATATTTGCATATAGTTGCATAGTTGCATAAGTTTCATATAGTTGCATTGTTGCATAAAGTTGCATAAGTTTCATTGTTGTATAAAGTTGCATGTTGCATAAAGTTGCATAAGTTCCATAAAGTTGCATAAGGTGCATGTTGCATAAAGTTGCATAAGTTGCATGTTGCATAAAGTTCCATAAGTTGCATCGTTTGTCATAAGTTCCTTGTTCATATGTTTGTCTAAGGTAGATTCTTTGGCCAAGACATTTAGGTCCCTCCCTTACTAGTTATGGCCTCTCTTGGGCCTTGTGCACTAGTTGGGGTCCTTTTTAGTTGAGGAGCCTCCCTTGGGTCCCCAAAATTCCCTAATCCATTAGGACGCACTTTTCAATGCATAAAATAAAACCAATTGTTGCGTAGTTGCATAAATTTGTGTAAGTTGCATAAAGTTGCATAGTTGCATCTTGATTTATAAAGTTGGATAGTGATATGGTGGTGTGTAGGAAGAGACCTAGCACCTTCAAAATGATCATTCTCCTCCAACTATCCAACTTTAAAGTTGCGTAAGTTGCAAGTTGAGAAATCAAGGGATTCCACCAACACTCATTTAAATTTATTTTTAATCGCTTGCCAATACTTCTTTTAGTTTGTTGATATTGAGCTTGCACATGAGGTAGTTTATATCTATGAGGATTTAGGATCAATTTTTAAATCCTGAAGTTGATGTGTAAATATTTATGAAGGTATTGGATCCCTTAATGACTCCTTAGTACTGTTGACGAGTTGAAGAAGTTTTGAAATCACCAAGCAACCATGCAGGAAACTCAATGTTGCATAGAATAAGAGTTTAATTTTTTTATGAGTAATGGAGAATTCACATTGTAGAATCTCCTTCAATATTTTTGTTGTTATTTCTAAGAACCATTTTGTCAAGAAAACCTCTAAGTCATTGACTTGAAGGACTTGTTGATTTCCCAATCCATCATTTTTCTTCATGATAGATAAATCACTAAGTCAGGAGACCAAAATTCCTTTAAAAGTTAGTAATTGAACCTTCATCATTGAAGTAAGAAAAGAAAGGTGTCAATTTTTTTGTATTTTTGGATAATTTATCCAAGAAAAGGAAACTTTCTAGGTTGGGAGGCCAGTAAGTCTCCAAACCTAGTGACTAAACCTTCTTGAGCCTTGAGGTATACAATTTACCCCCAAAAAGAAAAATCACTTATTCAGTGAGGTTACTCGTTGTCCAAACCAACTGATTGAGGTTATTGACCCTTGCACTCAACAAATTTCCTCCTTGGGGTAAATCACTCACTTGTCCTTATTTGTCCTTATGACCTCTCTTGG
>ML781382.1:535214-552779 GCA_009831015.1 Picea engelmannii | reverse complement strand
GGAAAAAACAAGCTACATGAAATTTCATTTGAACAAAAATTTACAAGTTAAATGAGTACATCAATAAAAAAACATACTAACCTTGCAAGTTCAAAATCCGAGCTATGTAGATCGAGAATTGGATTTGTTCAACCGGTGGGTGATGGAAAAAATAAACAGCTCAAACAAAATCCATGAACAGTGTCGCAACTATAGAAATTATGTCTCAAAGTCTCTTAAAGTCGGGTATTAATAGATCAACTAGTCAACTAGCCATTAGCAGATGTTTTTTGAGATAGGCAAAATTTTTGTGGCAATAGCGACAAACTTTTGTGGCAATAGCAACGTAAATCCCGCCCAATTTAAAAAACCAGTTAATGACAATAGAGACAAATGTTTGTGGCAATAGCAACGAACTTTTGTGGAAATAGCAACGAAAATCCCGCCCTATTTAAAAAAAAAAACATGAAAATAATGAAAACGTGGAAGAATTTCGTGGAATAATCCGCCCATATGTAGTAGTGAAGGCATGCAACATCTACATACAACAAACTAGGTGAAAACATATACAGACAATAAATGAAATACAAAACAATGCAATATGAAAGCATGTACCTTTCTATCTCCACTTCAACCGATGCAGTCAAGACTCCATCGTTTTCTCCAGCTATTATGTTTGTTTGAATGTGGGAACACACAAAATACAATGAACATGAATGGAAGCCGATATGCACCGGAGAACAAGTAATATGTACATACAATAAATGAGACTCAATGAATAGAATAAAAGATAGGAAGAAACATGAACCTTTGCGCTTCTCCATCCATAGTTGTAATTATGTAATTTTTCCCTTGCCCAAAATATATTACAAGCCACAAAATATTACGAAATTGCATGGTCGTAGCTAAACGCTTTTTGGTTTTCCATGGAAAAGTATCCAGATATGCTTCCACCCATGGAAATACATGTTCTTTATCCTCTATACAAACTGTTGTTCCCACAATACAAGATTTTGGTTTTTCGTGGCAAACTACCCAGACATGCTTCCAGACACGGAAATATAATTTTGTAGTATCTTTGTTGTACATATCATATCTCAAGTACAAGACAAATTGTATCGTGGGCACACCAGTTTGTGTAGAGGATAAAGAACATGTATTGTCATATGGGCACATTTCACCATACATGGTTTATAAGTGTAGCTTGCATATGTTTTATTTTAATAAAAAAACAGTGGATATTGCAATTTCACATGTACTTTTCGAACTATTTTTCATGCAACTATTTTCTATCATGTCAACACTGAAGCACCAGCAAAATATCACAACATAATAGATATCGACCTCGCCAGACAGGGCAAATAACACAACCGCATGTCCACTCGTGGGTGAAGGGGGTGAACACCGTAAAGCGCCCAAAAAAATAATAATAGTACAAAAAAAAAATAGTTCCAATTGTCGACGCAAGAGCCCAACCCTGCAAAGTCGAAGCAAACAAAAGAAAACAGCAAGCATCAAACCAATGAGAAAGCACGAACAGGCCCAACTGCAGCCACAGGGCCCCAAATCGTAAACTTGAGCCAAACAAGCACAACCAGCAACCGACGAACCAATGAACCAGCGAACAAGCAACAACCATCGAACCAATAAACAATATATGTATCTCCAACGATTACGAAACTGCAGCCGAAGCACAGAAGGAACTGGAAACATATGACGAGCATGCTAGTATAAATAAGAAAACATTCTTACTTGCAAACTGCAAACACTGAACAACAAAGAAGGAATCGAAAATGAAACTATGGCATTGAAACTTACTCTGAAACAATGAAACGCAGAATCCCAGGTCGAATTGTGAACCAAACAACAACAACAAGCAGCAACCGACAAACCAACGAAGAAATGACACTCACCGAACCAGTAAACAATGTATGTAGCTTCAACAATGATGAAATTGCATTGAAAAAAAAAAAAATGCCTATTCAACTAGCGCTGGACAACAATATTGTCCAAAATCACTGCAACATTGTATGGAAAATTTTGAGGGAAAATGTACTCCGAGAATTGTATTTAGATAAACATTTAATGTTGTCAGGTTGTCTAAGGGCCTCGCGGTATGCAAACATTTAAGTTGTCAGGTCTTTTGGAAGACCTCGCGTCATGTAAAAATTTAAGTTGTCGGGCCTATTCAAGCACCTCAAAAAAAGTGTTAATAGATTTCAATACAAATACATTCGGTAGGGACTAATAATAGTAGCACAAATAAAAAAACAAATCACAATACAAGGTTATAAACTTTGGAATTATCAATCACTATAAAGCTTGGATATTTAAACATTTCAATATGATTAGTACAAACAAGAACAACAACAACAGGCAAATAAGAAATCAGTGAAGATGCAAGAAGCAAGCATGAACCAGTGAACCAGTGAACCAGCAATACCGCTGAAGCACAATATTGCCCAAATTGACCGTAGAGAACATTGCATATAAAAAAAAACGGAAGAAAATTAAGAAAGAATGCAGTGTGGCAGGTCTCTTATGTACCAAAAAAACATTTATTATAAAATAAAATTAGTAACAATAGTTTGAACAGTAGAGAATGTATTTGAAGGACAAACTTTGGATATGCTAGCATATCAAACATTGGGATAAATTTAGCTAGCGGAAAATGATAACACAAACATTCGAACTAATGCTAGCATTAATCCACCTTCAAGCAATGCATAAGAAAAATATATGATTCAAAAAGACTATATACAATCAAAAAGTTTGGATATGCTAACATATAAAACATTGAGAATAGTGAAGCCGACAATAAGACCTCCAATCTGTTATCCAATCAGATCATTATATATATCGGACTTTTTATTATATAAAAATCAATGTTTTTAGTTCCCTAGCTCCAACAATAGATATTATGCAAATATTTGTGGTCAAAGGACAAACTAATATGAAGTCAACGAATTATGGATCGCTATAGTCCCTCTATGCCTACGGCAGGGACTAATAAGCTTTCACAATTTAACAATTTGAGTCTAGTTATTTTGAAAACTATCCAAAGGATGTAGGGAGTGTTCACTTACAACTATGATATGTTAATATTTAATTAAAATATAATATCTTTTATACATGATTGATTGATTATTAGTATGATATGTTAATATTTAATTAAAATATGATATGTTTTATACATGATTGATTGATTATTAGTAGAAGTGCATATGATTAAAAAAAATACCTACTTTAAACTAGTGTTAACTCATGACATACATACAAATACCACATGTGTAAAAACAGTTCATACACCTTCTCATGGGGATGGGGATAGGAAGATATGATTTCAATTCATATGTAGTCCATATGCACCTCCATCATTTCCTTAAGCATAAAGGCAAAGGAAGTTCAAACTCACTACTAGAAAGGATTAAATAACATCCATAAACCAAAGGTGATGTGCCAAGCAATAGTGAGACGATGTGAGAAGTTTGTGGCAAGTGCATTGAACTCAATGAAGAAAGGGTGTTAAAATTTTGACAAACTTATTAATTGTAAAGTTGAGAGCATTAGTTGACCTCCTAATTTCTAAATTCAAATATAAGTAAGTAGTTGAAGATATCATCAAATTTTGAAGGATTGAAATCAATTAATTGTAAAAATAATTATTAGCGTTGATTAATTAGTAATTTTAACCTCAAACTTAGGCTATGGCATTAGAAATAAAGAATCATCTCAATATTTGGTCAAATCACGTTAAAGTTAGCGGTATTATTATTTCACGTTGCAATTTTTAATTTGAAAGTTAGATTTCATGAAAAAACAAATAAGATTGAAAAAACATCTAAGTGGTGTAGATAAGGCATTTATATATAATTTCAAGTGAAATACTACGCTAAGGGACCAACAAACACTTTAATTTGCATGCAAACTAATAGGAAGCACATCAAATCGATTCATATAACGTCATCCTAAAAGGTTGGTCTAACAAGAATATAAGGTTATTTTATGCGGCCTAAATGCATATTTGTGTGTAAGATTATTTAGATCATCTAAATAGGAAAATAATGTTGGCATATAGTTTAAAAGGGTCCAGAAAACCTCCATCAATGGTAGATTTCTTGATGGAATAGGGGGAAATAAATTCTACCTTTTATTTTCTTTAATAGTGAATCAATTTCAAAATACAATGTATATAATTAATTAAAAGTATTTATGTCATGTATTGATCTTTATTCAGTAAATTTTGTAATTATAAACATCAACTCAGACAAAGAGTTATAAAAAAGTATATCAAACCCAAGTTCTAAATAAATAGGGTTAAAATTATTCATGTATCTATTTTGGTAGCATATGTTCCTCTCATGTCTATATAATTTTTCATGAAGGAAATATTAATTTTGATGTTTTATTTTCCAAAGAAAATGTGAATAGGAAATCATTTACTATTATGCCAAAAACAATATGGTCAATTAAGTTTTAAATGTGATTAATACATTCATTGCATATAAATTAGAATGAATTTATTTAAAATAGACCATGTCTTATGCACTAAGAGGTCAAAACCCAACATTTTTGTACTTTCAAAGACTATTTAAACATATTGAGGTTTGCATATTGAATGTATTGATTCTTCTTGGTGCTTTATAGATTTGGAATTAAGATGGATCTATGATAGTTTGTTATATTGTGTTGATGATGCAACTTGTGGTACACTAAGACCCAAGGGCTTCACACATAGTTACAATGTTTGGGCTAGTTTACAACAATTGAATTAAATAACATAAATGATATCAAACATACAAGACAGAGAGCTCTGGGATCTGGGAGGATGAACCCTAGCTAGGGAAAAGCTAGCTTTACATCAGTGATCGTACTCAGGGATCATTCATTGCAAATCTGGGTGGGATTGAAGGCCAGGTGGCAAGTGGTTATTGTTGGAAGCGCACTATGGACGATCATCCCCAATTATTTGATTATTCAGACGATTCTCTGGTGGAGGAGATGATATTTTTCAACCCTACCATTAAACCCCACATGGATTTGCTACAGTAATTTTTCAGTTGGTGGGCTCCTGGGATAGATCAAAAAGGTTCTCCCATCGTTGGATTCCTAGATCTGCACAAGGTTGACAGGCCAGAGGCTCCAGATCTAGGTTTGCTTCACTTTTCGGGCAGTGGATTCGTTGATCTTGGGACTCTTTGTCCTCTTGAAGCTTTGGATAGGAAAGGGAAGCATGTAGTAGGATCTACACCTTTAGTTGTGCGTGACACAAAGTAGGGTGTGGAACTTCATCCTGGAGGTTCTGTATTTTGTGGCTTCATTGGTAAAAATATGTGTATAAGCTTCAAGGTGGTTCTAGTCCTATGGATGAAAGAAACCAGAGAGGAAGAGGTAGAGAGTGGTAAAATCTAGAGGTGGAGGTGTTGCAATAGTGGTCGGTGAGGACTTGTAGGTAAGCCAGATTGTAGACTTAGAGGGGAAGGATATTGTTGGGAAATTGTGTGAGAGTCATCTGTCTATGAACTATTTGAGTGCATGGATGGAGTTAGCATGGAGTATGATTATTGGGTATGTCCCAAACTTTCATTTGTTTTCTCGGGGATGGATATGTATAGTCTTTCATTCAAAAAATATATGGACAAATTATTCCAGGAAAATGGTACTGGGACCGTAACTTATTTTGTGTCAAGCCTTGGCACCCCTTGTTCAATTCTCGTGAATAAGCCTTGTCAAGCATGCTGAAATGGGTGAATCTACCTAATCTTCCACTTGAATTTTGGTCTTGCACGGGTCTGTAAGCTATTGTCAATATATTGGGAAATTTTATTGCAGTAGATTCAAGTTATAAGATGAACAAGTGCAGTCAATTGCACAGATACTCGTGGAACTTGATCCTCATCAAGGTTTGTTTGAATATGTGGATATTATGCGAGGTAATAAATCTTTTACTCATACCCTTAACTATCTAAGCATTCCCTTTCAGTGTGTTAGATGTCATAGGGTAGTCCATGTGATGGCAGAGTGTGATCAGGATTTCATAAAAAAATTCGAAGGAAATCCTAGTGCCAAAGGTTGTGGTTTCTTCAATATTTGGGCCCTCTCTCTCGACATCCAGAGTTGAAGTAGATATCTTGAGTACTATTTAGTCTAGAAGGGATCATGCTCTAATTTTGTCTTTGTCAAAGGTGTCATATAACAATTCAATAAAGGAAATTAAGGTTGGCGAATTTGAGTTCCCCTTGGATAATAGGGACCCAGAAGCTGGTGTGGCTCCTTCGAAGCATGACGTGTTTGGAAATGATTAAGATTTTTCACCATCACAATGGAGTCGTCTTGATGTGATGTGGACAAGAAGCGAGACTCCTCTACAAGATGGCAAGTCTATATCACCTTATGACCTCCCATTGTATTCCTCATCTATTTCGTCACCCTATCACTCGCGAGGTCATGTTGAAGGGTCTCGGGTAGGATTTAGGGAGAAAATGGATTTGGTGGTTTTCTATTTTAACAATTATCAAAACAGTGGTTTCTTGGTGGACCTCTCTTGGGATTCGAATGGTGCTCTTCATTTAAATTCTAAGATGGTTCCTAAAAATTATTCTTGTTCGCTCTCGATAGGCCAAAGGTCGTGAACCATATTTCCTTCATCCCCATGGTCAAACAAAAGGTATGGAAATGTCAGTGGTTTTAGGGGTCAATGGGCCAAAGGAGCCACTTCTGACCAAATTTGGGAGGAATCGACTCTTAAATATGCCCAAGAAAAGGCCTACTACGAGGTCTCTCAAAGGTGACAACGTCTTTTTTCTGGGATTCTTAGAGAAGGAATAGCCCCAGTGGAGGGTTGTAAATGAAGATTATGTATGTTAATATGTGAGGGATCCAGGGGAGTGGGGGGAATTATCCCTTAAGTGGTTTGTCAGCCTTATCAATTAGATGTTGTTTTTATACAATAAACCATGGGGTTGTTGAGCCTATCATAGTGGAGTTGAAAAATCTCCTTTCGAGTTGGGACTTTATGAGCCTAGACTCAATTGGCTTGTTAGGTGGGATTATTACGAGTATTTCCTCAACATGTAATCTCACTAATTGTTTTTTATGTTCCCTCGGGATTATGCACAGAGATTTGGAGTATGGAATTGGATTGGGCATTCATCTTATTAAATGTGCATGGCTCGTATGGGGATCAAGAGGTGTTTTAGAATAATTTGTTTGGGTAGAAGTGTGTTCGTTCATAAAACCTCATCATTGGAGGAGATTTAAATTTTACTCTGAATCGTGATGAGATTTGGGGTGAAGATGCTCGTGAGGATCAATTAACCCATTTATTCTTGGAAAAATTGAAACAGGTTTGTTTGTTTGATGTCAAGTCAATTCTTCTTCATCCAATTTGGAGCAACAATTGTAGTGGATATCATAATATTCTCAAAAGGTCGTATGAATTTTTAGTTCATCAAGATTATTTAGGGCCTTCGGCTATCTATCATTCTTGGGTGGGAAAGATCCACTACTCGAATCATTTATGAATCATCTTTGAATTGGAAATGGAGGGAAAGCATCCCAAATCATCGTTCAAATATAATTCGTCATGGTTTGGTGTGGAATACTTTAGAATGCTTGTCTGATATCAATAGAAACACTACCAAGAAAATTGTAGTGACTCGACCTGTATACAATTTTCTTTTGATCTTTTCTCTTTAAAGAAAAAGGTAGTGGCTTGGGATATGGCTCAAATAGAGGAAATTAATAAGGCTCTTAGTGATATAGAACAAGAGATGGAAAAGGTATTTATATTATCCCAGGATGGATCTGGTTCAATGCCAGATGTGTAAATTGACTAAGTTTTGCAGACAAAATGGCAACAATATTCACTAGAACAGGAACATGCATGGTGATTAAATATTCGGCCTCTTTGGCTCGAGGCAAAGGGTCAACATACCAAATTCTTCCAAAATTTTGATAACTATCGGAAGAATATTAATACTATGTGGGAGCTAGAGGATTAGAACGAGCATAAGGTGTGGGGATTTGATGGTCTTGTCTCTCTTGGTGTCAATCATTTTCACTCTATTTTCAAGGAACCAGATCATGTTAATATGGGGGATGTATTAAAACTTATTTCTCATTTCCCATGTCATGTAGATGATGATAAGAATGGAGAATTGTATCGGGAAATTTCAAAGGAATAATTGGATGCAATGATCACATATTTTAAATGAGATAAAATCCCTGGTTCTGATGGTTGGACGAAGGAATTTTTTTAGGAATTTTTTGAGGTTGTGGGTGAATACCTCATGAGAGTGGTGGAGGAGTTTAGATTATCAGAGAATATGGTACAAAGTTTCAATTCTACTTTTATAGACGCAATTCCTAAAATCAATTGTCTTGCTACATTTGAGTATTTAGGCCCATTGCTCTTTATAACAATGCTTACAAAATCATGGAAAATATTCTTGCTAAGCAGCTCAAACATATTTTGGCTAATATCATCTCACCTGAGAAGTTTGGAATTTTAAAAGGTAGTCTTATTCATGAAGCAGTGAGTTCGACATAGGAAGGTTGGTATACTATCAAAATTTAGAATATCCCAATGGCAACAGTCAAAATTGACTTATCAAAGGAATATGACCATGTATCGTGGTTATACTTGTGTTTTGTATTGCTACATATTGGTTTTTCACTTAGTGTCGTTAAATAGATTATGTCATGTGTTATTTTTGTATCTTTGGTTGTTCTCATGAATGGTGTAGGGTCAAAGATTTTCAAACCTTCTCGGGGACTGTGTCAATATTTCCCCCTATTTATGTCATGTTTCTCTTCATGGTTGATGGGATCAATAGACTCGTCTCAAAATTTGTTTAGATGCATAAATTTCAAGGATTCAAAGTGGGACGATCGATCCATCTCACTTATTTTTTGTTCCTAGATGATATACTAATCTTTTGTTTGTGTTTTGATTCAGATGCAAGATCCTTAAATGACAGTTTGGCACTTTTCTATGGGGCAACAAGGATGATGATCAATATTTAAAATTATATCATCTACTTCCCAGAGATGAGGCATTAAAAAACACTATATCTAATCTTGTGGCATTGGCTCCATATGATTTATGGGGTGGTATACAATATCTAGGGTTCAGACTAAAGGAAATAAATATGGTATTGAGGATTAGAAATGGCTTCTATCTCGGATAGATAAGCATATTCATTTTTGGTGCAATAGGTGGATATCTAGGGGTGGCAGGCTTACACTAATTAAATCTACGATAGAGGCTATTCCAGTCTATTGGCATCTATTGGTGTTGATCCCAAAAGGAATTCTTATGCGCATTTGAAAAATATGTTTCTACTATTTATGGAAAGGGAGCACAGAGTATTTAGGATCGCATCTAGAAAATTGAAAGGTTTTTTCAATACCTAAGTCTCAAGGGGGGGTGGGTTTTAAAAGACATTCCCTCTTTCGGTTGAGACCTTGAAGCAAAATATTTATGGGTCTTTTTTACGCAAGATAGCCTATGGTGGAGAATCATGATTGATAAATGCATATTTCCATGCTTCATTCTATATTGGATCCATCAAAGAAATAAGTCAATGATAAACACTTCCAATCAATGCCGAGCGCTTACCCTTTCATTTTCAATTATTATTGAATTCATAGCATGGAAAGTGGGCTCAATTTCATCAGTTCGGGTCGGTGTGGATGCCATAGCTAGATGCTCTAAGGATGTCTTCCTCCCAAATGGTTTGGTGCGCTTCTTGCAAGAAACTAGCAAAGTTACTCTTAATATTTATGTATACCCTGCTCAATCCTCTATATGGGCTCAAGGATGTCTATCGACAGTGGATCTAGGGCTAGAGGCACAATGGGTAAATTCTTGAGAGTCTATATATAGATAATTAAGGAGAGTTGACATTTGGTTGAGGGATGAGGAAGATGATATAGTGTGGGCATATAAATCTGTGGGGAGTTATTATATTTCCAAGCTTGGATATGAAGCTATGTTGTAAGAATCTGCAGGGGCTTCTTTATGGTGGTACCATAAATTATTGAAGATTAGAGGCCCTCCAAAATATTATTTTTTTCTAGTTGTTGTTAAAAGGTCGTGTCTTGAATTTAGATCATCTTCAAAGGAGACATGAGGAGGGCTCGAGACTATGTTATCTCTATTGGAATTATGACAA
Source organism: Picea engelmannii (assembly GCA_009831015.1). Taxonomy (NCBI): domain Eukaryota; kingdom Viridiplantae; phylum Streptophyta; class Pinopsida; order Pinales; family Pinaceae; genus Picea; species Picea engelmannii. The sequence goes on along the minus strand of ML781382.1, from coordinate 542,622 downwards.
AACCAAAACTCATATTTTTAAAGACTATAGTTTCACTTGTCAAATATGGTTTGAAATAAGAAGTAATTTGGGCTTAAATGGCCTTTGGGAGGGTATTTTCGATGGATGATTGTTTCAGGGATTTTTTCACTAATCGTTCCTGGCATTTGGTTCATCTCCTCCCTATTGTAGTGGCATGGGGCTTGTGGTTGGCTAGAAATTTGAGTTTATTTTAATGGAAATTTTCTATTCCATTCAAATTTGTGCACCAATCACTAGCTTTGTTAACTAGCTTCAAGTAGGGAAATTCAGTGGTCAATCCACGAATCTCTCCTAAGGTGGAAATAAATACAAATTTGACCTGGGGTTTTTCTGATGGTGCTTGTCAAGACCTAAGTGCATCATTGGATTGGGGTTTATCCTTTATTTTTCAAAATCTCATTATATGACTGGAAAATTCTTTGGGGCGGGGCTCCAACAATATGGCATAGATGAAGGCATTGTTTGCTCTGTTGCAGTGTGCTATCAGCAGGGATCTGCAAGAAATACAAGTTATCAACTCAAAAAAAATTATTGACTAGATGAATGATGTTGTTAGACTAGAAAACTTGGGGTTAGTGACTCTTGGGCAATCGTTAAAGGCCATTTATGCACTATTTCATGACATCAACATGTATATCGTGATAGGAATATGATTGTTGATGCTCTATCAAAGGAATCCATATTGGGGATCGAGTCATTAATGATCATGGAGGAATTTGTTGATGGGGCACTTATGTCCCATAGTGAATACTTTGTCCCTGCTCTGTGAATTCAATGTTTCTTACTTCCTAGATTGATTATCCCAATAAGAATTATCTCTATCTAGGAAATTTTGACATGTTGATGTATCTTATTTTTTATGTATTTTTGAGACATCTAGTGAAATTTCTACAATCCTAAAATGTAGAATTGCTTTGTTTGCTAAATATTCTTCCATCGAGTTATGATGACAAAGGATGTGAAAGAAATGGGTATTGAATACCTTGCAAAGAATGTTTAATGTGTTCCATGAGATTATCTAGGCTTGTTTCTTTTGGAGGGGGGGTCTTAATGAAATAACAGAGTGTGTTTTTGGAATCACCAACTATATTTAGCTCAGAAATACTTCTTTTCTTTGTCAATTGTATGTCCACAAGCTTCTTCTTTATTGTTGGTTGAGACTCCTAGATTCCAAGAATAATCCATTATTTGATTTCCTCTAGGGTCAAAGAGCACCCCTCCTGCACCTACCAAGGATTATTTTAGGGGCTAAATTTCTCTCATGGGCTAATTTTCCATGGTTTTTCCCAAAAAAAGATTCGCTATTCTAAAAATGATTCGCCCAAATTCTCTAGGATAAAATTATTTTACCTTAAAAATCGCCAAAATTTTATACAAACTATATAAATCCATAGAAATTTGAATATTTTTACAAAAATATTGCTAAATATTTTATAGTTGGCATATGAAGGATAGTAATATTCACCAAGGTTTCTACATTTTAAAATAAATTTCCATCCTTAAAATCATCCCTGGCACCTACCTCCCCGGGGTTACCTTTAGAATCTCCATCGAAACATAAGGTATGTCTGGGTTGAGAAGAGATCCAAGCTTGAAAGTCTAAAGAGGGGGAATGAAGCTACCAGTCTGATATGAGAGAGGGTTTGTCCCTTACTAAGCTTAGCACATTAATTATATCCAACCATATTTCTCTGTCTTGACCTAGCATTTGTGGTGTCGTTAGTCTTATTTTTTTGGATTTTAAGAATTCTACTAACTTCCCATGGGCCTAAGAAGCTACAGCTCATATTTTGATCCTTAAAAATGCTTTTGTTTCTGTTTAACCATATTTGCCAACAAATAATTTAGGTGTTTCCTTCCATATCCTTTGAAAAATAATTTTTCCAGAGAAGGATCCCCGATAGTGGTTCCCCCACCTACGAATAAGAGTTTTGTAGGTGGAAAACTAACAAATTTTATTCCATAATTCTACACAAACTATTCTCCAAACTTGCTTTGAAAATTTGCAATCCAGAAAAAAATGTTGGGATGTTTCTTCACTCTTTTTACAAAGAGGACAGTGAAAGGGGCCTTTGAAGCCTCTTTTATCCAAGTTTTCACCTGTCAAAATATTACCTTGATAAAGATTCCAACAGAGTGCATTCACTTGATTCCTTTGGTGGGACTACTTCCTACATTAGTATAGCCTTGTAGCCTTCTTTGACCAAATATCCAAAAGCACCCCATCCCCTAGAGTCAATCTTTTGCAAGTGAATCAACATAGCACCTTTGAGGGTGAGGACGAGAAGACTGGATTGAGATTGTAGATGAGGAAGAATAAGGCCCAAGTTCCATTCTTGCCAAACAAAAATATCAAATAGAGAATTTTTATTTTGGGAAATCATCCATTGTCTAATTTCACTTAGATCTATATTTTTTTGGAGAGGGAGAGAGCCCAGAATCCCTTCATTCTAGATGTTTATTTTCTTTCCATTTCCTGGGATCCAATGCAAAGAAGATTGAACAAGAGGAAGGGAAGATTTGAGAAGCTTCCAAATCGGAGAACTTTTTGATTAGAGAGGGGGCAAATCTAGACATCTCTTTCTTTTTCCAAACAAATACTTTCTTTTCAGCGTTGTTTTCCACCATTCATTTTTCTATAAGACAAGCTTCAAAAGTATTTTTGCACCCAGCGAAAGGTTCACAATTTCAGGATCTTGAATTCCCAGACCTCCATGATCTTTTGGAGCTCTTACCAAATTCCAATTTTCTAGATGTAGTCTTTTCGTGTTTGATTTGCCTCCTTGCCAAAGAAATTGTCTAATGGTCTAGGCTAGTTATTTTTTGAATCCCATGGGAGAAAGGATAGAATGAAATTGAAAAATGGGAAGGGATGACAGAACATATTTTATTAGCACCAGGTGCCCAGATGGGTTTAACCTGGAAGCTCCCCATCCTTCCATTTTGTCATTTATTTTCTATAAAAGAATTTTCCAGGTATCCCCCAGGAGGGATTTGAGACAGATTGAAATTCCTAGGTATTTAAAAGTTTTCCACTCAACTGAAATAGGAAAATGAAGGATATGTGTTATACCTTGGATGGTAGGATCTTTTATGTTCCAAGCATAAATTTGGCATTTTTTGTGGTTAATTAAGCCTCGTGAGATTTGGATGAATTGATTCATGATCAATTTTAATCTTCGAGCAATAATTAGGGATGCTCCTCCTAGCAGCAGAGTGTCGTAAGAAAATTGTGAATGATTGATCCTATTAACACCTCTTTCTATACAAAGCCCAGGGATAGCTCATGTCAAAATTTCCCATTCTATATTCATGTTAAGATTCTCAGCCATGAGGACGAATAGAAACGGGGAGAAAGGGAATCCCTATCTAATCCCATGAGAATATTTAAAAAGGGGGGTTGGCCTACCATTTATAAAAGCGGAAATCAAAGGATTGGAGATACAGGATTCTATCTAGGATACAAACATTTTATTGAAGCCAATTTTTTCTAAAACTTCCTTTAGAAAATTATGCTTAACTCTATGAAAATAATTTTCCATATCTATCTTTACAACCATACCTTTTTCCCCTCGAATGACAGTGGAATGGATGGCCTCTTGTACCCAAATAATGTTGTCCCATATTTCTCTATTGGCCACAAATCCTCCTTGATTTCGAAGGATTAGAGAATTTAGATAAGGTTTCATCTGGTTTTCTATTATTTTTTCCATTATTTTGTATGACACATTGCATAACAATATTGGAAAAAATATTTCAAAGGATGAGCCCTTCTTTTATTTTGGAATTAGAGCAAGGAATGTAGATTTGGTGGCTCCCCCAATTCTATGGGATTTCTACACATATTGGATCATTTCGATTGAGTCATATTTTATAACTTTCCAAAATATTTTGTAGAAGTGAATGTTGAACCCATCTGGACCAAGGGATTTTTCTGAGTTAAATTGGTGGATAATAGAAAATATTTCTTCCTCTGTAACTAGTTTGTTCAGCTCTTGATTGTCCTCTTCTAAGATATTTTTTGGAATCTAGGAAACGAATTGCTCACAAAATACTGAGTCCATGGAGTTGTTCTCAGATAATAACTTGTTGAAGTGAGAAGAGGCCAGAAGTTTTATTTCCTCAAAGGATGAGGTGGAGCCTCTAGATGGAGTTTTGATTTCTTCTACCATGTTCCTCCATTGCCTTGTTCTTGCTTGTTTGTGAAAAAAGGAGGTATTTTTGTCTCCCTCCTTAAGCCAGAGACTTCTAGATTTTAGCCTCCACATTGTTTCTTCATCATTCATCGACTTTATATATGATTGATAGGTTGATTTCTCATGTTGAAGAAGATCGGGCTGAACTACCTGACTATCTATATTGAGTTGTATCTCTTCCAGTTTTTTCTAATATCCCTTAACATCACTATTTATTGAATATGCTGAAGATTTAACCCATTGTTTGATTTCTTCCTTAGTGCACTTTAGTTTTTTATCCCATATAAACATAGGAGAACCTTTGATCCATTGACTCCACATTTTAGAAATTAGGGGAGAAAATTCTTCTATTTCCATCCACAAAGGATTCAATCTAAAAGGAATAGGGCCCAAATTTTCTTCTTTAGAAAAGCTAAAAGAGATAGGTCTGTGATCTGAGCTGGCCCAGGGTATTATTGAGGAGGTAATAATGTCATCTCTTGAAAGAAAGGAGCTACTTATAATAAAACGATTCATCCTTGCAGCTATGTGTCCAGGTCTTGTTCTTATATTATTCTAGGTAAACTTTCCTTTAATAGGATGAACGTCCACCAGATCTAGAATCGACATTAAATCCTCCATTTTCTCTCTAAATGGATCTTGAACTATAGAGCCCCCTCTTTTTTCTTTTATATGAATTTTAGTATTAAAACCGCATGCTATTATGTAGTGTTGGGCATACTCCATTCCTTCTAGATATAATAGAGACTCCCATCATTCTACTTTTTCCGTGTAGGTATTTGGCCTATAGACATTAAACAAATGGAAGAACATACATGATTGTAGATGAGTCAATTTTACCATAATCCAATGTGTTGGTTTGTGACTTTATTCTAACTTGAAGAAGTCTATATTCCAGAAGGTGCCAATTCCCCCTGAGATTCCCCTTGAGATTAGTGCTACTCCTTGACTTTTTTGTCATATGTTTTGCATTTAATTGAGAGTTTCCTTCTCCCCTAGTTTGGTCTCCTGGATCAGAATGACCTTAGGTTTTTCACTTCTGATTAGTTTTTTCATTGCTTCTTTTTTGTCCTTACTACTTAGTCCTCTGCAATTCCAAGAGACTAAATTCATTATTTACCTGAGGATTTGGTCGCCCCCTTTGGTGGGATGAGTTTGGGTCGTGCGTTTCCCTACCTGGCCATGCCCTTTTCCTTTCTTGGTTTATTTTTTCAGGATCCCTTCTAATGTTGTTTGGATTCTCAGTTCTTTATCTATGTCAGCTTCATTTTCTCTTCTGTTACGATTAGATTTCCTACCTACCTTGATATGAGTATTAGTAAGAAGCGCTTCTGGCTCTGATTCTTCTTCAGATTATTCAGCATTATCCTCCTCTTGCGCAAGGAGCTCCGATTGGGGAGAATTTTGTGCAATAATTGGTGAAGATTCTCCATTTTTAGAGTGATTAGATTTGGAAGGGACTTTGATATTTTCTTTATATTTTTTTTCCTTTTACTCCCTTCCTCTGAGTCCTTTCCAATTTCCTTTGATTCCCCCATTTTTTCCTCTAGATTATCAAGGATTTCAAATGGATTACGACTTGTTTCACCTTTTTTGTTTCCTCATGTAGAAGAGTTATGGGGGGTGAGGGAGGAGGTGTGCCTCCTTGGGATGGAGCTGGTTGGTGGGATACCTTCCCTGAAGTTTTTTTCTTTTTTGGTTGTTTCCACAGATCTTCATCTCTTTCCTCTGGGGGATCTAATTTTTTCTGAGGGCAGTTCTTCGTAGAATTTTTGTATTCATGACAAGTTTTACACTTAAAGGGGAGTTATTCATAATCTACTTGTTGGATGTAGGACCAATTATCCAGAGTTAACTAAATGGCTTCTGGAAGTCCCTTTTCTAGGTCTACCTCTACACAGATTCTCGCACAAGCTTGCATACCATATCATGGTTTGTCTCGATCAATGAATCTACCTAAAGTATTTCCAATGCTTCGAAGGGTTTCATCATTCCAGCAATGAAGCGGGAGGAATGGGAGGTGCACCCAATCAGGGATAGCCGAAGGGATATCATTTTCATGACTGAAGTCTGGAGTCCATTTATTTAAATACAATCCTCTTGATCTCATAAAATAAGGCCCATTTCTAAAAATTAGATTCCGATATGTTTTTTTCTCAAACAGAAAGACAAAGAAACTGTTAGAAAAATAGGACCGCGAAGCAATAAAATAAAACAAATGCGGAAATAAAACACAAAAGACACACAATACAAGAGAGACACAGATTTATGAGGTTCACCCAGTGCGGGCTACGTCCACTAGAGAAATTGCCAGGTCCTTTCTTTATTATTATCCATCAAAATGAAGGGATACAACCTACAGCAAAACTCGTTGTAACTTCCTCTTCTTTCTCTCACAGTCTCCTCTCTCAGAATACAATACTTTCCAACCTACATAGCCGCAATACATTTCCCTCATAAAAGAGGGTTGCCTTCTAGGGAAAAAAACCCTAACATAATCTCTATCGTTAGATCTGTGACCTTATAATGAACGGTCCAGATTTACAATGAAATTACAATATACTTTTACAAGGCAATTTTTGCTTCGGGGGCTTCGCCCCCGAACCCCACAGAGGGGGTACCCCCCCTCTGCACTCCCCCGCGTGGAAGAGTGTACATACTTCTGGGGTGTAAATACTTCATGGGGTATAAACACAGTTGAAAGTAAAAGACCTCTAAATCAGGAAGATAATCAGGCTCCACAACCAACAATCTCCCACTTTGAGACTGATCTCAACAACTCCACCGCTGTTGTATATGCTCGAATCTGAACCTTCTTGGACCTGGCAAATTTCTCATCTTCATATTCATTCTTGAAGACCAACTGAAACTGAGCAAGAACTCAGTTTCTCCCTGGTTACTCCCTTTGTTAACATGTCTGCAAGATTATGGCTAGTGTGTATCTTTTCCAGCTTCAATTGTCCATCTTCCAAGGCGGATCGAATGAAGTGGTACCTCAACTGTATATGCTTAGTCTTCAAATGGAGGGTTGAGTTCTTTGCAAGGTGTATGGCACTCTGACTATCACAGTACAACCTGTTGTTCTCCTGCTTCTTTCCCAATTCCTCCATAAACCTTTGTAACCAAATCATCTCTTTACTAGCCTCTGTAGCAGCAACATACTCTGCCTCTGTTGTTGAAAGTGCAACAAC
>ML781382.1:484256-496498 GCA_009831015.1 Picea engelmannii | reverse complement strand
CTACCAGGTATCAAACTATATTTTTTGGTTTATGTTATGCATGTAATAATTTTGGACATAAAGTTGTAAATTGCAGAGCTAACAATAGGAACAATAACTACTTTGAGAGCCATACACAAAGGAGTTATTCAAGAAGACCTAGTTAAACATAGAGAAGAAGTTACAATAGATTTGAATCTTTGAGCACTGAAGTGTAATGTTACAAATGTAACAATTTTGGACACATGACCAAAAATTGCAGAATGACAATCCCTCCTAAAGAACCTCAACAGAGTCGCAAACAAGAACCTCAGAAAATGACATGGATAAGAAAGCAAGATCAGTATAGCAATGAAGAATGCATGGTCGCTCTACAAGCTAAACAAAAGAAATTTGGTTGGTATGTTGACAGTGGATGTTCAAAACACATGAAAGGTGATAGAGATAATTTTCTTACATTACGAAATGAAAGAGATGGATCAGTCTCCTTCGAAAATGATGATTCAACCAAAATCATTGGAAAAGGCACGGTTTGAATTGGAAACAAGAATGAAAAGACAGAAAATGTTCTACTAGTAGAAGATATGAAACATGATCTTTTAAGTGTGAGTCAAATGTGTGACCAAGGTCATAAAGTTACTTTCGATTCACAAAAGTGTGAGATAAGAAAAGAAGGTTCAGGGAAATTGGTCACTACATCTGCAAGAACTTCAAGCAACATATATGTGTTAAGCGAAATTGGAAATGAAAAGTGTTGTCTAGGAATGGAAGATGAAATTTGGCTATGGCACAGAATAATGGGTCACATGCATTTTGATAACCTTGTCAAAGTCAGCAAAAGAGAAGCAGTCAGAGAAATGTCCCAGATTACGAAACCAACCAACACTTTATGCAAGCATTGCCAACAAGGAAAGCAAACAAAGACCAGGTTCAAATCAAAGGAATATTCAACAACAAAACCACTGGAAATTGTGCATACTAATCTAGTTGGACCAACTACAACAAAAGGCTTAAAAGGTGAGAGATAGTTTATGTTATTAGTTGATGATTATACAAGAATGACTACAGTTTGTTTTCTCAAGAACAAGTCAGAAGCTTTTGAAAATTTCAAGATCTACAAGGAAATGGTTGAAAATGAGATGGATTCAAGAATCAAATGTTTAAGATCGGATAATAGAGGAGAATTCACCTCAAAGGAATTTATGGACTACTGCAGCAATCATGGAATAAAAAGACAATTCTCCATTGGTAGGACACCTCAACAGAATGGAGTTTTTGAAAGAAAGAACAGGACAGTACAAGAAATGGCTCGAATAATGATAATGGATTCAAAGTTGACAGATATTTTTTGGACACAGGCAGTGCATACATTATTTCATGTTCAAAATAGAGTAATGCTCAGAAACAACACTGATAAAACTCCCTACGAGCTATGGAAAGGAAGACCAGCAAATGTGAAGCACTTCAAAGTTTTTGGAAGCAAATGTTACATCAAAAGAGAAGATGGCAGAATGGGAAAGTTTGACTCTCGTGTGAACAAAGGAATACTTGTTGGTTACTCAAGTACAAGGAAACCATACAAGTGTTACAATCTAAAATTAAACAAAGTTGTGGAAAGCATCAACGTAACAATTAATGAAACGGGCAGACCAGAATAAAAAGAAGAAGAAAACAAATCAATGGAAGAACTTTTTGAAGAAGAAGATGAAAAAGAAGTAGATGAGGAAGATGAAGATGAAGAGAATCTGACAGAAGCAGAAGAGCAAGTTCAACAAGTATCTCCAAAGAAACCTAGCAAATGAGAACAGAAGAATCATCCTTCAGATCAGATTATTGGAAAAAAAGATGCAGGAGTTGAAACTAGAAGAAAAATCCGTTCACCAGAACAAACACATCTAGCACTCTTATCTACAATTGAACCAAACTGTTTTGAAGAAGCCATCAAGGATGAATTTTGGAATAAGGCCATGGATGAAGAATTGGATCAAATAGAGAAAAATGACACTTGGGAATTGGTTCCAAGACCAAAAAATAAGAATGTGATCGGCATAAAATGGGTTTTCAGGAATAAATTGAATGAAGATGGACAGATTACAAGGAACAAAGCTATATTGGTATGTAAAGGATATGCACAGATTGAAGGAATCGACTTTGAAGAGACATTTTTCCCAGTTTCCAGAATAGAAGCAATATGTTTGCTTTTAGCTTATGCATGCTCTAAAAATGTTAAAGTATATCAGATGGATGTAAAATCATCTTTTCTGAATGGGGAACTTGAAGAAAAAGTCTACATTGAACAACCAGAAGGATTTCAGTTGTCAAAGAACACAGACTATGTGTGTAAATTAAAGAAGGCCTTGTATGGTCTAAAACAGGCTCCCAGAGCATGGTACTCCAGAATGGATAAGTATCTGCAGTAGGAAGGGTTCAGAAAAGGAAGTGCGGACAACAACCTCTACATCAAGGTAAGTAAAGGTGATATTTTATTAATTGAAGTTTATGTTTATGATATTATTTTTGGTAGTGATGATGACAGGTTAAGCCAGAAATTTGCAAAAGACATGCAAAATGAATTTGAAATGTCGTTACTTGGAGAACTATCCTTATTTTTGGGACTTCAGATACGTCAAAGAAACCAAGAAATTTTTATTTCTCAAACCAATTATATCAGAGAAATGCTAAAGAGGTTCAGAATGGAAGATTGCAAACCATTTATCACTCCCATGCAAACCAATTGTAAGTTGAGAAAATATGATGATTCGAAGTCTATAGATCAGAGGCAATACAGGTCAATGATTGGAAGCCTACTATATGTGACAGAATCCAGACCAGATGTAATGCATGCAGTTGGACAGGTGGCATGATTTCAAACAACACCAAAAGAATCACATGTATTATCAGTAAAGAAGATCTTCAGATATCTCAAGGGAACGGAAGAGTTTGGATTATGGTATCCAAAAGGAAAAGATCTATCACTTATTGCCTACACAGATATAGATTGGGTAGGTTGTATTGATGACCGACGAAGCACTAGTGGAGCAGCATTCTACTTAGGTGAGTGTTTGGTATCATGGCTAAGCAAGAAACAATCATTAGTATCTCTATCTACAGCCAAGGCAAAGTATATTGCAGCAACAACATGTTGTACACAGGTTCTTTGGATGAAACAAACTTTGACAGATATACAGGTTGAGTATGATGATCCCATTCCAATATATTGTGATAATACAAGTTCCATCAGTATCTCAAAAAACCCGCTGATGCACTCCAAGACGAAGCACATTCCAATCAAGTATCACATTCTACGGGAACAGGTTGTAGAAAAGAACATCAGAGTTTAGTATGTGGGCACAACAGAACAAGTGGCAGACACCTTTACAAAACCACTTCCATGGGAAGCCTTTGAATATCTTTGCCAAAGACTTGGAATTATTTCTACTCCAAAATGAAAGTTTTTTTAATGTTTTTTGAATGCTTATCTTATATCTCTTAGATGTACACAAGGAAGCACCATAAGACGATAGTTCAGTCAGGGGGAGCAACCCCATATGGAAAGATACATTTTTCATTGATGACAAAGGGGAGAGATTTATCAGATGCAGAGGACAAAGGCAGATTTATCAGATGCAGAGGACAGAGGCATGGTTCCATGGGGAGCATGAGTGATATGATTTTAGTATTGCATCAGAGTGTTTCCATCAATGCAAAAGGGGGATATTGTTGATTAAGGTTGGTTGTCATTGATGTCAACCCTTGAAGAAAGCCCCATAGCACAAAGGTTTAGGTAATGGAACCAATATTGTTTGATGTAAATATGACTCATTATTGTTTTTTCACATTTGATAAGAAGTAAATATGTATGAAATCCAAAGTGGTCCCCTTATGGTGAAAGCCCTCACAGGAAGACGCTTTGCGGAGTAAGAGAACCCATGATTAATTGTGGAATAATGAGATGAAGGATAGTGAATTTGTTAGGGAAACTATCCTAGATGGATAGTGTTTTTCATGCCATTTCCGGTGGTATCTAGAACATCACATAACTCCTCACGGTTAGAGAGTTATGACCATGTGAAGTTGGAGAACCCAGGTTTGGGTAATGGATTCAAGTTTGTTTGATGGATAACGGTATGATTTTTTCTATATTTGAAGGTAATATTATTCTAGATGGATAGTACATGTCATTCCATTTCTGTTGGTATGTGTAATTTCACATAACTCCTCACGGTTTGAGATTTATGGCCTTACAAAGTTGGAGGACCCTCATATGTCATCTAGAAGCCCCAAAAGATCAAAGTAGTCAAAGTGGTTTAAGAGATTTTAAAAGGTAAATAATAAAGTGAAGTGATGAGTGTTTTATAATTCAAAGAGAATACAAAATAAATTATTTCAATAATAAATTTAATTGAGAAATTAGAAGTGGGTTAACCCTAAAATAAGGAAAGTGGGCCAAGTCACCTAGAAGATGTTTTTAAGGAAGCTACTTGGAGAGTATAAATAAGAGGCAAGGCTCTCTCATTTTAAAATGACACTTGATCATATTGAACATCTATAGGTGTCTGAGGTAACCAAGTATATCTAAGCCAGATTTTTGAGGGAAGGTGAAGAAAAGAAGGCCAAAATGCAAGGAAGGATAAATTCTTTTGATGGTTCTTTCTAAGGTATGTTATTTACAGGTCATCTCACCATTTTCGCTATAACTTTTTTTCTATAATGATTCAGATCGTGAAATTTCTATGCCATTAAGAAAACATACCAAAGTATCTGTGGTAAAAAAATTCAGCTTGTGAGTTGTTGTATTTTGGGAGTTACACTCCGTGGAAAACAGGGTTTGTGACTAGTCTTGAAACTAGTCAAAAACAGGTGTTTCGGGTAAAAACGTCATAACTTATTCATAACAGATCCAAATTCAGTGAGACCAAATGTTTTGGTTAGGGTACAGTATTTAGTATTCTTTTTAATAGTTTCAGATCAATTCAATGAATATTTCGTGCGGGGGCGCGCTCTACAAGGTAGCTCTCTAGAATAAGCCAGAATTCAGCAAGGTATGCCATTTTTTCTATAACTCCATTTCTGAGAGGTTCCAAGTAGTGACACCTGGAGGAATTGCATAAAAATACTGAAGAAAATTGTGTATCAATTTCAGACCTTTATACATTACAGGTTCAAAGTTATGATTACTTCAAGTTAGGGTTGTTGACTAATCCAAAACTAGGCATGTGAGACTAAAGAAAAGTTTGATGAAAATCTTAGTCTCTTGTTGTTAAAGTTAAGGAAGGTTTGCAGGAATGTGATCATATACACCAGGTCTATTACAGAGCTACAAATCAGATTTGGATGATGAAATTGATGAGGGATTTTGGTTGAGGTACATGTTGAGTACATGGTTGAGACAAGTATTTGATGAGTTGGCACATACATGAGGTGTATAGTTGATGATGTTGGTACATATTGATGAATAGTTGACACATGATTGGTACATACTTGGTACATGGTTGGATGCACTTGTTTATGTTACATGTTGATTACAGATTGTTTGGTGCATGGTTGATGCACTTGTTTATGGTACAGGTTGATTACAGGTTGAGGTACATGTTGATGCATGGTTCAGATTTATTGGTACAGGTTTACAGTGGTATATCTCACAGTGATAGTGTGACAATGGTTCCATCATTCTACTTCTACTTCAGGATGGCAGGACGGGGCAAGGACAGGTGGTTGTATCCACCTTCCGATTGTCGCTGGAGAACATAGGAGGTTGTAGCCTCATTTTGGTTGTAGCTAGATAATTGGGGAGTTGGAGCTTCCCTCAGTTTGTAACCTGATAAAATAGGGGGTTGGAGCCTCCTTCCAGTTGCAGCTAGAAAACAAAGGAAGTTGGTGCTTCCAATGAATGTAATTCTTCAAGACATATAAGAAAAAGCATTCCGTGCTTTTCTCTCGATTTGGGTTTTCAAGTAAAACACTGGTGTATTGTGTATGTGTGTGATTGTTTATTTCTTACTGCTCATTATTGGATAATAATTCTACATTGATATAACTCTTGAAGAAAAAGGATTATAATTACATTATTATTGATTCACCCCCCCTCTCAGTAATCCAACAGTATGGCCTAAAGCAAGCTCCAAGGTAGTGGTATTTGAAGTTTGACAGGTTTATGACAGAACAAGGTTATAGTAGATGTCATTATGATCACTGTGTTTATTTTAAAAGGCTATAAAATGGAAGCTATATTATCTTGCGATTTTATGTAGATAACATACTTGTTGCAGGGTCTAATATGCAAAATATAAATTTGCTCAAGAAGAAATTAGCTAATTCATTTGCGATGAAGGATTTGGGTGCTGCAAAGAAAATCCTTGGTATGAGAATAACAAGAGACAGGAAAAATCGCAAATTGACATTGTCTCAGGGTGAGTACATAGAGAAGGTGTTGGAGAGGTTTAGAATGCAGAATGCAAAATTAGTTAGTACACCTTTGGCCATCCATTTCAAATTAACTAAGGAAATGTGTCCCAATATAGATGAAGAGATAGAATACATGTCCAAGGTCCCTTATTCATTAGCAGTTTGCAGCTTGATGTATGCTATGGTTTTCACAAGATCGGATATTGCACATTCAGTGGGAGTTGTGAGCAGGTATATGAACAATCCAGGTAAAGAACATTGGGAAGCAGTAAAGTGGATTCTCAGGTATTTGAGAGGTACTACTACTCATGCATTATGTTTTGGGGGTTCACACACTTTTCTACAGGGATATGTTGATTCTGATATGGCAAGTGATAAACATAGCAGGAGGAGCACCACAAAGTATGTTTTTACTATAGGTGGAACATTAGTAGGTTGGATTTCAAAACTGAAAAAGGTTGTTTCATTTTCAACAACAGGAGAAAAGTATGTTGTTGCTATAGAGGCTAGTAAAGAAATGATTTGGTTAAAGAGGTTTATGGAAGAATTGGGAAAGAAGAAGAAGAATAGCAAGTTGTACTATGACAGTGAGAGTGCCATTCATCTTGAAAAGAACTCAGCCTTCCATTCAAAGACTAAGCATATACAGCTGAGGTACCATTTTACGTCTTGGAAGATGGATTTTTGAAGTTGGGAAAGATACACACTAGCCAGAATCCTGTAGACATGTTAACAAAGGGAGTGACCAGGCAGAAACTGAGTTCTTGCTCAGTTTCAGTTGGTCTTCAAGAATGAAGGTGAAGATGAGAAATTTTCTAGGTCTAAGAAGGTTCATAGTCCATCTGATACAACAACGGTGGAGTTGTTGAGATCAGTCTCCAAGTGGGAGATTGTTGGTTGTGGAGCCTGGTTATATTCATAATTCAGAGTTCTTTGTTTTCAGTTGTGTTTATACCCCATGAAGACTTTACACCCCAGAAGAATGTACACTCATCCACGTGGGGGAGTGCATGGGGGGGTTACCCCCCTTGCAAGGTCCAGGGGGGTCCAGGGATGAAGCCCCCGTAGGAAAAATTGCCTTGTAAATGTATATTGTAATTTCATTGTAAATCTAGACCGCTCATTATAAGGTCGCGGATCTAATGGTAGAAGTTATGTTAGGGTTTTTTTTCCCTAGAAGGAAACCCTCTTTTATGAGGGAAATGTATTGTGATTATGTATCATTGTGAATATTGTATTCTGAGAGCGGAGACGATGATAGAAAAGAAGAGGAAGTTACAACGGTTGTGTTGTAGGTTGTATCCCTTCATTTGATAGATAATAATAAAGGAAGGACTTGGAAATTTCTCTGGTGGGCGTAGCCCACACTGGGTGAACCACGTATATCTTTGTCTCTATTGTATTGTGTATATTCTGTGTTTTATTTCCGCATTTGTTTTATTTTATTTCTCTGCGATCCTGTTTTTCTAACATAATTTTATTTTGAGCATTCACTTATACTGAGAGGGCGGGGGGGTGAATCAATATTAGACAATTTTTATTTTATTTTCAAACATTCATCAACCATAAGAAAACAATCACATATTAACTACAGAACATGGAACAGAAGATTAATGTCGAAACCATTTTGGGAGAAAAACATGAAATGTTTCTTTATAATTATTTGTAAGCACCAACCTATTGGATACACCAATCCCCATTGATACAAATCATGGTAGGCACCAACTTACTCTTACAAATATTCATATACACCAATCTACTGGAGACACCAATCCCCACCTCTAATAACCAAATTAGCAAGAGACACCAATCTCTTTCATATTTTTGTAGACACCAATGTAATAGAGACACCAATACCCATCGCTAAGAACTAACTTAGAAAGAGACACCAATCTATTACAGATATTCGTAGACATCAATCTACTGCAGATACCAATCCCCGCCGCTAAGCACCAATTTAGCAAGAGACAACAATCTATGAGTTGCACCAACCTTCACCGAGTTTGCTTGCTATTTATGCCTTCACCGGGTCTACTTGTTGCTTCTTCCTTTACCATGTCTACTCACTACTTCTTCCTTCACTGGGTCTGATCACTATTTTTTCCTCTACCAGGTCTAACTAAAATTAGAATTTCCAAATGACAATTTTCTCAAAGCTTGATGTTTTGGGCCTCTTCCCAAGAATGAACTTATACAGCTTGACACATATCCAATTTCACAAATATAATTCTGAAATTTTTACCTTAGGTACTTTTATATGGTTTCTCTATTCTTTGAAATTTTCACAGTCTAAAGAGTCTCAAAAAAGAAGTTATAGTGAAAATGTCAAGCTGACCTCTTTGAAACTGATCTCAAGACCATTCATAAACCCTAACTTCCATATATCATATCTTAGAAATGAAAACTAACCAACATCTAAAATTTGTAAAACATGTACACCAAGATCTCTCCTCTATCTTTGCAAAATTTCAAGGTCTGAAACATTCCAGAAAATAAGTTATAGTGAAAGTGTCAAATTGACCTGTTTGAAACTGATTTCAAGAGCATTCAAGAACCCTAAATTTCACAGGGAATATATCTGAAATTGTAGTGAACCGACATCTGAAACTTGTACCACATATAAATTGATATCTCTCCTATATCTCTACAAATTTTCGAGGTCAGAAACATCCCAAAAACTTAGTTATAGTGAAAGTGCCAAGCTAATCTGTTTGGAACTAATTTCAGGAGCATTCAAGAACCCTAACTTCCACAAGGTATATCTCTGAAATTATAGAGAACCAACATCTAAATTTTTACCACATGTACATCAATATCTCTCCTATACCTATGAAAAGTTTCAAGGTCTGAAACATCCCATAAAATAAGTTATAGTGAAAGTGTCAAGTTGACATGTTTGAAACTAATTTCAGGATCATTCAAGAACCCTACCTTCCAGATGGCATATATATGAAAGTATAGTGGAAAAACATCTTTAATTTATGCCACGTGTACACCAATATATATCCTCTATCTATAAAAAATTTCAAGGTCTGAAATATCCCATAAAATAAGTTGTAGCGAAAGTGCCAAGTTGACCTATTTGAAACTGATTTCAGGAGCATTTAGGAACTCTAACTTCCACAAAGCATATCTATGAAAGTATAGTGAACCAACATCTGAAATTTGTACCACATGTACACCAAGATCTCTCCTCTATCTCTTACAAATTTCAAGGTTTAAAACATCCTATAAAATAAGTTATCAAGAAAATGTCGAGATGGCCTCAAATTGATTTCTCAATTCAATGTTTGCTAATCCATTTTTCACACACACACTTTCTCTCAATGCTTTCTCTTTTTATACTTGTTCATAACCCTTCATGAAGGGACATGTCCCTTAATTAAATAATTAATTCTCAATACAATGGGAAAATACCCCAAATACCATGGGAAAATACCCAAAACCCATGGGTTTGAAACCACCATTTCACTTTTTACTTTTTCACATGCATCCCTTTTTTAATATACTTGTAAACATATATATATATATATATATATATATATATATATATTGGAAATTTTATGTGTATTGTAATAGCATAATATGACATCAATGACATCATTAATCCTTTTACATCAATGACAATAATTTCAACATTTTCTTCGGGAGAAATTTAAGATAATTTTAAAACTAGATTGTCTTCTTAACTTACACATGCATGTGGATTCAACTCGAAATCTTTATCTCTCAATTTGCAGGATATCGGCAGCAGCTTTAAAACTCATGAGCTTGTAACCTTCATTCAGATGAATTTTTAGGAATAAACGGGAGGTGATGGACTATTACCAATTTAGTTTAAAATTTTATTAAATGTCATCCTACGTGTCAATTTGTGGTTGGTTTTCGATGGTCGTGTGGCCAACATGCTTTAAATACTCCTAGCTAACAAATGGTACGATTGCGGGTTTATGATATCAAAGCGATTTTAGAGCTTGGGTAGGAAATTCTATAAACTTCATAAAGGCTCTTATTTAAGTGTTTTTAAGCCATGTGTCTACTAGATGGTTTGGTGGATTTATAGATTTACACTAAATTATAATGTGTGCACCTTGAACCTCCAAAATTGATCTAATCCTTCGATCATGCTCTATTTGTAACTGTTAGATCTAAGCCTCCATTACATTGATTTTCATATTTAATTAAAGTGCGCCTAATTTATTTATTCTTAATACGTCCTTTAAAACTAAATTAATCTAATTTTATGATTAATCTAAGAAGACTTAAACTAAAGAAAAATTTGTAAGATATCAAAACTATTAAAGGGGGAAAAAAATGGGTTTTTGTCATTAGTATTATAAATATTTAACTAATCATGCTTAGTTATAACACTATCAACTTCTAGGCAGCAAGCCACCTTAAGGTAATTGTCAATGAGAAGAGGGTGGTAGATGGCCCTCATAACCACTACCCGCAAATGCTCCAATAGTTTGTCCAAAGTCTAATAAGTGAAATGAGCTAGCAAAAAAAAAATCTACACCTCTTGCTTTAAAAATTCACATCCACACCAGTACTTAAATTACCTTCAACTAATGATCTCATGATCTACAAGTCATCTTGGAAATCATCCTCAAATTACCTAAGTGATTTGCATCATCCTAGGTCCTTATATACAAACGAGGGTGAGCATATTCCTTGTCAACTTAGTATGCTTTCCTACATAAAACATCCAATTCAAATGTACACATTTCTTAGTTGAATCCTTCATCCTCTTCGTCCTCTACTTGAATTTGTCATCACGACTGCACAAGGAAATATATTCAACTCTTCCTCAAGTTTGTCAAGTTGCCTCCTACAACTCAACAAGTTCTTCAAGTCACTCATGCACTAGCACCTCCTTCCCCATTGTCCTACTTCTTGAATAGTGATTCCTTAAACTGACATCAATGTGAAAACGAGGAAGGACTTTTTCCATCACATATTTCATCATTCTAACAAATTGACTCCTTCTCAACCTTTCATTAATATAGGCACCTATGTTGATTCCCTATAATTCACTGCATGCTTCTAGGTAGCAAGTGTGGGGTGAATTATATGCTAATAATTCAATACATTAATTATCAATCTGGGTTTGTAAAATTGTGAAGTGTCAGGCACAATATATGCATAGCTAATATTGAAGTGTCTAACACACCATTTTCTTATGAACTATGAAGTAAAAATAACATAATTGGTTGCTCATCTAACAATGAATATTCTAAAATAGAATTGCAGGTTGAATATAGATCCTTATATTCAATAGTACTCTGTTGGATTCACTCTATGAGTAATAATGACAACCTTCAATTGAAACTATAAACAACAGAACTGAGAAACTTAATGTGTGCGTACAATATATATCATGAGCAGTTGTCGACTAGTGAAGGATTGGTGACCATCGATTGCATCAATATGCATCTCTAACAATTATTTGTCCATAGAATCACCAATTAAAATGATGCCAATCAATCATGAAAATCTTGTTCTCAAATGGATTAGTTGAACCACACAACATAATTGAAACTAAATCTTAAAAAGACAAATAAATTCACATAGAAAAAAGAAACTATTTGGGAAGCATATACCAGAAAGAGGTGGCCCTACCTCCCTTAGCATACAATGCCAAGAAAGACTACAATGGAGAGATCTTGATACATATGGATTTCAATTCAAAGAAGGAAAATGGTTACTGCAAAATGACACTAGATCCAAATTACATGGATTTACAACCATTACAAACTTGATTAATTGAATGGAGGTGACTTAATGGTTGTTGGATATGCTTAAATATCATGGAAGCACAACAACATAATCTTTGACAAAACCTTATTCCCAAATTC
>ML781382.1:461095-477658 GCA_009831015.1 Picea engelmannii | reverse complement strand
CAAGTAGGATTTTCTGGAGGCTTATTTGGTGTAGAAGTTCCCTTTTTGGGTGGCATGTTGGCCAAGTATCACTTTTGAACCTTGATTTTGAGGTGGTTCTGCTAGACAATATTTCTTCTGTTGTATCTCCCAAGTTTTGGCCCCTCTGGGTATGAAACTTTCTTTTAGGTAGTTCTCTGATATTTCTTCTCTACAATGCCATAGGTCTGATCAAAATTGGATGTGCCAAGTGGAATTTACGGTAACTTCCTCACAACTTGCCGATTTTTGTCCTTTCCAGGAGATCTCACTTGTATAGCATGCCCCGCACAAAATAATTGATATCAAATTCTGAAACTCGCACCCAAAATACTACAGACTGTCTGTGATCCAATGAAACTAGTCCCACTCAATTTGGATACTCTAGCAAGAAGTTATGATTGTTTTACCTAGAACACCTTCTTGAGACTAGTCAATAGGACTAGTCAGATACCCTATCTTACACAAGGTGTATCTACAAATTTAAGATGACCCAGAAGCTAAAAATTTTACCACTGATACCTTATTAATTTTTGTAAATGGACTCTGGAGTTTAGAGTCTGAAAAGTTACAGAAAAGTTTTTATAACGAAAATTCCGCAATGACTCATTTCAGGATGATTCCAGAACCCTATCTTGTACAGGATGTATCTCCGAAAGTATAAGGCCTCAGGAGCTAAATTTTTAACCCAACGTACCTTGATCCGTCTACTAAATATATTCCAAGCCGTTCCTTCTGAAACGTTGTAGAAAAAAAGTTATAGCAAAAATTCCACGGTGTCTCAGATGTAGCAGCGAAACCCCAAGACCTTGAGCTCTGATACCATATGTTAAGAACCAAATATCAATATAGCATAGAAAATCTTTAGAAAAAGTACTCAACGCCTTGAAAAAGAGATAATTTCAGATAATAAGCCTCTTCGAGGGGGCAGCCTCCTTTTACCCCACTTAAATGTTCAAGCACAAGATGATTCAAAATGAAAATGTCTCCTTGGTATATATAGGAGACTAGGAGGTATAATTACAACTAATGGCCTAAAGCTGACATAAATTAAATAACATTACTAATCTAATATGCCCCAATTAAGGGGTAATGAGCCAATATTAGGGCTTAACAATGGGGTTCTTATAGATAAAAAAAAATACAAAGCAAATTCAATGCAAGGCATGCACTCGAAATGTCATGATACTAAGGCCATGTTGTCACCAAGACCCTATTGACATGAGTATTGAATCAAACTAAAAATCTACTCACTTCAAGACTAACCCCTTAAGCACTTCCCTGACAACGACGCAAAAATGTGGGGAAAATTATATAATAATAATTCGATACATTAATTATCAATCCGGGTTGGTAAACTTGTGAAGTACTAGGCACAATATATGCAGAGCTAATCTTGAAGTGTCTAACACACCATTTTCTAATGAACTATGAAGCAAAACTAACAAAATTGGTTACTCATATAATAGTGAATATTCTGAGGTAGAATTTTATGTTGAATATATATCCTTATATTCAACAGTACTTCGTTGGATTCACTCTATGAGTTAGATTGATAGCCTTCAATTGAAACTAGAAACAATAGAGTTGAGAAAATTAATGTGTGGACAAGATATCTATCATGAGCAGTTGTCAACTAGTGAAAGATTGGTGTCCATCAATTGCATCAATCCGCAGCTCTGAAAATTCTTTGCCCGTAGAATCACCAATTAAACTGACAGTAAATCACGCATTAAAATCATCTTCTCACAAGGATTAGTTGAATCATGCAACATTATTGAAACTGCATCTTAAAAAACACAAATAAACTCACACAACAAAAAGAAACTATTTGGGCAACATATACCAGAAGTGGGGGGCCTTGCCTCCCTTGGCACACACTTCCAAGAAATACTACAATGGAGAGCTCGTGATATGCAAAAATATCTTTATTCCAGAATTCTCCTAAAGATTACATTGATCCTATCTTCATCCCCTCCTCCATTACAAGGATCCTCCTTACATTTATACATATGGATTTCAATTCAAAGAAGGAAAATGGTTACAACAAAATGAGACCAGATCCCAAATACATGGATCTACAACCATCAAAAACTTGATAAGGGAAATGGAGGTTACTTAATGGTTGTTGGATATGTTTGAATCTTTGAAGCACAACAACATAATCTTTGACAAAACTATATTCCCAAATTCTTCCACAAAAGGAATAACTATAGGAATTCAACCACCACGGAATTTCTTAGAAAATACGCCTTAAATATCCACCCATATCTCCCAAATAATTTCTTGTTTTGAAAATATTCCCTTTCAACACCCAATTTGGTGCATTCTGCACAAAACCCATGTCTTCAATATTTCTAATTCGTCTTCATCTGTCCGAAAATTTCGTGTCAAAATTGCTTCTAGAAATAGATCACTACAGGATTTCAGAGGTAATACAGGAACATGATGATGCCTATTCCAATAGTCACATAGATAGCAATTCTGGTAGTAAATTGTTGAAATAAAGTAAGTTTGGAAACCACAAATTCTATTCTAAATAAACATCAAAACATGGGTAAAACAAGAACTTAATGATTGATTGTCTTATGAAGCTTGTATGCGGTAAAGGCTTATAAAATGGACAAACAAAAAAATACAAGTGACAAATAGGTGAATATTGAAGGATAAGTTAAGTGGAAATTGGACTAAATGGTCATTGAAAACACATCAATTTCAAGACTCAACAACAAGCCATTTGTAGCTTTTAATAGTGAAAGGAGAGTGGTAGGTAGTTTCCAAGCCTACCTCCAACAACTACAATAATACTCTACCTAGAATCTATTATAGAATTCAACTTAACAAACTTTTGACCTTATGTCATGGGTGCACCCAAACCTATTGTTAAGGTACACAAAACTTGCAAGGTGCCCACTAATGTTTAGCCATTCTATGTTGTAGCCTTCTTCCCTTTTCTCAATGGATATTTACAGGCATAATTGTCCCTTGCACACACCCAACAAGCAATATCCTTGTTCTTATCTTTCTTGTCGATTTTTCTAGATGGAATAGGCCTTCTTATTTTCTCCTTGGTGTCACCCAAATCTTCCTTTAAGGTGTCCTGGACCACCAATCTTGGTCTTGGATCTAGTTGTTCTTGGTTTTCTTCCAAGGCTATGACTTTTGAAGGGAAAAAATTTACATAGTGGTTTTGGCCATATAGAAAACATGCAACCTGCTTCTGCTATACTATCACCTTGACTTCTACCCTATTGTTAGATGTCTTCTAAGGTTGCTACCATGCTTCTTCTTGGTCCACAAAGATTTATATCCTATGGGACAAAGAATCAATTTTTAAGTTGACTTCTTCCAAGACCCTCCAATGGTGTTGTATAAGATCCATGGCATATTTAACCAACTGTCTAGAAGTCATTGTTTGATCTCTTGCCTCCATTTTAAATCTTCCAAGCAATACTTCCTTGCTTGGATTCAATGTTTAATCTTCGCACTCATAATTTGTGTGGTTCCAGGTCTGATTGACTAAGCCATGTTTCATTCCAAAGATTCATCCTCGGTGGTGACTTCTTCCACCTTTCTTGACAGACTTCAGATGGATTCAACTAACTGATCCACTGATTTCTCCAAAGTTAGAATTATTTTCCGTCTCTATGAACATTCTTGCGTGAATCCTACCATATTCTTCATGAGGTGATTCAAAGGGTACTTCTTCACTTGTTAAGTATGCTATCAATATTCTTCCAAACCTAATCATTTTTCAAAGTGATTGTTGCTTCAAGATTCAAGCCTACTACCTGAAAACAATGAAGAAATTACTAATTATGTGTGAATGACGTGCCTAGTTTCCTATTGTACTAAGGCAAAGAACCTGCTCCATCTAGTCTTCAAGTCACTTTTTGATTACTTGCTAGCTTTTCCCAAAGCCTACTACTTTGCTTCAAATTCATTCCAATGTGATTTAGAGTGCTCTGATATCACTTCCCATGGTAGTGATAGTGGTGATATCACTCGTATGTGTCTTTTCTTTGTCACCTATTGGATCTGTGACCATAGTGTCATGTATGAAACTGTCAACTTTGGGCATTTGGTCATTAACATAATGGGATAGTGTGACATGTCAAGAGTTCATCTTCAACTTTATATTTTTAACAACCACATACTATTGGGGTCTCATAAAAGAGATCCAATTCATAGTCAAGCACCATTTTCCTAGGATGGCTGCTAAAAGATGGCATGTTATAGTTGGTGGGGTAAAGTGTCTCTCCATTTTCATCTACCATCTACCTACAATACCTTTCTCTAGATAAGAACTTACAACATTTCTATACTATCGGAATGTCATTTTCACCCAAACTCATTACTCGATCCTAAATCAAGACCCTATAAAATTAAATATACAATTATTCCAAGGGAGAAATTGGTGAACTTGGAATGATATGGAAAGAGGATTTTGAAGAATTAGCCATTTGATATTATCAATTTTCTTCCATGAGCCAAAACCATAATCATTACGTGTCTACATTCTTAAAAGAAATTTTGGGATGCATGTAACATTCTAACTTCAAACATAATTTTGAAGATATTTTTCAAGTAATGATACAAGAAGTTTACATTGACACACTAGTGTGTTTCTTTATACTATACAAATTAGTGCATTGGATTTTTATGCACACCAAAAAAATGCCTATGTTAAAATCTCCGCAAAGTACTATTTATGGAGGTTTTCACTGTTATTTTCATTAAAAAGTGTTGCTACAGTGAGACTAAGGTATTATAGCACACTGGCGTGCTTAAATATAATAGGCACATCACACTAAATGTTTTTAAAGAAAAATAATGTACATGCTTTTCATCATTTCTTTGAAAAATCAAATGATAAAAAAAGAGCAATAATTTCATTTTCTAAAAGTGAGTTAAAAAAAACCATAAACCTTAATCCATTGTTGTGCCAAAACTTAGAGGGGAGACTTGTGCAAGAGAGATTTACTAGATAATAAATTGAAGTGGGCAGATTTTTCTAAAGTGCGTAATTTGTAAGGGGTCGTTATGGGTCACATACAAATTTATAAAAAAGAACTTCCATGTGTCATCTCACCAGTTTTTTCATCAATCGATTCAAAAATTCCCAAATTTTGTATTTATTCCTATTCATATTTGCAGTGCATTTCACCAAAATAGAAAGGTTTCAAACTCACCTTCAATGTTGTAAACCCTAGCTTTGTTGGTACTTCCCTTTTTTTATGTTGCTAGAAACCCTATCCATAAGGGTTTAGTTTCTTTATCCTTTTGATAATAATATTTATTTTTGGGGGGGGTTGGGTATTTTTTTGCCTCAATAGTTATTTTGATGGATTAGGGTCCCTCATTGCATTGGATCCCAAAACACATACCTATTAGGTTTAAAAATAAAAACATTTTCAAGTTGTGTAGTGTGCATTATACAATAATATGCACCAGTGATATTGTTTTGTATAGGACACTTCCTGGCCCTAGCAATTTTTTTGTAATTCGAGCTTCATGGTGCACATTGTATAGTGTATATCACCGAATATTTTATTATTGTAGGGTGCACTAGTTGGCATGAAAACATACAAATTATCAATCTTTGAGATTTTTTTTTAGTTTCCTATTAGGCTACGTAATGCTCCATACAAAATTAAATACATAGGTGCATATTATTTTACAAGGAACACTAGTTTGTATTATTGTATAATACAAATTGATTATCTCAAATACAATTTTAGATTGAAATTATCTACATAATTTGTAAAACATATTTCATAATTTGTATATTTCATTATGTAGGGTTTTTATTGTTATAAAATGGGTGATAGTTGATGAGGGAAAAAAACTTATAAAAGCAAGCACAAGGAAATCACATCCCAACAAGAGAACATGGAAAGTTATTTGAAGTTTTACTAGAAAAGTAACACACACACACACACACACACACACACACACACACACACACACACACACATGTGTGTGTGTGTGTGTACACATACATACATACATATATCTATTGGATCCCATAAGAGGATGGTTGAGGGCAGGACTGAGGAAACTCTAAGGCAGTCGGTGAGGATTTGGATGGTTTGTGGTGTCAGTTCTCTCTCACCGCGCGGGTAGGAAGTTGGGCTTGTGGAGTTTACTTTAGCATTTTCAGCTAACATTATGGTGATGTTTGAGTATGTATTCGACTACTCTCGGGACCCACTAGAAGGCATGCATATCTAGGGGAATACCACTGTCATTCGGGTGGCCTTGTATGTAGGTGTTTTTTCTATTCAACAGGGAGATAGAGGCAGGTTTTCAGTAGATATCAAGCCATCAACGAGGCCTTTGACCAAGCCTTTTACCGTTCTTGTGGATGAAATCCCTTTTCCATTTGTGGATCCATTGAGGGGTGATCTAGGATATGGTTTAGTCATGGGGCTCATCGGACCGGTTTCTTCGTATCTCGATGCCCAACGGACTCAACCCAATAGTTTTCCTATAGTGTTCCCTCTTTCATCATGGGCGGAGGTCACCTTGCCATAGGAGGTTTGGGAACCAGAGGGGTGTGGTAGACAAAATCTAGGGCTTCTTGGAGCCTTTTCAGGGGTTTTAAGTGATGGGGATCATCTAGGGTTGATACCCTCAAAATGTTATGGTAATTTTCCTCAACTCAATGTTGAGGTCAGTCCAAGGTTTACCCATCCCACACCTTCACTTGAAGCCCATGCTTCACAAGCATCGAGGGGTTTTATTGATTCCCTATTGGTTCATGACCAAGTAGAAAATAATGTGGAAACCATCAGAAGTGGAGTGGAAGCAATCATCCCCATGGCAGACAAGTCTCATTCTGAATCACATATTCCGACCAATCCTCATCACTAAGAAAACAAGTGTGTAAAGACAAAAGAAAATTTGGCAAGGTTAGTGTTTGGCGTTGATATAACTATGTCCCAAGTGGTGGATACAACTTCCATGGTGGTGGTGGGGAATGCACAGGGATGATGTTATAGATTCAAATATTTTATGGAATGGGTAAATACCCATTGGTCCAAGTCATTAAGAAACATTCCCTTGATCCATATCTTATCTCAGGGTTGGTTCATTTTCAAATTTGGCAATGAAGAGGAGGCGAATTGGGTATTCAAATCAACTTGGAGCATCGACTCAACCCCCATTTTACTCAAAAAATGGACACCTCTTTTTTATGTAGGGAACGAAAGGATGGATGTTATCCCTATTTAGGTGCGCCTTCCGGGACTCCTTGTGGAGTTATGGAATAAGAAAATTTTCATGATGATTGGGAATACTCTAGGCAGTTTTTTGGACGTCAATATGTCCTTTAAGGAATCTAGAGAATACATAGTGGTATGTATTTTGGTATCATTAAACCTGCGAGAGGGTTTGGCAGAGGATTTGGAGATGGTAGTGGGAAACACAAATTTTATCCAAAGATTAGACTATGAGGGACTATCGTTTCGATGTCATCGGTGTTATCAGCAAGGTCATGTAGCTAGCCAATGCCATCTCCATTTCAAATCAAGGAATGAAGGTTCTGATTCAAAATCAGTTAGGAAAAGACCGGTGTCCACGGGTTGGGGTTCTTCATGGGAGTCAGAGGGTCTGCCGAGTTTGGTGGAAAATAAAATTTTGGTTGACAAAGGAGCCACACCTAGTTTTCAGATAGGGGAGAAATTTTTCAAGTTAACATAAAACCCTAAGCAGGAGTTGGATTGATGTTCTTGGGTGTCACCAATGGAACTCTCAAAGGTGGTGGCTCAGTTAGAGGCAACGGGATCATGGTATGTTTAGTTCACCTCATATGCCCATTAATAGTTTGATTAATTCTTTTTATTTTCTGGGTAAATATTGGATAGGATCTCTCAAAAACCTCTCCCTTCCCTCTGATATACTTGGATCCACCACTTCCCCTAATCTCGGACCCTCCATTGCCAATTATTCACTGGCCCAAATTTCTCCCTCCCCCTTCGAGGAGAGGCTTATTGAATAATTTCAGTCATCGATGGATACAGAGGAGGATTTTGTCTATTATAACCTTAGAAGCAGGGCAAGCTCAGGCCCTTCATTTTCAAGTACTTGGGGCTCAGGGAGGAGTCTCGTGCTCCAGGAAAGGTCAAAAAGAAAGGGATGTCATTCTCATTTCTCAAAATACCAAAATAGATATTTAGTGGATATGGCGTTTGGAAAAAAACTCTCGATTATGGGGGCACTTAGAGCATCAAAACCCTTGACAGAGGTTCCCCCATGAAAAAAAATTCCCTCAATTATAGGGGTGTGGCAAGCCCTCCTAAAAAATTGGCCCTGAAGAGACTGGTGGATACCAGCCTGCCTAGGTTAATTCTCCTCTAGGAAACTCTAGGGGATGGATATGCTATTGTATTGTTACTTGAATCCCTTTTCAAACATTGGAGCTTTATAAGATTGGTTTCCAAAGGTCATTCGGGTGGATTGGAAATCAGATGGAACAACAAATCAATAAAACTGCTAAACTCATGGGGCTTTGACTCTAGACTAGGGGATGAAGTTAGTCCTGCATACCTAGGGATGGTCTTTACAATTTTAAATATCTATGGGCATTATGCTGACAAGATTAGCTACTGGGAGGCTTTCACCCAAAAAAAAAACATTTTGAATGTCTCCTTCTTGGTGGAGATCACAACTTCTCAATGGGAGTAGTTGAGGACTGGGGCTCGAGGGGGAGATATGATTCCCTTTCTAATTTTTTCTGACACATCTTGATGGAAAAAAATATCATTGATATAGATCCCATCAAACTGAAACCTGCTTGGAGGAATAAGAGAACGGACGAAGATAGAATTGAAAAATGCCTTGACTGTTTCCTGGTCTC
Source organism: Picea engelmannii (assembly GCA_009831015.1). Taxonomy (NCBI): domain Eukaryota; kingdom Viridiplantae; phylum Streptophyta; class Pinopsida; order Pinales; family Pinaceae; genus Picea; species Picea engelmannii. Next base: position 468,780 of record ML781382.1, on the reverse strand, counting down.
AGATAAATTGTTGGAGAAACCTTTGAACATGAAGCAGTGGATTGGAAGTGATGGTGAATTTGATCACTCACCCATATTCCTGGAAATAATAGGAAGTACAAAGAAACCAACAATTCCTTTCAAGTTTAATCTAGCATGGCTAAAATAAGATAAATTCCATAATTTAATAAAAGTCGCTCGGATTCCTTATGACCCTATTTATGGGGAAGAAACAGGGATTCGGTTTGCAGCAAATCTCAAATGGGTAAAAACAAAATTCGTTTGATGGGATTGAAATAAGAGGGAATGAGATGAGCAGAAGATATTTTATACAAATGTTTCTCGTGAGGAGATTTATGAGACTGAGGGGGAAGGATTTTCCTCCCCTCAATAAAAAGTGTCTCTGATCTCTTTGGAAAAAAAGAGAAGACAACTATTGGAAGAACAGGAAGAGGTTTGGAGACAAAAAATCAAGGCTATTTGGCTAGAAAGTGGGGATGAAAATACCAAGTTTTTTCAGGCTTATTCTAAAGGCAGGAAACTCCATAATACTATCTAGAGCCTCTTTGATCACACATGGAAAATTGTCATGGATTTTGAAGAACATGCCCATCTTGGAAAGTGTCACTTTCATAACCTTTTCAAGAAAGATGATAGGGAAAATATAGAATACATTGTGCGGCTAGCCCTATTCTTCCCACATTTTGTGGACAATGATGCCAATATAATATTGATGGAGGAAGTCTCGAAAAATGAAATCAAGGAAGTCCTTCACGGTTTTCAAAAGAATAAAATTCTTGGGCTTGATGGATGGTCTATATAATTTTTCTTGGGACTTTATGATCTGATAGGAAAATATATTCTTCAAGTGGTAGAAGAAACGCGTATTGAAGGACATATGCATGCGCCTCTCAATTCTACCTTCATTGCATTGATTCCGAAATCTGATTTTCCTCCAGCCTTTGATGATTTCATACCCATCTCTCTATGCAACTGTATTTACAAAGTGGTGGCCAAAGTAATAACAAGGTGCATAAATGTAATTCTATCAGAGTCAGTATCAAAGGAACAGTTTGGTTTCTTGGAGGGTAGACAAATTCATGAGGCTATAAGGGTGGCTCAGGAAGGCCTTCATTCCATTAAAATGAGGAAGGAAAAAGGTGCAGTATTGAAAATTGATTTATATAAAGCCTATGACAGAGTAAACTTGATGTATATCTGTCTTCTTTTGACACACCTGGGTTTCAACCTCCCTTTCATAAATTAGGTAATGTTTTGTATAGCTACAAATTCCTTTGCAGTTTTAAGTAATGGCTTTGATTCACCTTTATTCTGAGTTGAAAGAGGCCTTCACCAAGGATTTCCCTTATCGTCGTTACTCTTCCTCCTTGTTGCAGAAGGTCTCAGCAAGGCGATTGAAGAAGCAAAATCAAGGGTGGAACTTCATGGTATTTTTATCTCTCCAACACTAAATCTTACCCACATCCTCTTTGTAGATGATGTTCTACTCTTTTGCAATGGGAAAAGAGGATATGTCGAGAATTTGCATTGTATCCTGTACCTTTTCGGAAAATCTATTGGTATGACAATAAATGACATAAAATCAACCTTATTATCCCACAACCTAACAAACAAAGAGACCAATGTCTACAGAGCTCTCTTCCCCTTTGAGTTAAAGGATTTTGATGAAGGAATAAAATACATTGGCTTCCATTTGAAACTAAACTGTTACAAAAAGGTAGACTGGTTGTGGCTAATTACAAAGCTAGAAAAAAGGCTATCAAGTTGGAGCTGCAAATGGCTTTCTCGGGCAGGCAAGTTGATTTTGGTTAAATCAGTATTAGAAGCAATATCGGTCTACTGGATGTCTTTGTCCTAGATTCCCAAAGGGATTCTTGAAAGGGAAAGGAAGGTGTGTTTCAAATTCCTTTGGGCAGGCACCTAGGACAAGTTTGTACTTCCCTAGGTAAAATGGGGATCATTGGCGATGCCAAAATATTTAGGAGGTTGGGGATTGAAGAATATTTTTCTGTTTTCCAAAGCTTTGGAAACAAAGTCCTGTTGGATATTGATCTCTACTCATAGTCTATGGACCCAAGTAAATTTTCAAAAATATATCATTATGGACTCTCTCCAACAATAGATAAGAAATCCTCGGAAGAAAAAAGTAGGATGCTCAATCATTTGGAAAGTTTTCATCTCTTCTTTTGAGGTGATTGGTGACAGATTATATTGGCGCATCATTAATGGAAGCAGGGTGCATATTGGCACTGATCCTTGGCCAGGTAGCATTGATGGTCACATATTACCAGTAGATTTGATCTAGTTTCTACACAATCAAGGAGTTTTTTTCCTCAATCAGATAGCATATCCTATGTGCACCAAAATTTGGCACTAGGAATGGAAGGAAACATTATAGTTGGGACTAGGTGAGGTTCATGTGACCACTTGGTTGAATTATATCGGAGCTTTAAAACTGGTCCATAATCATATTGTGGACAGAGAATATGAGATTGTATGGAAACCTTCCCCCCATAGAATTCATTGCCCACTAAAATATTGCCTTTTTTTATGGTGTTTGATTGAAAAAAAAGGTACCAACGTGGGAGGTCATGAGGAAATGATAGATTGAAGGTCCAGGCTAGTGTTCTCTATGCCAAAAAAATGAAGATTCATCAGTTCATCTTTTCATAATGTGCCCTTATACAAATTTAATATGGTAGGAGTGCTCCACTATGTTAGGTCGAGGTATTTTGTGGAATGGTATGTCCATCGAAGAGGTGTGGAAAGATTGGTTATCAAATGGATCAAATCGAATTCATAAGGCTCTTCCACTACTCATTTGTTGGGGCACTTGGTTAGCGAGAAATTTTGTGAATTTATGAAAAAAAATCAATTCCTCATGAAGTCATTGCATCCCATAGCCTCAACATCCTTTCTCATTTCCCACGGGAAAAAGGAAGAGGTCTAATCTGACAAGTACAGGTAGAAGTATCGGATTGAACAAATCCATGGGCTTTCTTTGATGGAGCCTCTCAAAATTCCTTGAGCGAGTGTGAGAGGATGACGTCTGTTATTTTGCAATATGAGATGGTTAAGGTGAAACTTACTAGCTCTGTCTTTAAGGTGCATGTAGTCCTTTTCCATCTTACCATCTTTCCCTTAAGGTCTCCCCGAGCCATTGAGCAGATCCTTCTAACATTTCTCCAAAGTTGTTCATCTGCGCAGGTTAGGTAGAGAGACCCTCGAAACAACTACAGGTTCTTCGACACTTCTTGTGTTGTATGTGAGGGATGAGTTAGGAACATAGTTCGCTATGTCACATGATTTGAGTTCAACCATTGTCTGGCTAAACACAACTTTCAAAAGTGATCAAATAAAACCAAAACAAACCAAACAAACAAAAAACATTTCGAAATCAACATAGCTGAAACAAAATCATGAAGACAAAAGCATTTTTTTTTATTAATTTTTTTTTAATGGAAATATTGCTTTAGGGCTTGGTCATTTACTAGGAGGGCATCAGGTTCCCCCCTCATATTTTGTAGCTGATAAGTGCCTGCCTCAATCTTCTCAGCCACTTGAAAAGGTCTGAGCCATAGATTCTGAAACTTAGAATGTTTTCCTTTAGGCTCGTTTACTCTGTCCCATTTTAGGACTAAGTCTCCCACTTCAAAATTCTTCTCTTTAGCCTTATGCTTGTCAAACCATCTTTTAACTATCTGTTGGTGGGATATGTATTTTGATTTAGATTTCTCCCTTTCTTCTTCTAACATGAGCAGGGTGTTAATTCTTTGTTGTAATGTTGATGAGGGATGTTCCCCGGACTCCTACGTGAGTTGAAGGGATGGGAGATATAGTCCATTTGGGAGAATGGCTTCCTATCCATATACTAGAAAGTATGGGGAATTCCCTATAGCTTCCTTGGGTGTAACTCTATCTAGAATTATGGAGTAGATTATGCCAATTCCTTTGGTTGTCTACAATTGTTTTCTTCAATATCCTCACTAGGTTCTTATTAGTTGATTCTGCCACTCTGTTTCCCTGTGGATAATAATTTGTCGAGTATCTAATTATGATTCCTTGGTCTAGTGAAAAATCTGTTAATAAGGTGGAATAAAAGTAAGCTGCATTGTCAAAAACAAGAACAAAAGGGACACCAAATCTTGTGATTAATTGTTGTTCTATGAATTGGATCACTACCTTCTCGTTTACGTGAGTTAGAGGAATGGATTTTGCCCACTTCGTGAAATAATCGATGGTAGTAAGAATGTACTTTTCTTTTTTCGAATAGCTTTGTGTAATCTCTCCTATGATATCTAACCCCCATTGCTCAAAAGGCCTAGAAACGGTCACCGGTTGGAGTGGGATTGCTTCTCTCATCTCTCTCCCAATGCTCAATTGACAAATTTTACAGTTTCTAACGTATGTGTGGGAATATTTGAACAAAGTGGGCCAATAATAGCCATCTCTCAGTATCTTATGAGTTGTAGTGTCTCCTACAAAATGTCTACTGGCAGGGTCGTCATGGAGTTCCTTTAGAACTTTGTCTGCATCTATACGTTCGAGGCATATTAATAGTACCCCATCATAATTAACCCAGAAGCGTATCGAATTTATGAGGCGATATTGCGCATACTTTAACCTGAGATTTCTCCTTTCCCTGGGATTTAGGTCTTCTGGGCAAGTCCCATGATGCAGGAGATAAGTAAATTTATCATACCAAGACTCTTCCCCTCAGGAAATGTATGAATCTTCACCACGCCATAGTGTCATTTCATTATCCCATCTTGGGTCTTCATTTACTTGGTCTTGAGCTTTAGCTGCTAGTTTTCATAGCCCTTGTCCTTTAGCTAGTTTGGCAGGTTTTATGTCTAGATCAAATTCCTAAACTACTGCCATCCAGTTTCCTCTTCTTTCCCCCATCTCCTGTTAAGTAAATAGAGATCGGACTACAAGGTGAGGCACGATTACTTTGGTGTGATTCTTGAGGATGTACGATATGAAATGTTTTAATTCCTTATAAAGCACATAATAATGTTTATCTATAACAAGGTAATTCAGTTCAGCTCCTTGGAGGTTACTGCTCATGAACGACATCGGGGCCTCGTTGTTGTAATCATCCTTCTGAGTCAAAATTGCAGCTAACGATTGATCGGAGGCGAAAGTGTAGAGGAAAAATCCTTGTTGAAATTGGGACTCTGCAACACGGGGGCTTGGGATATAGTGGTCTTAACATCATTGAAGGATTTCTTTCGTTCATCATCCCACCTAAATTCATCACCTTTACAAATCATCTTTTGTAAGGGTTTGATAGTTTTCGCGAAATCGGGGGTGAATTTCCTCACGAAATCGATTTTTCCGAAGAATGACTGCATAGCTTTCTTGTTGTGAGGCAACGGGAGTTGAGCTATGGCCTTGATCACTTCTGGTTCTATGGGAATGCCTGCTTCAGATATAATGTGACCTAACATCTTTCCTTTTCCACACCAAAGATGGTTTTCTTAGGGTTTAAAGATATGTCGTATTTTCTACACCTTTCAAAAATCTGGGTTAGGTGTTGGATGTGCTCCTCTTTGTTCTTTGAATACACAGTTACATCGTCAAGGTACACTACCACACACTTCTTGATCAATCCCTGAAATTCTACATCTATGGCCCTTTGGAAGGTTTCCCCTGCGTTGATTAACCCAAAGGGCATGCGTTTGTAAGCAAAAGTTCCCCACTTGGTTCAGAAGGTGGTTTTTAAACGATATTCCTCTGAAACCAGAACCTCATTGTAACCTGAGAAACCGTCCAGTAGAGAGAAAATATCAGAGCCGAACACGGTCTGCAAGAGGTGCTCCATCGGTTGGACTAGGCAGTTGTCCTTTTCTGAATCTTTGTTGAGTTTCCTAAAATCTACGCACAAGCGGATTTCTTCAAACTTTTTCCTCACAGGAACCAAATTTTCTACCCACGCAGAATGCCTAACCTAGAAAATGATTTTGGCATCTAGAAGTTTCTTCAACTCCTGACACATGAGATGTTCCAGGGATGGGTGATACTTTCAGAGCTTCTGTTGGAAGGGTTTTACTTCGATTTTTAACGGGATAGTGTGTTGAATGATATGGGTATCATAAGTTTTCAGATCTCGGTAGGACCATGCAAAGACATCTTGATATTTTCTAAACAATTTGAGATTAGCCTTCCTTTCCTCCTTAGATATAGTTGTATCGAGGTTTATTTTTTTTGGTTTTTCGGGGTTCCGAGATTTATAGTTTCATGCATGGGACAGGAACTATCGGTCTTCGCATTTTTAGGCCACTTAAACCATTCTTTCAGGTCAAAAAGATTTCTAAGTTAGCTATCCCCTTCGAGATTGTGTGAGACTTCGATTTGTTGGTTGGTTGACCTTTCCAAGGATCAGTTTCCATTGATTGTTCCTGGACTACTTTGTCGTCAATAGCTAAGTCTTTAAAATTATCCTAGTTAGTCAGAAATTTTATGATCTGCTCATCCCCTTCAAATACCTTCCAATTAGAAATGTTGTTAGGCACCGATGGTTTGTATAGTAACTCCACAATGAACCGGGAGGCTTCATAATTTTCTAGAGGGGACAGCCTTGAAGCAGTTGTAGCCAGGGAATCAACAAGGATATTCTTTGCTTTGGGGATCACTGTAATATTGAAAGATTCAAAATGCTCTATTAACCTATGTGTTAGAAAAACAGGACCGCGGAGCAATAAAATAAAAAAAATGCGGAAACAAAACACAGAAGATACACAATACAAGAGAGACACAGATTTACATGGTTCACCTAGTGTGGGTTACATCCACTAGAGAAATTGCCAGGTCCTTTCTTTATTATTATCCAGCAAAATGAAGGGATATAACCTACATCAAAACCCGCTGTAACTTCCTCTTCTTTCTCTCACAGTCTCCTCTCTCAGAATACAATACTCACCAACATACATAGCCGCAATACATTTCCCTCATAAAAGAGGGTTTCCTTTTAGGGCAAAAAACCCTAACATAATCTCTATCGTTAGATCTGCGACCTTATAATAAATGGTCCAGATTTACAATGAAATTACAATATACTTTTACAAGGCAATTTTTGCTTCGGGGGCTTTGCCCCCGAACCCCCACTTGCCCCTAGACCCCCCAACCGAGGGGATAGCCCCCCCAAACCCCGCAGAGGGGGTACCCCCCCCTCTGCACTCCCCCACGTGGAAGAGTGTACATACTTCTAGGGTGTAAATACTTCATGGGGTATAAACACGACTGAAAGTAAAAGACCTCTAAATCAGGAAGATAATCAGGCTCCACAACCAACAATCTCCCACTTGGAGACTGATCTCAACAACTCCACCGCTGATGTATATGTTGGACTCTGAACCTTCTTGGACCTGGCAAATTTCTCATCTTCATATTCATTCTTGAAGACCAGTTGAAACAGAGAAAGAACTCAGTTTCTCCCTGGTTACTCCCTTTGTTAACATGTCTGCAGGATTCTGGCTAGTGTGTATCTTTTCCAGCTTCAATAGTCCATCTTCCAAGGCAGATCATATGAAGTGGTATCTCAACTGTATATGCTTAGTCTTCGAATGGAAGGCTGAGTTATTTGCAAGGTGAATGGCACTCTGACTGTCACAGTACAACCTGTTGTTCTCCTGCTTCTTTCCCAATTCCTCCATAAACCTTTGTAACCAAATCATCTCTTT
>ML781382.1:433527-457270 GCA_009831015.1 Picea engelmannii | reverse complement strand
TTCCCTCATAAAAGAGGGTTGCCTTCTAGGGCAAAAAACCCTAACATAATCTCTATCGTTATATCTGCGACCTTATAATGAACGGTCCAGATTTACAATGAAATTACAATATACTTTTACAAGGCAATTTTTGCTTCGGGGGCCCGCTTGCCCCCAGCCGGGGGGGTAGCCCCCTCGGACCCCGCAAAGGGGGTACCCCCCCTCTGCACTCCCCTGCGTGGAAGAGTGTACATACTTCTGGGGTGTAAATACTTCATGGGGTATAAACACAGCTGAAAGTAAAAGACCTCTAAATCAGGAAGATAATCAGGCTCCACAACCAACACTATGCACTTCCTGTTGATAATTCTTTAAGTGTGGGGAGTTGCAATGTATAGTATTCCTTACTTGTCTAACGATAATTTCAGAATCCCCGAAAACCTTTAATTCCTTGACATTTAAGTCAATGGATTTCTTTAACCCCCGTACTAGCACTTCATACTTGGCAGTGTTTTTGGTGCATTCGAATTCTAGTCTACAATATAGGAGATGACGTTTACCCTTTGGGTCTATGAGGATGCACCCTGACCCTGACCCTGACCCTTCCTGTGATTTAGATCCATCAAGGTATATGGTCCAAATTTGTGAGTGTGGGTTATCTGTTTCCCCCTTCTTACCAGTTTCTGTCTTACTTATATGTTCCGTGATTTCTAGCACAAGTTCTTGACATAAGAGAGTTTCTTCTTTTCGTATCGACAATTCCTCGTGAAACATCATTTCAGAATTCTAAGTGAGAGGGACATCAGATGAAAGAGGGAAGAAGTTCCCCAAGTAGGAATCACAGGAATAATTGCCTAGCACAAGAAAATCTGTCAATAAGGGTTTGTTTAGGGTTTCTAGATCAGTGACAGTATAATTCAGATACCTTTCTCTATCAATCTTGATCATATTCTTGTGCCCCTTTAATGGTAGCCAAAGGTGTGCCCAGTCTATGCTAAAGTACCAATTTAACTTTTCAGACCAATCTCGGCTTAACAATAATCCATAAGCTTATGGGATGTCTACTATAATGACGTCAATCACTTGCACAAACTTAGCATGTGTGGCTATTCTGATCATTACATCTTTGAGTTCTCCCATGACCTTCACCTGGGTTATGTCTAGTTGTATTACATGTTTATCACTCTTGAGAGGAACCACGATTAGTTTTTTACAGATAGACAAAGGCATAACGTTAGAGGATGCCCCTGAATCGACCAAACAGTTATGGAGGTTCATGTTGAAGACTTTAAACGTTAAAAGGAAAGGTGGGACAAAAGGTCCCCCTTTCTTGTCTTTCGAGCAGACGTTTACCGTTAGTTTACTCCCTAGGTCTGTGGGAGTTAGATTCCTTAGCCAATCATTTCTTGTCATAGGGTTTTCTATTGATCTCAAAGCTTTAGTAGGAAGTCCTTTTGCTGAGGGATCCTACATATGTCCATAACTGATATGTTAGCCTTCAACTTCTTCAAATATATGACTACATTGTAATCCAGTTTTGGCGATTCTTTGGTATGGATGCTTATGGGGTTCTTACGGGGAGAAAAAGGTTCTTTCGGGTGATCAAGGGTTGACCTTTCCCCTGATGTTTGGGTAGTAGTAGGATCTTTTGAGACAGGTGGACCCTCACTGGGCGTTTGCGCAATCGAGACCTCTGCGGGTGGTTCTTGAGACTCAAATAAGTCATCGAAAGGCATGATTAGGTCAGGGTCCCATATCAGCATGGTTGTATCTTCTGGTGGATCAATCTCTTCTTGATTAGCAACATTCATAACTAAACCACTTGGTTGTTCGGTTAGGGAGACTTCGTCTAGGAACCGATTGGCCATTAAATTCATGGCATGCACCCATTGAGGGTAGTCCCTTTCGGGGTGATTTTCTTGGTGATAAGTACAAAAAGAATCAGATGCTACATTTCCTAAATCGATATTTAGGTTATTTGGGGGGGGTTCAATTGCTTTGAATGGAGGGTTTCTTTTAAAGAAAAGATTATAGGGCCTTTGGCCTTGGTTTCCCTCCACGACACTTCTTTTCATGTCTATGATTTCGTTTGATAACTTCTTAACCATGCATTGTAGGTCCTCTATGTCTCTGTTACCCTTTTCAGGAGATTGTTCTGCTTGTTTCCCCGAGGGTTTGGTGAGCAGTAGCCCTCTCCGGGGAGGGGGTTGAGCTTCTTTATTGACTACAGAGACCTGACCCTCTTTGCATCCTTTCATTTGGAATTCAATCGTGTTGGCCTCTTCAAAATTCTCAGCCAAGGTTCATTTGGCAGCCCTCTTCAAAAACATGGAAATAGAAGTTGGGAGGGCATTAGCGTATACCTCAATTTGCAACTCCTGGGTAGGTTTAGCTTCGGGCTAGAATTTGTTCAATATAGTTGTGAATCTTTGATTGAAATATTTAACCCTTTCTTTTGAACTCATGGTGGTTGCACACAACTCAGCCATCAAGGCTCCTATAGTATTTTCTTCTGCAAATTTATCTAAACAATCCTTCTAGAATTTCATCCACCTAGTTATAGATCCTACAGGTAGATTAAAATACCACATGGAAGCTGAATTCTCAAACGTATAGGGAAATAGTCGACATACTACGTCTTCATGTTGGACGTTCATAAGTCTGATCGCTAGTATGAATTTCTTGATATGATCTTCAGGCAATCCCGAGGTCTCGAGGTCGAACTTAGGAAGTAACTTTTCTAGGTGTCGGGGAAGATTATGTACTCGTCCTGGGATGGCCAAAGCATCTCTGGCCAACCAAGGTTGGTTGTTCTGAGGTGGTTTTCCTCCCTCTTCCTCATGGTTGTTGTTTTCTTCCATATCTTTGGATTCTATGTTAAACTCCTCCTCTTCCGAAAAATCATCTGGTTTAGAGACGTCATCGGTTGGCATTTCATGGATCATATTGAGAAGATGTTCGATTCTGGTGACTACGAAATCTATTAGGTCTTCTACTGTGTGCACAAAAACTTGGTCAGGGGTGTCGACCACTTGTCTGCTTATTTTTTGTCTTTGAGGAAGTATCGAAGCTAAAGACAGCGCACAAATCTGCCGGGCATATGCTCTGGTGATTCTTCTGAATTGATTTAATTCCTCGTGAGGAAGAGCTTAAGGTATATCAGGGAACAATTTTTCTCCCTCATGCTGGGGTGAGTCACTCATTTTGGGAGTACTCAGTGTGTGTGGGTTGTCGTGGGAATGACTAGCCACTCATGTGGGTTGTTCTGAATCTACAGGTTGTTTGAGATATTACATGAAATATGTATTCAACCATTCATTCTCGAGCCCTCCTTTTAGCACCATTTCTTTTGATGGGTCCTAGATCACTTTAGTTCAACAGTAGGAACCAAACCCACCATCGAGGCCTAATTAGACTCTGCAGCGTTTAATGGTGGAATGGTTCTCCAGATCTTGTGATCCGACCAATTAATCGATGGGCTTTGCATTTTCTTGTGAAGGCCTCTCCTTCAATTTGGACTTTCTCTTTTTTGTATTTTCTCTTAGGTGGGACCGATATGAGATGTAAGCCAGTATAAACCAACTTGGTAACAAACAGGATTAAGTTTAACTAATGGAGAAGAGGTTGATCTTGGGATAACCCGCTACTCAAACATGCAGACAACGATTCTATACCACAGGCCTAGTACTAATACGTTAACCATGTGAGCATCTAATTGTTGTTTGAGATACTAATTATCAGAAAGAAAACATGCATGCGATGAGATAATGGCAAGCAAAATAATTCACCTACTCTAATCATCCATCACATAATAACACAATGATTCATCTTCATCATTAAAGAAAAGAATTGTAAAGCATTGCATCAAATAACTTAACAATAGATTTAATATCTATTACTCATTACAACATCCATTCATGGAACAAGATAGGAAATAGTTATTCTCCACGTCCAGTCACACATGCATTTGATGAAAATATAACTTGTCTCTGGTCCAGAAGGACTTCTCAATTAAAGGCAGCTTCAAAATAATTCTTAACAAACCAGAAAAGAGAATTTCTTGCAACAACCATCGACCCTGACTAATCGGTCGATGTTCTTATTTATAACATAAAATTAACTAAAAATAATGGCTAAAGTGCAGTTAGGCAAAACAAAACTCACCACGTGGTGTTATATCCTAACAGTTTTCTAATAGTCATCTTAAGATATCACTTTGAAAGGGTGACTCTTCTCATACTCCGACCAAATGATGAACAACTCCTCGCAGGTGCTAGCGTATGGGAACCTGTATTGTTCCATCGTGGATGCATTAATTTCTATGATTTCTACTACATGCACCCAATACTTCACCGGACTAGTAATTAACTGTTGTAGCCTAGCCCGAGCTCTCATCGGGTGTTCCATAAATTGTTGCACCTGCCCTGGCGTTGTGTTGGTCACCTTTTCTAGTATTTCGGCCCACGAAGAATCTTTCTTGGTGTGCAATTCGACTATGTCAAGCAAGTCGACAAAGTCATCGGGTGTGCCGAACTCGGGGAGTCTGATATCTTTCATCACCCGATTAATATTTTTCCAGTGTTTCTCTCACTTGACCCATTTCTCTTGAATTTCTCGGTGTGGTTCCCGAGACATTTTTTCCCAATACTCAAATGACTTCTTTATGCGATCAAGACTGTTTTCGTTCAACAACCGAATGTCATGTTCTTCTTTTTCTCGGCCCTGTTGGACCGCACCAATGTAGTCGACTCTATCCACATCTTGTTGCGCCTTTTTGTACCACTGCTCCATATCCTTGCATGTTACGAGTGTCATAAGGGTGTCCTCCTGTAATTCAGCGATTCTTGCGATGAATAAGTGTCGCTCGTCTATGAATTTTCTATATGCCTCCTGGAACTCTCACCTTAAGTAGATTGTTGCTTATGTGTTGTCATGATAATACTTGGCCAGATGGCACAAATGTTCTAGTTCTTTCAGGGCAGTGTCCAGTTCCTTTTCATCTCTTCTTTCTCTGTCTAGGGTGGCGTTTGAGATCATTCTCCCTACGTCAATAAGTTCAGATGTTCTGTCATTTTGTGTGTTTATCAAATCTTCCTTTGTGGTGATGAGGATGGAGCGATCCAAAGTGATCCTCCTTTTCTTGGTGGTCCGCTGGATGATAGCCTTCCTTCTCCTATCATAAGTTGTCACTTGTATATCGGCTATTTTTTCCACAGGTTCAGGAATCTGTTGATCCCCCCATGTGAGTTTATTCCCCAGACTTCCGAAGGTGTACACTGGCTCAAGATCGGGTTCTAGAGATTCCTCGTTATGCTACGAGGGACCAACTTTTGTTTGTCGCTCATCATGTGTCTAAGTACCGATAAAAATAGAGGTGTTGGGGATAGACTCGATACTTACTTGTTCATCGGTTGTTGAAATGTAGACTTCCTGCTACGGGGTTCTTTCTTATGGACCGCCTGACTTTGGCTCATCTCTAGGACTATCTGCTTGGGTGGTCAGCGCATCGGACAACTTAGTGTCTAGGACACTTTCGGTTTCCTTTTCTTTCTATGGGACTTCCTAGGTTTGGATGTCATATATAGGAGAAGATTTCTTATCAGGTCCCTTTTCCTCTTCGACATGCACAGGGTTCCCGAGAGATACCTCTGGGCTCTCATCATCATCATAGATTTTAATTAGCTCGCGGAGGGGGTCCGACACACTTGTCTCTACTAATACCCCAACTTCCTCCAGCTACATTGCAATACCTGTCGGCAACCCAACCGGAGGCGTTGTGGATTCAGGGTCGTCTGACCCATTGATGTTATCAAGGTCTATTAATTCAGGGCCGCTTGGTCCCGTTGGGCTTTCTTCTGGGCTATCGGTCGGAAGCCTTGGCATCCTGATGAGGTATTGGTTATATCGCATCTAATTCATCATCTGTTGAGCTTGGTCATACATGAGTAACCCTCTCTCCCATGCATATTGAGCCTCGGGGGGAATCCTATCCTGTATCAAGGTTACCTGGGAAATATCTGTTGTTTCGGTCGCTTCCTGGAGGGCTTCTGCTATCTCGACCGCTATTATTTATTCTCTGGACCGGAGGGCTCCTTGAGCCGATTGTTCTAAGGTTTCTGCTTGTTCATCTAGGCTCATGGCTTTGAATCTGGTCATCCTAGGATCGGCCATCCTTGCCACAACTTCCTCCCAATCCTGCATGTTTTCTATGAAAATCTCATCTTCAAACATGTCATGGGTGTATGGCCAGCAGGACGATACTTGCAACGCGTGTTTCAGGACTAGACCCTTTGGGTAGTGCTTGTGAAAACAGCCAGTCTATAATCAGAACTCTAATTGGATTAACCCTTCCTGCTTGGCTTGAGTGGTGTCTTTTACCATGTAGAAACCTATATGGAATCCATAAGGTATGAATGCCCGCTTCTTATCTTTTACCAGAGTGGCATTGTAACTTTGCAGGATGGTCTGGTAGCAGATTTCCCCCACTATTAATCGATCATGGACGTACATCGGTAACAGGTGTAGTTCTTCGGTGGCTCCGAAAACCCTGATGTAGGTATCACGCTCATCCAAATACCAGTGACCAACCCTTGATATCATCCTTTTGGCCGTGGCCGATAGTCTTGGACACTCTTTCTTGAAAAGCATAAAATGAATGCGCGCAATAAATTCATCATAGATGAGAGAATAGGATTTCTTGTACCTATTCTCCCATAAGATGTAAAAATACACATGCACTGGGAGTTCTTAAGTGTGCCAGCTCAAATTCATTATGACAAAAGCATTTCTGGCACAGATGACATCCAATAAATAAGAAGCCATGTGGAAGGATGGAGTCTCTCCTTCTTTTGGCATCTGAGTCTGTTGAATGAAAATGCTCAACTGCTTGGAAATGATGGCACCCCAGTTAAAACCTCTCCCAGAAATGGCTACCATGTAATCTAGAGACATCCATGCCTCTGAAAACCTGGAACAATCTTTCTCCCCATATAGTCGACAAATGAGGGCCATTAGATAGATATACGACTCTCTTAAGTTGGTCATCGGGTACCAGCTAGAGGTCCAATTGGTGAACTTTTTATCCTCTCTCCACCATGAATCCATCACTCGGCTGGTGTCATGTTTCTCATATAAGCTTACAACAAAATCAGTGTTCAGCCACTCCTCCAGGTCTCTGAGCTTGTAGTAAGTCTTCACCTCCATCGGGAGGAAAACCTTGACACACTAACCATAGTTGTCATTAATAAAACATCTTTGTTTGTTAGTGTGGTCGATAATCCACTTCAGGAGTTCGATGCAGGGAAATACTTGAGTTCTGCTCACTACCATGTGCAAGTACACCCTTCGGATATTCGGGAAAACTTCATCGTCGCGTTTCCTCACGTCAGGGTCATTGTGCGGGGTATATTTAGGGAATTCTTCCCGCTTGATATTCTAGAAAAATTCTCCCCAATGTGGGAGTACTGCCTTAGTCCCTATGATAGCCTATGTGTCTCCAAAGGCCGGAGGCTAAATGAAAACCTCCTTGGTGGATGTCTTGATGAAGGGCACCGGATTTGGAGTAAATTCCAATTGTCTTGTGACCATGGGGGAAGAGCCTTCTCCTGCATCTGGTTCCTTTAGCTTTGGCACTCTCAGATATTTCCTAGTGGTTGGTTTTATTGGAGGAATTTTCCTTCCATCGAAATTAACATTTTAGGGCATGCGGACAGCATAACACCAGATAAAAAATGAATGAGCAAAGCATAAAAAATCCACAGACTATTACATACCTATAAAACTTGCTAAACTTGTTGTTTAATACTCACTGAACCTTGAAAACTTCTTCTGGATTGCTCGTCTCGCTCTTCTAGACACTCAGGACTTCCTTTTGCATAGTGACCCTGTTCATGCACTGCTCGAAAGAATTTAAATGGGGAAAGAAACTATCATGTCATATCAACCAATTAACTCAGGTTATGAGTGGAAATCAAATGAGCTCTGTTGCCGAATCCCTACAATTCAAATCATCCTGGGTTAGCGACGGAGGCACGGAGGGTAGTGTTCTCTATCAGCAATTTCAAACGGTTGATTTGATCCACGCACGAATTAATAACTAATGCAAGATTTGGAATTAATTAGTTCTTTAAATGCTTCATATCCATCGTATCTTAGCACTAAAACGACCCATCGCGTCACTCTCTTAGTGGACAGATCGGGAATCGGCGGTACGTGGTGAATGTTCTCGTTGGTATCCTCCTCAAGAGAACTTTTAATGTTGATTGATTTCGTCATACGGTGCTGACGTGGCAAAATTGATTCGGGGTGCGACTTGGGTCTCGGGAACCAATGATGACTTAGGGGACAACTAGATCATGTGTATAACCACCCTGGAAACGACAGGTAGTTGATGAGAAAAGGTTCTTTGATCATGTATCTCATTCAAAGTCAGAGATTTCGACAAGAAGCATGTGTTAAAATAAACCTAGGATTGTCGATGTTGAAAGGTATTAGGGTTCGACGCTCAAGGACCGACTTACATGTTCTCTACGGGCTAGCTTTCTAAAACTCACCGATGTCAAAAGGTATCAGGGATCGGCCACTAGCAAAGCCTTTATTTCTTCATTAACGCTTACTCCTTTAGCTCTTTTCCGATTCCAAAAAGATCGGTCATTTGCGATATCCTTGTGTGATGCCTGTCATAAACGAAAACTTCCTTTCATCGATGCTGATGTGGATCGGTGCTTGGCGAATGCAGTTTTCTCAAGTGATTTTATTTCATATTTAATTCTTCCCGATGCCGAATCTTTGAGCACGTCGGGTAAAAGTTCTGGCTATCGATTCTTTGATTAAATGTTAGTCTTTTAAGTTATGGGTTTTCGCATGTTCAAGCAAACTTTGAGAGACTTAAATGAGAAACAAAATGATAAGTAAGGGCAACATTTTCATACTGAAGTCGAATTTAGATGGTGCAAAAGATCAAGTGGTACCCAAAAAAGTAAAATTTGACATGGAATTTTTATGGTGTATTGAGTGCTCAACAGTATCCTAGAAATCAAAATTTTCAATTAACTGCATATTCAGATGTTGATTTGGAAAATTGTTTGGATGAGAGAAAGAGCACCAGTGAAGGTGCATTCTTCTTAGGTGATTCGTTAGTAGCATGGCTTAGTAAGAAGCAAGGATCTATTTCTTTGTCAACTACAGAGGCAGAGTACATTGTTGTTGCTACTTGCTACACTCACTTATTATGGATGATACAAACTCTTGCAGATTTGAAGGTAACTTATACTGATCCCATTCAATTTCACTATGATAACACAAGTGCCTTTAGTGTCTCCAAGAATTCTGTTATCCATTCAAATACTAAGCATATACCAATAAAATATCATTTTCTCAAAGAGCAGGTTACAAACAGAGTTGTTCAGCTGAATTATATTCCTTCCACAGAAAAGATAGCTGATATCTTCACTAAACCGCTTGCAAAAACTCAGTTTGAGTATCTACGCCAGAAGTTAGGCGTGACCCTGTTATCAAGTTAAAATAGTCTATCTGATCAGGGGGAGAGTGCTCATAGTATATCTGATCAGGGGGAGAGTTCTCATAGTATATCTAATCAAGGGGAGAGTGCTTATTGTATCTCTGATCAGGGGGAGAACAAAGTCACTCTCAATTTTCTTTGACATTGATGTTAAAGGGGGAGAAAAAGTTTGGATGCTATAATTAGAGGTCTAAGCAGAATAATGCAGCCTTTTAGGGTTGCCATCAGTGCCAAAGGAGGAGATTGTTGGCATGTTTACAGGAAGAGTGTACTTATCATTGATGGCAAAAACAATAGCGACGATGGAAAATAGGAAAGTAGCGATGATAGCATCGGAAGAAGCCCTCTTTTATGAAGACATATCTCATTTGTGGAAGGATAGGATAAGCAGTGCAAAAAGGCTGAGAATTCGAATATCTGAATACCCGACAATCGTTGGATCATTTTGAAGTGGAAGGATATTATAAGCAAAGAAGAACGCAGGAGAACATTGACTTTACGAATTCCAAAGCTGCGAAGGAATCCTGGTCATCCATTGAGGCAGGACACGTGGCGAGAGATCAGCATTGCACTGATTCAAAAATTGGTAAATCAGAGATAGGAGAAGCGAAAACTCATGAAGTCCGAGTTCGCAAAGGTGATCACAGTCATTGATCAAGGAATGTCATGGGCCTTCAATCAGACAAGAGTGGGAAGAAGCCATCTCCAAAGTCCCGAAACGTGAAGTCTCGATGAGATCTAGACCTTTGGATTGAGGAAAGTCATGGACCGTTGATCTAAAAAGGAGGCGATCTGAAAAGGAAGTGTTCTAACTTCTGACATCGCGAAACACAAATTCCAAAGTGTGAAGAGGAGATCTAGGCCATCGGATCACTGAGGTTCATGGACTGTTGATCTGGCATGACGAACCTCGAAGGTTTGGGAGTTGGGAAAATCGAGGTGACTCGCAACAGAAAATCTGAAACACAAAGTCGTGAACTCCTTCTTGATTAGTGTGTGGTCACATCCAATGGTCACATCAGTGGAAGATAGGGAAAGGAGCTAGCATTGTTAGGCCCCACTTCAGATATCAGAAGTTGGGAGAATCGAGGTGACTCGTAGAAAAATATCTAATGTGCGAAGTCATGAAGCACCTTCTTGGTTGGCGTGTGGTCACAGCCGGTGGTCACATAAGCAGAATATAGGGGAAGGAGATAGCATTGCTAAGCCCCACCTCAGAGGTTCAGGAGTTGGGATAATCGAGGTGACTCGCAGCAGAACTTATGAAGTGTGAATTCGCATAATGCCTTCGTGGTTGGAGAGTGGTCATAGCCAGTGGTCACATGGAGAAGAAACGTTGCGCTCGGTGCTTGTTCACACGGGTAAAGTCCGCGAGAACCTATGGATCAAAAAAACCTCTGCGTGTATAATCCAATGACGCAGATTAAGTAGACAATATGATCGAAGGGTTGTTGTTTCACTGTGTGATTTCTTGACCAGTTATGATTCAGTTATACTAACCGAATCATTGTTCTTGGGCATTGGTGATTCTGTTCTTGGGCGTTTGAGATTCGAAGTGTAACAGATCATGAGCGAATGTATAAAATAATAATGTTGTGACAGAGTGAGGTTCCCATTTTCTCTGATAAATGAGTTGAACTATAAGAAATAAAAGGACAGCATGAATAGTGTGAGATGAAATACAGAGATCAAAAATAGAAGCTGGACATAGCAGAAATTGTGAAAAGAGAAGAATGTACACGAACCTAAGAGCATGAGAAGAATAGAGAAAGAGAAGATGGAAAGACACAGCTAGCGGAGCCAAGCATGAATAAACAGAAGAAGAGAAGAATTGAAGAACAGAGAATAAATGGTAAGCATTGACATATATGTATTGTTGTAAGGTATTATTCAAGCAAAGATTAATAATCAGGGTGGTAGGGTGGTGCTAGGGAGGACTGTGGTCCTCTGTTATTCAAGTTGATGCTTGAATATTGGGAGTTGTAGCTTCCATCTAGTTGTGGATAGAAAATAGGGTGGCAAGGTGATGCTAGGGAAAACGAAGAGTTTTTTGTGTGCAAGTTGGTGCTTGTATAAGTGGAAGTAGGTGCTTCCATCCAATTGGTGCTGGAGATCATAAGGAGAAAATATGCTTCTTTCTAGTGGGTGCTAGAGAAACTTGAGGGTTGGTGCTCTCTACAAGTTGCATCTTGTTAAAGAAGAGGTTGTAGCCTCATTTTGGGTTGATGCTCAAAGATAGATGATGTACAGAAATTAAAAGACTGCCTATCATTCTAAGAAGAAGAGGTTTTCTCCCTTTATGGGTTTCCTCATGAATATATGTCTCTGTGTATATCATGTGTGTGATTGATGTTTACTGTTTATGTTGTTTATGTCTTGCATAATCCTGATTATTAGTTGGATAAGAGTAACAATATTTTTACAAACTTAAAATTGTTTAAGCACAGTAACAATCGAATCACCCCCCCTCTCAGTTGTCTTAGTAATTTCAACAAAATAGACCAACAAATATAAAACACATAAATCATGCACACATCATTGGCACATGATTTACCCTGGAAAACCCTTATGGGAAAATTATCCAAAGATATCTTTGTTCACTTGACCAAATCCAACCAAGTGAGCCTTCACCTCTCACCTCTGGGCCCATTACAATGGAGTATCCTAAGCCTTTTTAAAGGCTTCATTACATGTAATCCATGGGCAAAATACAATGGGCCCAAAAATTGCCATTGTTTACCTAGAATGGATTTAACTCATTGACTCTTTCACCGAGTCAAGTTTAACCCAACACTACAACCTCCTCTTCACTCTCTCACATTCTCCTCTCTCAAATACACTACAATCTCTCACCATGCACAACCATAAAACAATGCCTTCCTTTAAAAAAGGGTTTCGCCTTCTAAGGAAAAAAAGGTACCAACATAACCTCTACCATCAAATCTATGACCTAATAATGAGTGGTCAAGACTGACTACAAAATTACAATATAATATATAGTATCCCATGGCATCCAAAATCCCTTGTCACACACCTTAAATTCCATTCACAATACACACACACACACACACAATCATATTAATCTAATGATTTCTCGTCGTCATAATTTTCGCATATAAGTCTGTTAATTTCTTTTATTCCTACCTTTATGTTTTTCCTTGTTTTCCTTTAACATATGATAGTCTCATTATTCTTTCATCATTTTATGATGAATGAGAAAACCATAGAGACTAAATGATTACATAGAATGTTCATTCCAACTTCTCATAAATTATTATAGTATCGTATACTACAAGATAATTGAACAAACACTTAACAATATAGTTCTTCACTATACATCGTGTTTATAAAATCTAACCTAAGTCTTATTCCACTAAGACTAGGTACTTGATAACCTATATATGATTGTTTTTACTAAGTTTCATAATCTACGTGTTATATATATAGTTGTTACTATTGAGAACGTGACCAAACGCCATGTATAAGGGTCGCACAATGGTTTGTTTATTGGTTGTAGCCCCCCCCCGCCCCCCGCCCCCATGGCTATACGTTCTCCACTCGACACTCTAACATAGTTTAAGGATTTTCATTACAACCCTTTAGTCATTTCATACCATATATGAGCCAGCATACAATGTTTTGTATTGTATTTTCATGTTAAGGTAATCTCATATATAAAACGCTTTTCATTGTATATCATCCTATGTATATCATGTGACATACGAAAGGACAGCTCTTACTTAAGGGGATTTATTATGGAGTTGTACGAAGGGATTAATTCGTGTTATGGTACAGTTTATTAATTTAAAATCTTACCATCTTTTCTTCGTTAAACAAAGTGTCATATGGAGCATTTACCATGCATCAATCCTGCATGCGCCACCTGTAGGGTTTACCATCTCGAGGATATTTTATCGACAGTTGTCCTAAGGAAGCATACATGTAGTGTTTTTATGCTTACAAGTGTTAGGGTTTATTGTCAGATCCTTAACCATTCTGACCTCTCTCGAACTTGGCTCATTTTGCACTTTTCAGTTTTGTTTTCTCAACTCTGCGTTCATCCTGGGAGGTTTTTCGAGAGGTTTGATATTTTACTAGACCCTCCTGTATCTTTTGAGAGTTCCCGAGTTACAGTGTTGAAGGTCTGATTGTCCAGAACCCATTTTTATTCACAGTGAGATTATTTGCAAGAGTCAGGGCATTCATAGCATCTTCGGATTGTAGTTGGTTGGTCTTTAACAACTACAAGGGTGGTGTCCCTAAATGGTAAGAGTTTTATTGAATCTTGTTTACCCATTCTGGCTTCCTATTTAACTCGTAAACCTGATTGCACTATGCAAACTGTAAAAACAAATGCTCAAGAAGAGAGCTTATTGTCTGCCCTACTTCTAACCAATTACAACGTCACTTGATCAAGTGAAATCATGTTTCCAATGAAACCATGATAACATCCAGATGACTATAAAAACTCCTTGCATGCAGAATAAGATCAAAGAAAACTCCATTGTGTGTAACACAATTTTAACTTGTAACACATATTTACAACCACCATCTTCTTTGATTTGAAACTTTGCAAGGCTGAAAACTTCTGAGAAGAATGACTCCATATAAATAGCTACCGGATCATAGAAAAAGGAAGTAGATTGATAACCAAACACGGTTACCTTTGCTTGGTGCTCGATGTTTACTTCAACTTCTAATGTATGGCTGCCATAATCTGGTTCCGACTGTTCATGACTAATGGGAAGAATGTTTTCATAAATCTGTTGATTAGCTTCTGTCACCATAAATATAGTAGGTTGTTGATAACCTTCATCACTACTGTCATGTTTATCAGATTTACCCACAACAATATGTCGAGGAAGTACTTGTTCTTTATACTCATCATAAACATGAGCTTTTCCATTCAAATCTAAAACTGTAGGGGCATCAAGAACAAGATCAAGTGCATCTACAGCTATGCAATCATCTTTCCTATCATCAATGGTATCTTGAAGGTCTTCCTTAACAAAATAATTTTCATCCTTACCATCAGGAGAAAAATCTACTTTCTGTTGAATATGCTTCTCAAATACATCACAACAATTTTCAAAAAGACTTTCAACTAAAAATTTTCCTCTATAAAATATATTGAAAGCATCATGAAAACTTTCCAATGAGTTAATACTTGAAGCTGGAAGAGATCTGCACCAGTCAAGGGCTGCTCCCTTCAATGAGTATCTGAAAAGATTGATCTTGACATCTTCATGTACAATCTGACATTCATGAATAAACTCGTGAAAATCTAGTAGATACTCAGTCAGAACCTCCCAATCTTCGTCTTTAAATGTGGGAAGGGTACCTTCCCATTCAGCTCTACTAAGAATTGGGTTTGGAAAACCAATGCCATCTGAAAAATCATGAAAAGAAAACCTTTGAGCCAAAATGGCTTCCATGCTTGGATCCAATAGAGTCGCCTATTAATCTTTATACGGTGGAGTCACCATGGTGAAAGATCTGCAGTCATGTATCTACCCTCTTCCTATTCACCATCAAGAAGCGGATCTGATCGTTGTCGTTCTCCCAGGGAAGATATCTTCGTGCTTCGTCCCCGGCAACAACACCAAAAGATGTTAGTGCTAGAAGTTGCCCCTAGACTGTTATAGGGTCAAGCCTAGCACATCTTCAGTTATTGCAATGATTTTATAAATAAGAATGTGTTTAGGGTTTTAAAAGAAGGTGGATCAGGTAGATGGAAAGAGAAAGAATAAGAGAAATAGGCTAAATATAGATCAGTAAAAACACCATTGGGCATGGAGTCAAGTAAACACCCTGTTAATCGAAGGCAATCAAATTGTATATCAGATAAGACGTTTATATGAAAATGGGTAGAAGAATAGGGAATAAAAAAAAATAGAACACCCATCAAACCAAGATTCTCTTTGTCAAATGGATGAAACGGTACTTGAAACGAAACACGCAAATAATAGGCAGTCGCGGAAAAATCTTTACCGCTCGGGAATCTATCATCCATGAGAATCCGTTGATTCTCAATGTCTACAATCCGTTCAAGTAAGACGAAAAACAGAATGTAAAACAAGGAAGATGGAAAAACAATGTTTAGACAAGAGAAATCACGATATGATAAAACAAATGTCATAAATCTCCAATGTCAGAAGCGATCACAGAAATACAATGCTCTCAGGCTTACAATAACTCAGACTGGATGCTATTTCATCAATATCTTCTTAGGCCTTACCCTCTCGGGCCTTTCCCCTCCCTTCACACTGTAGAAATGATTGGCTTTATAGCCTTTACATTATACAACTGAAATCCTTGAAGAAGGGATCGAATCTCTAAGAATAGTCTATAANTATTTCATCAATATCTTCTTAGGCCTTACCCTCTCGGGCCTTTCCCCTCCCTTCACACTGTAGAAATGATTGGCTTTATAGCCTTTACATTATACAACTGAAATCCTTGAAGAAGGGATCGAATCTCTAAGAATAGTCTATAATCTAATTTATTACAAAACTGTAGGATCAAGATCCTATAATTATGGGGTCAAATCCTTATCATAGCTAGGTCTTCGACAGGTTCACATCCTTGCTGGAGGATGACTAATCTTTCTGGAAACTTCAATCACAGCTGGGCATCGAGCTATCTTCATCTTTGACTAAAACAGAATTCAATTTGAAATTGTCTTCTTTCTCATTGAGGATTCACAGGTTTGCAGCGCGATAAATAGAAAATGGTCATCAAGCACTACAAACATCTTCATACCTTCAAACAAAAAGCCAAAATAGAGTATAGGCAAGTACAAATGGCTGAGCTCCTTTGATTTTCACTGATTTGTTTACTGACTATGTAGCCTTGCTCTGGTCGATACTTTGATCATCGTGTCTTGCTATACTTGCTCAGAACCAAAACTAAGAATAATATGGGCAAGAAGATATACATCCTCTGTTTTATAGTTATGGAAATATAAACCATATATCTGAATATGACATCTTTACTGTAGAAAAAAAAAATGATCACAAAATTTAAGTGTACCCCTATATATCAGTCATCTTCCTTGGATGAAGATGGTGATGTTGTCTCCTTAGTTACCTGTCATTTTATAGCTCATATTCCCCAATGAAAATCTGTATATGCAGGCTCATCAACAAAATTTTGCCTTGGGTCTTCATCTTCTGAAAGTCAGAGATCTATAATGAGTTTCCATGCATGTGTTTCTCTAAATCAATGAATCTTCTCATTTTCTGAGCACTGCAATGGATCCTCTATCCAAAGGAAAGACTACCAAACTTGGTTAAGTGCATTGTTGTGTCTTTGCTCTCCCTTACGCCTGCCATAACCTTGGAAGCAAGGTGTACCTCTCTGCAACAACAGTCATAACATTCTCCTTAACAAGTCGCTCCAAAATATATGCAATACTCTGTACATTAGGATCTGAGTTTGCTGAGAGTTTCGGGAGAGAATCAAAATAATGATATCTCCTCTTACCACCTTTGTAATGTTATAGAGGGTTTTGTATGCATAGTATCAGACCCTATTGTCATTGTCTGAAAGCCGTCTCACTTTCCTGGCACTAGTCAATCTCAGAGCAACGATACCTGGACCAAATGGAATAATGGTCGTATATTCCAATCCAGGCTTTTAAGAAATGTTTGGATTGTGCATTCCAACTCTGATC
The DNA here is from genome assembly GCA_009831015.1 of Picea engelmannii. Lineage (NCBI taxonomy): Eukaryota > Viridiplantae > Streptophyta > Pinopsida > Pinales > Pinaceae > Picea > Picea engelmannii. The sequence goes on along the minus strand of ML781382.1, from coordinate 440,096 downwards.
TTGTGTTCAAGAAATAAAAACAGTTTAATTTCATAATAATAAACCTTCCTGATACCCAATGGCGCACTTGTTTTATGATGGGAGTTATTTATAACCCAACGCAATATCTTATGGACACATAAGATGTCGCCCTTTACAAATGGCATCGGAGTTTTAACTCGAATTTGCAGGTTTGGGTCTACTCGATTGTTGCCTCCATTTGACATATGTGCAATCAACACGCCACGAAACTCGGATTCAGGCTCAAACATTTAGCTTCTTCTCATGGCATCTTGGCATATGTTTTTGACTTGGAATACAATGTGGCTTTGATATGTTCAGTGGCCTTGTTGTAAGGTAGGGCCCGATGACCAAAACCAAACTTTTACTCCTTGTGACTCACGCGGACTGTGAAGACTTGTGTTGAATTTATACATGGTTTGTTTGGAAGGTAGCTTGGTGCTTGGAAATGTTGCCTCTGGACACCTGGAAACAGAGTCATAGACAAATGAATGTCGCAGCTAGACAGTCCAGCAGAGTGACACATATTGTGATGTAAATGCTCCATCCAGTTGAATCGGGCATCTTCTCTTCAAATGGTCTGGCAATTCAAGCAATGATTTGTTGTTGTCTCTTGTGGGTTTTGACTATGATGTGTTGGTGCTTTATCATGATTGTTTTGTTGTGTGGCTAGTAGTAGTAGGTACTAACCTGTGTTGTATTTTATGGCAAGTGCTGGAGATTGTCTCCCGGCCAATAACTTTGCTAGACTAATCATTAAGTACCCTTTCTATACCTCCCTCCAACAAGGTAAGTTAAAATATCAACACTATTTCTAGCATATGCAATAATGGTGCTCAGGAACAACACTTCTCGGTGCTACGAGAATAACCCCATTCCTGCAACAAGAAAAAATTAAAAATTTAGTATCTGGATACTAAGAACAGTAACACACAATAATACACAGTAAACATTTAGATCGGCATATTCATAATAAAGAAGTAAAACTTGGAACTTGGGGAAACCACACATTGAAGAATTTGTTCCTCCCAACCATAGACCAGAGTCTTTGTCAACCTCTGTCACCCCCGAGATGAGTTTGGAATCCAAGGGGTTGCCTAAATGGCCTTTTGCATAATTATGAGTACCAACTTATTTTGTGTAATAATATAATTTCATTGTGTCAAGTCAAAATCAGTGCGTAGCCTCCTCGAGCTATCAATTCACATCCTATAAATGGTTTCCCATTCCCTTTTCATGACTTCTTTTTGTTTTTCCTAGGACTTGTGACACTTGTCTTGAACCTCCTGCTCACTGGCCACCTGTCAGATTCAATTTTACACATGTTCACAGATTCTCCTATAAATCAAGAACATGTCTTTTTGAAGTTGAGTTAACTCCACAACTTGTCTCGGTCTGCTACAACTTGGCCAACCCCTTTGGATTCCTAACTCCCTCTTTAATAGTTTCTTCAATGTGTGCCCCTTTTTCCACATGTGTTTATTTTCATAAAATAATAAGGTTTTCACATTTCAGATTTGGTTAATCGACCAAAGTGTCTTTTGGAAAAATAATTAAAATTCTAAAAATAAAAATAATAATAATAATAATTGTCAATGTTTCAAGTTGTGGGGTATCACAACCCTAATCCATCTACCTGGATTAGATTACAACCTTAATTCCTTACTAGAATTAGAAAACCATGTGACAAAACCACCAAAAAGGGATGCAAAAAAACCACCCAAAAAAATTTTCTCAGGGGCTCTGCCCCCTTGTGACCCCCCCACTGCGCCCAGTGCAACATAACAGTGTGTGAGGATAATCATGCAAAGAATATAACACAAAACCCCCACTAGGGTATGGGATGCAAACATGGTTGAAAACAAGACCTTTGAATCAGGAAGATAGTCAGACTCCACAACCAACATAAGTAGCTATGTTGTTTTACTACCCTTATTTTATAAAATAAAAAAAAATCCGAAGAAAAAAATCCTTATAATCATAGTTTGATTATACATTTTGTTGTCCAAAGGGATTGATGGTCTAACATTGAACCAAAATTAATTCTGAGATACTAACGCCTATCTAAAGGACTTACACTGACAAAAAAATGATAAAAATTTGGACCATTTCTCGATTTGTGTGTGTCGTACTTGCACATGAGCCATGTTAATCTTCTCTGTATCGTTCCAATTTTATCTGATGTATCTTAAGAGACTTCCCTTGTTTTATAATTAATGAAACAAGAATATACCTTTAGTTACGTCGATGCTTTGTCATGGTGTATAATACTCATGGGAGAAAAAGTATGGACTATAGCTAACAAAAGATATGTTGAGAGGATACATGGGGAAGATTTTCAAAAGAATGTGTATTGTTTATGAATCATTGGCTGCAATGGTGTATAATTCGATCTATGCAATCATGTATATTATTTATAAATGTAAATATATTCATTACACTTTAATGCCAATTGAGTTTACTTCATGTGGTTGGAAAGAATGATTGTATTCTCCCCACCCAGGTTAAATTCCTGCAATGACATGTTGAGTTGTTAACAAGTATATTATTGTAATGGATTTAAGCCTTGTTATTGACTGGCCTTGTTCCCTAAAGATTCTAGGGTTTACCATGGGTGGCACCTTCGAAATGAGTGGAAATACTTGGGGGTTTTCCTCGAGCATTGTAACATGCAAAAGAAATACTCATAACGCTTTATTTCTATGTTTGTAGATGAAACATGAAGAGGTGGAAGAAAATCAAGCTAATCAAATAAAACATTACAAAATAACCCAAGTACAATATCCTCTACAAGTGATGAACAAATGAGTCATGCCAGCAACTCAAGCAATGACAATAATTTGAGAGATGAATGATGATCAATATAATTGAATGTTACAAGATTTATATTTTGGAATGTTGGTGTATAAATCAAACATTTTGTTTAATGCCGACATATTATTCTAATTGGTATGATGACAACTTACCAATAATTCTACCAATTGTTTATTGACATTTAGATTACAGTGGACCTTTGTGTTGTCCCTTTTGTATGACAAGGGTCCTTATTCGTATATAATAAAATGGGCTTCTTATTCTGGTGTAGTGTCTAGTGTTGTAAAATGTTACATTGTCGATTAAATATATGGATGATTTCCATTATTAAAATAAACAAATGTGTAATCTATTGTTATATTTGTTTAAACGTTACAATGGATTAATGCAATGCTTATATTGAAACACATTAATTAAATATAAAATTTGATATTATTATAAAAAATATTTGATTTTTTTATGATCAATTGAAATTATATATATATAATAATAATAATAATAATAATTTGTATTTGCACACTTGCAATGCAAAAAAAAAATAGAACTAAAATACATCGATATATTGTATTCATTTAAATGCAACGGTGTGTTTCATACATATTTACACACTCGTGGGAAATACATGTAAAAATGCACCAATGATCATGATTGTAATAAGAGCACCAATCCTCCCAACTAAAATAGTAACATTGTTCCCTTCTTTGATATTGTTACCGTCGTTGTTATTGTTATCATTACCATTACCAAGAATTTAAGTTTCATAAGGATATATATGCATTGTACTCAATCACATAGCATGCATCAATGCTTTATAATAAAATATGCATTGATGCTTTCAAAATATCTAATAGACGTTGAAGATTTGAAATTATATAATACACATTGATACTTTCAAAATATTTAATATGCATTGGTGCTTTGAAATTTTATAATATGCACCCCATGCATATTAAATATGTGTGCACCTATGCACCTTACTCTTTTAAGTGCACCAAAAAACCTCCATTGGGACCTCCAATTGCCCAAATCTCCTAGTTAGTCAATGACAGAGGTTTTAGTGAAGGTGTTTTTGATAATTTTGTCCAATCGTGTAACACAAAACCTTTACTAAGTGGTGTTTCCCTTGTAGTGATTGATTTGTTACTCCAATTACAGGAATCAAATATATATGAATGTTAGGTATTCATTATAATTTACTGTGTTAAAATATTTTTGTGAAAGAATTACAATGGACTTTATGAAAAACACAACAATGACAAATTCAATTATGGAATTATACTCCAATATTAAAAAAAATGTAAATGTTTTCCAACATTGTATTTAATCATATTTATGATCGTAAAAACACATTTTTTGTGAATGACTCCAAGGAAAGTAATCTTTGTGACGAAGAAAAGATCTATATTATTACAAAGACTTATAATTATGAAAATATGAATCACGAGTACTTGTAGATAATGTGAAACTCATTTTAAGAGCTTTAAAAGATATAGATTAAATGTGATTGAATTTTTTTACCATTTTAAAAATAGTTTTGTATTATAAACATATGCAAGTTTCTATGATTATTAAAAGCATTTGATATTTTCAATAGTAAGGTGTTTGATATATTATGCTTAACATAAATTATTGAATAAAAATATGAGGAGAATTTGAAAAGTATTGATTTGGTGATGATGATGATTAATGTACACTGAAACTAAATTTGATCTATCAAACCTTAAGAAAAAAATGGTAAGGAATTGATTAGTTTTCTTTAGAAGTTTATCCTTATGCTTGAAAAGATTGGAGATAATCTTTCATAAATATCCATGGTTTTTTATGAGTTAGAAGGTTAGGAAGGTCAGTATTGTTACAAATATTTTGAAATTGAGATCTAATGTGGGCATATGCACGACATTCTAAGAGAAAGTTATTTTCATCCTCCACCTTCTTAATATCACAAAAATGACAAATTATTTCATCCCGTTGCATTTTAGGATTTGTCCAACATCCTATTTCACTATCTAGCTCTCAACAATTCTTTCTTGTTTTAGCAATGCTAATTTTTTTGTTTATGCTAGTTATAATGGAAAGATACTTTTGATGAATTAGGATTAATGTCATCTTTATAGTATCTTAATTTTCTCTTATCATCTAATTCTTTATCGCACCATAATTTTTCCTTAAATTAAGATGTCTTCAAATCCAATAATATGTGTATTATACATTTGTTATTTTCAATGTGTGGTTAATGAATTGTGTTTTGTTGTTAGAGTATACAACTATGAAAAACAATTAACAATGAAACAAGTAGTAATCAAGGATTCACTATTCACATTTACTAAATTTGATTTTTCCTTTTTGGAATATGATTTTGTACTTTCCAAATCCAATTTTGCAATTTTGGAGTTGGATATTGGTACATTCATATGAGTATTTTGCACTTTAGAAGCCTCAATTTTGCAATTTCAAAACATTGATTTCAGCTTATCTCCAAAGGGACTTAAACTAAAATTAGTCCAGATTTAATAAAATGGTCATTGTAACTCATTAAATGGATAAACAAGAGAAATAGGCCACATATTGGATAGTCCCACCTCTAAAAGTTGAAGTCAAATTAGGAAGAAGCTAATATATATTGTATTAGTAATATGGTCTCAATAAAACAAATAGTTGAAGCCGACTTAGATTGAAGACAACAAGTATTATATTAAAGACATATTCCTAAGTCCATCAAGAAAGAAAATATATAATGCAATGTAACAAAAGTGCAATTCAAAGATGTATCATGCAGAGTTTATTGTTATTTGTTTTGCTCATTTTGTTTACCACAATCTTCTTGTTTTATATGCCAAACATTGCTTGAAGTTTGAGTCTACCTTCCATTTATCCATGAGGCTTCACACTTAGTACTTCCAATGCATCCCTACATGTTGTGTATCTGTTTTCTTCAATATCTTCAGTAATCATCTCTTGTTGTGTTGATTAAAGCCCAAACATTTTGGAATATTTCTCAAATGAATATGCCATTAATTTAGTAACCTTTCACCATGAAAAGGTAATTTGGAACCAATGCCATGAGAATGCAAATAAGTCTCATGAATTAGTGATATCCAACTCAAACTTGAGAATAAGAGATACACATTCCACTCATAGCACTCAACTATATGTGATGAAACAAAGAATAAATGTTTTGTCGAGAGTTTTGTTTAGTTCAAAGTAAGCCCATAAATGTTTCTTGATCATTCCCTCAATTTTTTGTCAAGTTGAAATACTCGAATGCTCGCAAAGCAACACCTAGTGAGCATGTTAGTGAAGAAATACAATGTTAAGTAACCTATAGCCGAACATTTCCCTGCCCAACTTTTTGATTTTACCTCAAGAAAGGTAGTGACAAGGTGTTTAGATCCAAATGGAGAACAAGTAGAGTTTTCCCACACATTACTCATACAAAGTGGACCTACGTCACTCATTCATTCTCAACCCTTAGGAGGAAATAAATACATATATAATTGCACCAAGTGATTTTTGTTGGATCATGCTGTCATTGATGCCAAAGGATTGATGTCAAAGGAAAAATGTCTTGTCATGGTATATTGATGTAGTGATTGATGGATCATGTATTGACCTTGATGTCAATGGATTGATGTCAAGAGGAGTCATAGTCGTATGCATAGATGAATATGGATCAATGAATTGTAGTTGGATTGATGTAAAGATGACTCATTATTGTCTTGTCATGGTTGTACAAATGGATGAACTCCAAAGTAGTC